>NMRB01000165.1:225326-302868 GCA_002633025.1 Notospermus geniculatus
CACATTTCCCTCCTCATGTTACCTATGAACTCCAATCTCCTAGTGTCATGTTCACTGACAACTTCTAATCACATTACTCTCCTACACCTGGTGTCCGTTGTCAGTTTATTGATTGAAATTTATCATTTTCCACTTGTCTCTCAGGGTCACTGTCATAATCAATATCATGTCCGGCTGATTCTAACAAAATCCCTTCCAGTAGTATTACCGATGATAATGCCCATATGCCTATCCTCTCATAATCGATAGTTATTGTGCACATTTACATCGTCATGCTCTGAGACAGGTGATTCTGTTGACAGACTAGAAAACGCCCAAAATATTTTCGTTTATCCGCATTCTTTCTCATAGTCAGATTGAGAAAAATGAAATTTGTTTTTTCAATGCAATGTACTGTAATCCCTGGTTGATATTATTCTGATCAGCCACAGAAAAGGTGGCCAAGAAATAAAATGTTTGAATTGAAGAAATGTTATCTATTGTTTGGCTGTTGGGGGTATCATTGTTGGCCAACATCCTGTATGATGACGTACAAAAAACATGTATTTTCCTATGGTGTCATTTGGAAACATCTGATCATGAGGTCAAGGCCTTTGGCTCTAATCTATCTGCATGAATTTTCAATCAGCTTAAAATTCAATTGTTTATGGCATGATTGGGTGTGGTACTCCCTATGCCAAGTATTCAGTCATGGTGCAGTGATGTTGATTAATTAAAGGTTAGAAGAAATCAATGACCGAGGATTTTACGGTATGTCATGTATGTTGATTGAATCAATTTCTCTTAGAGAATGGAATGAATTGGTTTATGCTACTGGACGCAATGGTTCCCGGGCCCGCCACCAGGCGGAAAAACGGCGTAGCCAGCGAATTGCTTTGTCGAACCAGCGAGTAGAATGCCTCATAGTANCTACCTACGGCAGCCTAGCGGCAGCCTGCGTAGCTGTGGCATTATGGATTAGGATCTATGGGAAAATTCCACAGCAGCACTGAAATCCCGTCGACGAAAAAAGTATTTGTCGGCTATAATCCAAGTCATTCACAGGGCCAAAAAGAAACATCCACTTATTCCCAACCGGTAGCACTTGTCACAAAAGCACGTGAACGACGAACGACATGCTGAACTGGCGGTAGGATGTAGAGAACTACATGTATGCATAAATAAGGCAAAGCAGACAAAGAACTCTGTTACTAAGCCACATTGTGGCATTTCTGACAATGGCTTATGCTGATTCAATGGCCGATTACGCTGTTAACAGGCGTGATTTCTTATCTGCACGGGGTGATAGACAGTGAAGCAAACATTCGACTTCGGCTTGGCCTATAAGCAGAAAGCAGACGACCGCCACAAAATCCCGAATTTTCGTGTTATTTTCGGCGATATTGTATCCATTCATATATGATTACTTACTACGGATATCTTTCGTGGAAACAGTACCGCTAAGCACAACTAATACGGCGTGTTCACGCAATGGGAGACAAAAATGCATATTCCTGAAAAATCCTCTATGGGGCATTCTACTCGCTGGTTCGACAAAGTAATTCGCTGGCTACGCCATTTTTCGCCTGGCGGCGAGCCCAGGAACCATTGCGTCTAGACCAGACCATCACTTTCACTCCAAGACACCACTAATACCTTCAGGTCAAATATCTTAACTGTTTATCTTTGTACTGATCTGCAAGAGATAATATTAACAAACACATTCTATAGGATTAGACAAATTTTGGCTTAGTTCTTGATCTTGTTTTCTGTTCACACTTTCGAAATTTTCTATGTTGTGGCATGGATAAAGCTGTAATTTGATACATTAATAAGAAAGTTTCTTCCCTGTCCTTGTTATGTATGCTTTATCAGCCGTACTTACACTACAAAGAGAAGTTCCGGTGTTTTCAGATCCGGACTCCTTTGAAATCCGGGTTTCTCCATCAGCGCACTTACACTAGGCCTACAAATCCGATCAGGAGGCAACCCAGCGATCGCAGCTGACTTCCGAGGTCACATCCGCGGGTCACTCAATGTAATAACACATGTAATTATCGCAACGTCATCTGTCGCCGGATCTAGAATTAAGATACATGTAATTGCATTACACCTGAAGTAGAAGTCCGGGTCAAGTCTGGAGTTCATCTAGACCCACTCGTGTTTTCCGGGCTTAGGAAGTGCAGACTTTGTAGACCCGGGCTTCATTACGCCCACCTTTTTTGTAGTGTAAGCAGGAGAAGCCCGGACTTCGTTTGTAAGTACGACTATTAAGAACTGGATTCCTGAGTCCATTCTCGTCACAATTACTCTTGAATATTCCCCTTTTACATTTGCTACTTCCTGGTTGGTAAAAAAGTTCGTACACTCTGTGGGGTTATTTGTAAAACAATTGTTTTTCTGTGAAATTAATTGGAAGTTTCAGGAGATCACATCATTGTGTCCTCCTGTTGTCCCCTGCTCTGTTCCAGTTGGGTGATTTCAGTTTGAGATTCAGTTTGAGATCTCATGTGGTTGATTGCATGTGCTCTTTTCAACATTACCAAAAATAGATAAGACAGGATTATCTATTTTTGACATAACTTTAAAATGAAGAACATTTTCCTGTCTTTCAGGTTTCTGCTGAAATCCGCCTTCCCAGCCCACCGTAAACACTGCCTGTGATATTCTCCCATCACCATGGTGCCAAGATTGTATCAAGATATTCTTATTGGACTTGCTGCATTGCTGTGCTTGGTCACATCAGGTAAAGTAAATTTCTCATACTTGATGCTCCAGACAGTGCATGTCCTATCTATATCACAGAATGATTTGTTGTTTTATCACACTACTTCTACTGTCCTGTTTGCATGATCAACTTGTGTGTTGTCCACTAGCATGAAAAGCATGAAAGCGTAGTTCGTTTGCTGCAATATACATGTCTCTAAAAGCAGACACCAACATTGGGGGGGGGGGGGATCTCAAGCTACAGACTCTTTCAGAGCCTTGTTGAGTATTTGTATATACGTGTAATAGGCCTACCATTTTACATCTATTGTCTGTTCTTCTGGTGAAAACATCTGTTTTACAGGAGGCTTGCTTTCCAAGATTTCGTTTCACACTCATGTCATTTACAGTACGTTGCACAATTGACCTCCCTTCCGCGCCGCGCACATCTGCGTACCACATGCAGCGTCATACGAGTACCGTCCTCGTATCTTCCGCAGACGTCGTGCACCGTCATGGAAGGCACGTAGTGAAGACGTAACATCATTCGCCGGTGGTGCACGGACGTCACGCAGAAGAGGCGCGTGACGCACCCGTACCATATGCAATGAACTGAAGCGTACCCTCCGCGTCACATCCGTGGAAGGTATGCGGATAAAGGTAGGTCAATTGCGCAACGTACTGTAGCTCCTAAATCTGAGCAAGTCCAGCCGTAATCAATAGATTCTCTACTGGAGTGTCACTTTGGATTGTTGTCTCATGGAAATGTAAATGCTCTTATGAAAGCACTGTTTCTTTCAAATTCGATGATCAATATCATATCCAAGACCTCCTTGCAAACACATAGAAGTAATGGCATGGTTGCTATGTGAGAGTCAGAGCAGTGTTGTCAAAGTGTCAGATTTGAAACGTGCTTGGTTTGTGAAAACAGCAGCCAGAAATTGATATTGGTTTGGTTGGCTGATACATGTAGTTAGACACATTATCATATTGTTACATACTCAATTAAATCTGATTGCAAGTTACATACTCAATTAAATCTGATTGCAAGTTACATACTCATTTAAATCTGATTGCAAGTTCATCTTTGAAAGGGGCTGTTCATTTCCGTCTCTTGAGGAATCTGAGTTGATCCTTGAGAAAAAGGAAAAAGCTATGCACTTGCAAATTAATTGCAGGGATTATTTGTTGTACTGTACAGAATAATCCCTGCAGTTTGCAGAGTCTTAATACGGTAGCTTTCTCCCATTTTCTCAAGGATCACAACTCAGATTCCTCAATTGACGAAAATAAACAGTCCCTTTGAATGACCATTTGGTGATGTTGTATCATTTAGTCCAACTCAACTATTACAATGACTATAAGAGAAATGAAATCATGAGAAATTATTCAGTGAAGAGATTCCAGGAATCCTGTGTGATCGTTATTCAACATATAATTGACTTGATTTCTGCTCTCCTCTTGGTCCCATCTGTGGTCTGTGACCTGTTCGATGTATCTCAAATCGTACCTTGGTATGATGTGTTCCAATCAGTGGTTACGAGAATCTGTTACTATGATTTGATATTGAAAGTGGCCTTTTGTTGTGTTTGAATATAAATCATTTTATTCACAGTATAAAACCACATATTTCATGCAGAGAATGTATAACAATTCCTGCTGTTCCGCCCTGATTTCAAACAAATGGCCATAAAAATCATATCAGGGGTGTTCTTTTATGAGAAAAAGGCAACACTGTGACATATGCTGCAGGGTAACATGTGGCTGATCCAACTATAGTGAACTTGCTGAGTCTGGTCTGAGTACAAAACGTATACGTTGTCATTAGATGTTTTTTTGCCCACATCATTCTATGGATGCATCCATTGATTAGTGCATGGTCATTGTGTTGATGGAAGGCACTTGCAAAGCGAGCTGCAGTTGAATTGTAGTGACTATTGGTTAAGTTTTTCTTCAAAGAACTGTCAGTATATTAGCCTACCATGAATGTATCTTGCAAACTGAATAACCATTCGGGAGAGGTGTACTGGCATTTCACTGTCACCTGGTCCTCAACCAGTGTGAGAGTCACACCATGCCACACCGGTAGGGTGGCTTTCCATTGGAGCGTTTCCGGCGCGGAAACACTCGAAAGCATTGTTTGTTTCTGCAGCGTTGGTCATGGCGCGGAAACAAACAATGCTTTTGTGCGTTTCCACGCACGGAAACGCTCCAATGGAAAGCCACCCATAGACAGTAAAAAGGCACTGGCCACACCATTGCTATTCCTAATTGGGAATAAGCGGAACCGTTCGGTCTGAAGTCACGTTCTGGACTGGCTTCCCAGCTCATCATAGGAAGAATGAATTCATGAATGAAGTACAACTGCTGAGGATCATCTGGCTGAAATCCATGGTACTAGTAGAGAAAAGACAAGTGGTTTCTATTCTTTGTCTTATTACCACAGTTGTTATGGTTCTAATTTTACATTAAAACCATGCATCTCTATCTATCTTCCTCTCTGTCTGTCATTCTGTCTGAAGAAAGAGTGTTTATTCCTAGTATAAATGACCATAACTTGAATGGTGAGTCCATTTCTTCTAGAACAGGAAGAATTTGTATCAAGTTTTGAATTTCACTCACTGTGAAGGCTTTCATTTTCATCTGTTGCTTTAGACAGCGTTAAGCTGAAAAGGTGGTTTTGGAATGTTATGAAATAGCCATCTTTTGGCTATCTCGAACATCAAGGCACTTCTTAAGTTCCTCTACCATGAATGATATTATGGAAATTTCCTGATGGTTCAGATTGTGCCATCACGACTAAAACAAAGTTGATCTTGAACATTTGTGCAAGGTTCAACATATTTTTTAGCCAGCTGAAGCAGTTGCTTTCAGTTTTACCTTCTACTTTCTTTCAACCTTGATGATCTCGTATCAAAACTCAGCCAAGGTCTTCTCCTTTCTTCTTTCCTCTGTATACTACATGTGTATCTTCATCACCAACATAGTTGAAACCAATATTCAGTAGTGTTGTTTTGGGAGGGGGTGATAGAGGCAGAGAAGTGGGTGATAGGATGGTCTTGGTCAGAGGCAACCATCATACTGGGCCATGGAATCATCATGACAACTACACACCTACACAGACATGATAGGAATCCTGTAGGCCTACACATTTATAGTATTGATACAGCTGAAGCAATTGCTTTCAGTTTTACCTTCTACTTTCTTTCAACCTTGATTATGATCTCGTATCAAAACTCAGCCAAGGTCTTCTCCTTTCTTCTTTCCTCTGTATACTACATGTGTATCTTCATCACCAACATAGTTGAAACCAATATTCAGTAGTGTTGTTTTGGGAGGGGGTGATAGAGGCAGAGAAGTGGGTGACAGGATGGTCTCGGTGAGAGGCAACCATCATACTGGGCCATGGAATCATCATGACAACTACACACCTACACAGACATGATAGGAATCCTGTAGGCCTACACATTTAAAGCAGAACTGAAACGGATGCTAATAAGCATTAAACCTATTGGAATAAATCAAGTTGATATAAAACCACCCAAACGTCACTTGTTTCAATTATTTTCCACGTTATTCAAAAGATATAACGATGTTTTATCGCAGCTGGGCCACCGCCCAATTTTCCCGCTGCTTTTCAAACGTACTTACAATTTCGGCCGCTAGGGCTAGGTTGTGACGTCACACGTGCTTTTTCGGTGCTGGTGCAACCCAGACGCAGGACACCGTTTGACCCATCTACGGCATCGCCGTATTCAAAGGGTTTTGCGGCTATCGTTGGGGAAAGTGAAATAACTTGTCCCTTTAATCCCAAAGTGGGTGGCTCTTGCAATGATTGTATAGCAAAAATCGACAAAAACAACATGCAACGCAAGGGACGCTGAGCCTGATGCCGATGGCAGAGTGCAGCGTGACAATCAGCTGGGCGGAGACGTCAACAAAGAGAAAAGGACTTGTGACGTCACTCGAAAAAGCACGTGTGACGTCACTTGAGTCGGGGATTCCCAGTTTTCGCGATGTTGCCCGATGGAAAAACAAACTTCCCCGAAGGAGCAATGATTGTTGTTTAACCGGATATCTCCTACATACGTGTATGTCATATCAGAAAGGCCATGTCAGTTTGAACATGGTGCTGTTGTGACTCCGAAAAAGTATTTATTAAACGAGGAAAGTATTTGGGGTTTCGGGTCCGCTTTAAATAGTATTGATGTTGGGTCGATCCTTTGCACCTGTGATCAGGATATGGTGCCATGACAATACCTGCATCCCCTCATACTTCACAAGAGCCAATATTAAGGGAATAATGTGTCAAGTGTAAGGTGTGTGTGGTTGTTGCACCTTCGTCTCGTCCTGATCTCAGTATACATGTAGGGCCCATCGTGCCCATTGCTTTGCATTGACATTGTGATGAACTTTCTTGATGGCACAGAAAGCTAATATGTGCCGCAGTACCCTAATGTGATGCGCAATATACATGTACTTAGGTTTAGCTGACATAATAATTAGTGTGCATACCAACTTATGGACTCAGTCATTGAGTCCATAATGCCAACTCACTAATGACAGCTTGAAATTTCCACTTCCCACTTTACTGGTCAGACATTTCAAAAAGTGAGGTACCACTGATTGATTTTAACTTCTCAAAGCCAAGAGCTTTTTTCACCGTGCTGATTATGGAAGTTGTTATTGGAAACTTGAAATGGAGAGGAATGCATGATTTACAAGTCTAATGCATTATTGTTATTACATTACCTGCTTATAGCATGTATGCATACATTTCAAGGGTATGGTGTTGAATCATTGATGACGATCGAGACGCTATACATTAAATCGGTTACTAGGTAAATCTAAAGTCCCAGGTTCCTGGTGTCTATCATATGAGTATGACTGTCATTAACCCTTTCACATCCATTCATATCCAATACTTTAAATGTTAAAAACACTTTCCCAAGGTACAGACCTGAAGCTGTTTTCGCCATTTCGTCAAGTGCAGCAAATTATACAATACAATATCTGGCATTCAAAAGAAAGACTACCCTACAATGTTTGAATATAAGCATAAAAATTGTTGTGCTCAATATGATTGCAATGCAACTCATTTTCAAAATCAATGGTTTCATTGCTTATGGCTGAAGCAACTCTTCAGATGTCAGCTTATTCTATCCAAGTTCATTGTTTACAATGTTTCAGTTTTACCAATTGATGAATATTACATATTTTTGGTGGGTTGTGCGTTGAATAGCTGAAATGTAAACAGGCTGAGCGTACCGGTAATGGAGGAAGTGAAAAGTAGCATAAAGTTGTATTGCATAGACATACATGTATTTTGTGACCTGGTTCTCAGGAAATTTGGAGGGGGGGGGGGGGTGTTATTGACATGTGCCCCGTAGTAAATGATCAAAGTGCTCCCGGTAAAATTTCACATGGGAGTTTTCTGCAACAAGTGTAATCATACTAATACTTGTCTAATCAACAAAAAAACACACAAAAACTAAACTTCAAAGTGAATGGGGTATGCGGCATGTAGTTCCTGTTTCGGAAAACACCTTACATCAGGAGTTCACTTCACAGAAAACCATTTCAGCACCAAATATGCATGTTGTTCATTTTCACCAACTATATTATTATTTGACTATTGCATTTCTCGTCTGATGATGTTATGGAAACAATATCAATACTATAGTACTAGTTGAAATTCCAAGCCGACCACTCCAGTCAATTTTAACATCTGTTATTTGCGATATTATCACCATCTCTTTGAATAGGTTTGCTTTTAAGTGGTTATGTCATTGGATACCTCCATTATTACTTGAAGAATATACATGATATTAAAGTTCGAAAAAAATACCTGAAACGAAATGAAATACTGGCAATCGCCTAGTGTATGCCATGGTGTTACATGACAATGATCCTAAGGACTTGTGCTGAACTCTGGATAGCATCTTGAAGATTGTCTGGGAGTTATGTCATAGGATACCAAATTATAGACAGAGAGTAACATGTTTACATGTCGTGGCATGCAGTTTTGATGTGAGCCGTGTGGTGTTTTAAGTAGGCCTACTTAAATGCCTCCATTATCTAAAGCCCAGCGTACATCACACTTTGCGACTGGAGACAACAAGTCGCCAGCTGAGCTACTGGCGACTGGGAGGATCTAGCTGGAACTGGAGGCGACTGATCAGTCACCAGAAACAGTCGATGTACGCACCCTTGCGACTCGCTGGAACTGATATTTTGCCAGTTGCCGCGAGTCGCACATGTTCAACTTTCTAGCGACTATTTGACCCAGTTTCGTTCAGTCGCTGGGATGTACCGGTACGCAGGCTTGCTACTGATCAGTGCCAGTTTTCTGAATGAAACTTTGTCTCGTCGAGTCTCAACGCCTCGGATTGCGATGTACGCAGTGAGGACATGATGACTGATTGGATCCTCCTATTCCTAGTTTTACTGAGTTGCTGAATTTGCGATGTGCGCACAGCGTGTGCATCACTAGCGACTGATCAGATCAGTTACTTCCAGACGCAAGTCCGATGTACGCCTGGCTTAAGACTCCTCAGCATCAAAAGCTCAGTGTTCAGCTGCTTTGTTAAATACTGTGATGAACTTTATTACACATCATTCAATAGGCCTACCATAATTGACCACGTTTGCTCTTTCTGTCATGCATGGTTTCAATGTGGTGGTGTATGTTTTATTTTGCATGAAATGACTGTGTTTACTTCACCACTTGATCTATTTGGAATCGTCTGCCAGAAGTGCTTCATGGTCAAGGAGAAGGTTGGTAGTGTGTGTACATAACGTGATTTATTTGATTTTCTAGATGAGCACACAACCCTTTTATTTAACCTAGGGACAGATGTTTCTGGTCATGGTTTAAAAAGTATGAAATAAGCATGACTGTAATCTTAAAGACATCATTTGTGAGCCGTCACATCAAATCAGGTATTAAGTCGCACAAAATGTGAACCAGGATGAACCAAAATAACTCCAGGAGATAAAGGAAGAAGAAATGTAATCATAGATTTTACAAAAGACAGACAATAGGCTTACGCCTAGGCCTACTGAAATTGATAAAACGTTGGTCTCAACCTGCCAACTTCAGAGCGACTTAGTACTCGTTTTGTGGTGACGGGTCACATTTATATTGATTCCATAAAATGATGCTAAAATCAGTGCAGCAGTCACTGTCACAGGTTATGCTGGCATCATCCTTGCCTTGTCCTTTATATTTGTTGGAAAAAGCGATATTCATACATCGCTGTCTCTGGTGAACAGTTGCTTTCAAGTCTCCATCTGACCTGTCCCTGTATGCCAGGAACCCTGATCAAGGTACAGGTGTTGACAATGCAGCTTGTCTCTAATGAATGTTATCAGCCCATTGCCAGTTGGAGCGCTGGACATTAGTTTGTTGGATCGATGATGTCTAGGACTCATGAGATGTCTCTTGGCATCAGTTGGAGACCAGAAATATTCCTGTCCCATCTGTTCTTCTCCCTCCTCTCATCATGATACTGCAACTAACAAAAGAAAAAATCATTTTAAAATGTCACTTCATTATTGACAGACCTGACTGATAGGTACAGCTAAGCTGTATAATGCTCAGAACCTATAGTTGATAGCAAAAATAGATAAGTGAGCAATTGACATTGTTGATAGCTATGTTGTCTCCTGATTCATCCTTTGGTAGCAACCACCAATAACTAACACTACATTTCAACTTCTGTTAAAAAAGAAAAGCCGTTTTCCATAGTTAGAAAAACTTGTGTCTGTAAATATTCGCCTCTGCAGTCTGCTAATTCAACATTGACTTGGAGACATACATGTACATAGTGAAGTCAACTGATTAAGACTAGTGTAGTCTCCATCCTGCAGAATTGTCTATCTTGTATAGTAACAAAGTGTGTGATTCCTTTTCTGCTTAATGATTTAACACCCTGCTTAGTCCATAACTATAAGAGAAATATTCTCGTGATTGTCGAACCTTGTGATGTATCGCCAATTGGTGATTACATCATTTTTCAGAAACTGCCCATATTCACCAGAGGCCTGTTTCATAAAGTGACTTTAAGCTAATGGTACCTTTAACCAAATGGAAAATGCATTGAGTTAATGGTACCATTAGCTTAAAGTCACTTTATGAAACAGGCCCCAGGTTATTAAGAAACCTCAATTTTGTCCATTTCGTCACCAATTTTCATCAAGCAAATATGATTTCCTCATTTGCATTGATCACTTTCAAGTATATTTTCCTCATGTTTCTTTGTATGCCAATGGTAATCTTTATATCACACGTCTTGATTTGTACCCAGCGCATGCATGTAAAATTTGGACTGTGCGACTTGTCTTCAAAGCAAGTAGATGAGCTGTGATCAGCTTAGAAGATGATCTGTTGTAAACGGTGTTTCAGGTGAAGCTGTCTGGAGAAGAATTACCCAAATCACGCCTTTTCTCACATTTCTAATCATCACTAACTTCCATTCTCACACAGCAAATGGTAAATTAAACTACCCCGGTACATGTATCAGTGTCATTGGAACCTGGTAGCCATATGATAGAACAGGATGTGAATAAATATTTATCTCATGTACTTTTGCGAATAAATGAGAATTAATGAGAATAAGTATTCAAAATATTCTAGGCTTGTTGCAGGTTCACAGATGGAAATCATGGCAAGGGCCTTGATAAATTTGCAAATATTTTGTTTGACCTACTCAGCGGAATACCTGACACCACCATGACATAAAACCGACTTTACAGATGCTCTGGGATTTTCTGTCCATGTTATTTTCGAACTTGATGACATTTTTCAGTGAAATTCAAGTCTTTCCCTAAAGCCTGCCGCACACTGTCGCTATCTGCTGAGCAAAAAGTCATTCGAGACCGTTTGCTCAGCAGATAGCTCACGTGTGCGCATAATCGTGAGGCAGAAAGCTCGTGTGCGCGTATTTTTCGGTGAGCTACATGTATCTGCTGAGCAAACGGTCTCGAATGACTTTTTGCTCAGCAGATAGCGACAGTGTGCGGCAGGCTTTAGACTGAGAATAACAGTATTCTACTAGACAACGTGATTGCAAAATGTATGGGGCAATACCCATACATTCTTCTCATCACATGGTCAACACTATGTGATGATAAGAAAGGAAACCTTGGTAAAAATCACATGTAATCTGATTCCAGCATTCTTTTGCTTATCGTGCTTGAGTTAACTATGTGGCATTGTTTTCATATTTTTTTCCCTTTTTTCCAGTCAAAAGTAATCGCCCACCGAACCTCAATGGGCCAGCACCTCCGGTCTTGAAACCTGAAAACACACCAATTGGTTAGTATAATTCTTATCACAATGAACAGAGTTAGACTGACCTCCCATAACTGACAACACCTCTCTGTTCAGAAGACCAAAGTTCAGTCCCAAATTTTGACCTCTGTAATCTGGACACCCTCTCAATAACAGAGGTCCAACGACTGGTTTTGCCCAGGGGTCCTGCCCGGGGACATTTTGATTTGGATATACTTCCACTGGAAAACAAGCACCCATTTGGGGACAGCATTTCGACAGAATTCCTGAAAATTTTATGGAATGGGAACTTAGATGACATAAGTTGAAGTGGTAACTTTCCCACAGGCCATACATTTTGATGCCGATTTCTCCTTCCAGGCACGGTACTTTTCAATCTTACGGCCACTGACGATGATGATCAAGTAACAATCGAAGGTGCTGATGTTGCCACCAACAACCTAGTTGAAGTGGTGCAGACGGGCAAAATGGCCGCTGATGTGAAATTAAAAACAAAGTTAAACAGAGAGGTAATTAGGAATCTTTCTTATCATTTCAATAGATATTATCAGGGTAACTAATTTCAGACTTAGGGCCGTATTCTAGAAGCTTCCTTAACTCAAAGGTCCACCTTTAGCTATTGTTTGCAGGGCAGAATACAAAGGCTTAAAGTCGACCTTAGAGTTAAGGAAGCTTCTAGAATACGGGCCTTAGTTTTAAATCGATGAAACGAGAGTACCGGTATATAACTGAATCTGTCTTCTTTTCAGGCAAAATATCAGTATACGTTAACATTCAAAGCAACAGACAAAGCAGGTAACAATGTGAGTATATGACCGATTTTTTAGTGTNTCATTGCTTCAGGGCACATAGGTTTTCAATTACTTATTGTGATTATTGATTTCAGTATTCATTTGTTGATTTCAGTGTGTCTCCGATGAATGATGATTGTACAACTATTCTGAATCTGAGGTTCCTGTGTTATTGTAACGAAACACAACAAAGGTAAGTGTACATACTTATGTCATGTGTGTGTTGCATGTACCGGTACATGTATCTCATTTGCTCTGTGGAGTGGGGGTACGTTTATCCATGGTTATGGTGTTGGGGGCTGCAGTTGGTGCTGAAGTCATAGTGAAGGTCCAAGATACAAGTCCGAAGCTGGTATGTTTAGCCTCCTTAGCCGACAGACCAAAAGGCCTTACGCTGTGCTTGGCACCATGAGCATTAGCCGGTCATGGGTGTTAGGGTGCGCGGATGCATCAGTGCATTTATTACCTTTCCCTTGCCAGATGTCTGGTGCCTTTATTTGTTGATGAATCTCCTTTACGTTGAGGAGCATTCTAAAATACGGGCCATTGTCTTTAGCGTTATTGTTAAGTGGGTGCACATGCGCCTAGGATCTGGGGTGAGTTCGATTTTGAACCCAATTCAATTCCTATTTTGACCGATAGGTGGCCTTTGAAGTTACCAAGTTAAGCCTACATGTAGGTCACAAATCCACGGGCCCGTACGATTTTCCCCACCCAGCGGCTTGCCGTGGATTTTAGATACTGAAACACGGATCTTAGATGAATTATGCCGAAATCACCTCAATGGATAAGTGGAAATTAGACTGTCATCAAACTGGGCACCGTAGAATTTGGCCAAAATGTCTGTTTTTACTCGCCGTACGGGCCCCGGAGTGAATATGTGACCTTTAGCAAGGTTGTGACAGTTTGAGCGACCGTGGTATTGCAATGAAACTTTGTATATTTGTCCCTCTTTCATGTCTTTATTGTAGAAACCCAGGCATAGTGAAATCTGATTCTTGACTTGGACACTTGAGGGCCTAAAGGAAAATCTATCCCCCTTCACCGGGGTGAGCTATTATGATGGTGCAGCATCCGTCGTCCGTTAGCAGGGCACGTCTCGTAACGACTGGAGCTATTGATCTGAAACTTGGTACATACCCCTACGTCAGATGACCTATGACACCAAGTTTCGGTCCGATTCGACTCTTAGCTTGGCCACCAGGTGGCAGAAACCAAAAACACAAAAAGTGCAATAACTCCCGAACTAATCACTGGATCACCTCCAAATTTGTATCATAGGTGTATCTAAAGAGGGCACATTACATAACAGGTTTTTGATTTGACGTACTTTTCAAGGTCGCAGAGGTCAGAGCTCAGAATTTTGCCTTTTGGCGGCACATTTCGTAAACGCTGGGGCTATTGACCTGAAACTTGCTACATACACACACCTAGGTCATATGAACTAGGACACCTGTTTCGGTCTGATTTGATTCTTGGCTTGGCCACCTGTGGCCAAAACACATAAAGAGCAATAACTACTGAAGTACGGTAATGACTGGATCATCTCCAAATTTTTATCATACATGTAGGTGTATCTAATGAGGATACATGACACATTTATTGGGTTTGTGATTTGACCTACTTTTCAAGGTGACATAGGTCAAAGTTCAAAATTTTGCCGTTTGGTGGCATGTTGGCTGTTGACCTGAAACGTGGTAAATGTACACTAGCCACTGACAATCAATTGCAGATTTGTGACCCGTTCTGGAAAAACCGGGCATATGTCACTCTTACAATGTAGCTTGGCAAGTTGAGACCAAATGTTTGTCAGTTTCAATATTGTCTGTCTATTGTGAAATCTAAAACGATCTATTTCTTCCATTCTCTCCTGGTGTCATCTTAGTACGTTGAGGCTCACCTTCTGAGCGACATACATGTAAGCATTTTGGCTCAAATATTGATGTTGTGTATTTTACTCACACAAAACGATTGGGGTATGAGCCTGTTTGTAAAAAATGCCTATGAGGAGGCTGCCTGTAGGGTCCCTTTAAGCAAACTTGCAATTGGATGGATTCAGTGAATTCAATTTATTTAAAGGAGCACAGTGTTGGATCTCAAATGCGTTATTTGACTGCCGGCGTAGAGGGAGCCACCTAGTGGCAGTAAGATGAACTACAAAAATGCATTACAAAATGTACGTAGTAAATCGGGTCAATTCGCCGACAACGTAGTTAATCCCTGTGTTGGAGAGTGGTGCCGGCTGTCGAGAAAAAGTGGCAATACCGTGGTCCTTTGAGTCATGGAGGTATAAATTATTTTATACCTCCATTTTAAGTCAATACTTGTAACTGAGATGTACGGTGGCCCATAGAGCTCATTGATGAAAAATATTTACATTTGCAATTTTTTTTTCAATTCGATAATTTTTTTCTTGGGGTTTGTAAAATTTTCAGAAGTTCCCACCGCGGTGATAATGTTTCCACCGCGGTGGAAACATTCCCACTGCGGTGGAAATCATTTTCACCGCGGTGAGAATGTTTCCACCGCGGTGGAAATGTTTTCACCGCGGTGGGAAGTTCTCACCGCGGTGAAAACGTTTCCACCGCGGTGGAAACATTCCCACCGCGGTGGAAACATTCCCACCGCGGTGGAAATCATTTTCACCGCGGTGGTAATATTATCACCGCGGTGGAAATATTATCACCGCGGTGGGAACTTCTGAAAATTTTACAAACCCCAAGAAAAATTATCGAATTGAAAAAAAATTGCAAATGTAAATATTTTTCATCAATGAGCTCTATGGGCCACCGTAGAAATCGATTCATTCAATGTATTGAGCTTATTGAGACCAGTAATTGCAGTGAGATGGATTCCGTGTTTGTATTCAACCAATTGAATTGAAGTCAGATCTTGCAATGAGATGGATTCAGTCACTCTATTCAACCTTCTATTGAACTCAATACAATGTGTACTTGCTGTGAGACAGATTCAGTGTATTCAGCCTGCTGACGTCAATACTTTTTGAAGTCAATACTTGCAGTGAGACAGATTCAATCACTCTCTTCAACCTATTGAAGTCAATACATGTGTAGTTGCAGTGAGACAGATTCAATCAGTGTATTCAGCCTACTCAAGTTAATACTTATTGAGGTCAATACTTGCAGTGAGACAGATTCAGTAGCCTATATTCAATTTACCCGCACTGAAGTTGATACTTGCACTGCAGTGAGATGAATTCAGTGTATCAACCGAAGTCAATACTTGTTTTGCAATGAGACACATTCAATTAGTGTATTTAGCCAGCTGAACTGAATGAAACAAATTGCAAGTGGAATTTTAAAAAATTGAAGACATCTGAATGGCTATGGCTGTACTAAGTTTAGTGTTAAAGCGAATCGAAAGCGGATTTTGTTTACATTTGGATGGTGTTTGTAAACAGAAAATTCAGCCAGTCAGAACGCACGAAAATTTCTTTTGTTGACATTCTGGAGAAGTTTGTTTACATTTTTCCCGAAAATTCGTCCCCTTTCAAATTCTATTTCTAAATCAAATTTTTTCGCTTTCGATTCGCTTTAAGCAGTCTATAGGCCGACACAGTCAATATTATTGCATGAGGATCAAAATGGGCAATTTTGATCCTCTGTCTTCTATACTCATCATGCCAGAAGCACTATGCCCCTATTTTGGGCCCCATATTGTGCAATAATATTGACCATGTAGGGTCCCTTTAAATGGCCTATCCACATGCAATATTATTGCACAATATGAGGATCAAAATGGGCAATATTATTGCCAATCTTTCTTCCATCCATTATGCCAGGAGCACATGACACCCATTTTAGGCCCCATATTGTGCAGTAATATTGTAATGTTCCGTGGAATAACCGCTTTAAGTGGCCTATCTACGTGCAATATTATTGCACAATATGAGGATCAAAATAGGCAATATTATTGCCAATCTTTCTCCTATCCATTATGCCAGGAGCACATGACACCCATGACACCCATTTTGGGCCCCATATTGTGCAATAATATTGTACCATGGAAAAACCGCTTTAGTGTTTACAGACACTTGTCATGCAACCCTCGATTTGTGTGGTTGTTGGTTTGACAAAGAGACAGTCGTCTATCCAATTAGAACTACTCTTGTGTCATTTTACGATATTAAATGTGAGTTCATTGGGTGTGGTGGACGCAGCTATCTCATTTGTGTTGGAATTATTCAACCCTGAATTTGCATTGGATTATACTAGAAATATGACTTTCCCTCAGGGCCAGACACCTTTTGCATTGTTCTGTCTAATGCTAGAAAATAAGGAATCGCATTTCATACAATATGTATTCAAATTACCTGAATCTAAAAGTTTCTATTGGTTAGTTTGATGATGCCTCAGGTAAGCTGAGTTCATGTTGCCTCAGGTTATCGCTGAGACAATGGATTTCCATGTAATAGTACTATTACTATGATTTGCAACTAATATTCCATCAAGTCCATCACCAGCTTCCAGCAACCTGCTGTTATACTTGACAGTTTTCTCATTTTGGCGAGCTATAGGTTGGGAGAGAGGCTCAGATTTTGTTGTCCACATTGACTTCTTGTTGGTAGGTAGGTAGGTATTGGTACATGATTTATCAGCAATGCTGAAACATTTGGTATGAAAAATTTATTGAATTGATTGCACAGTACGTTACACAATTGACCTCCCTTTATCCGCGAACGTGACGCGGAAGGTATGCTTCAGTTCATCGCGTATGGTACGGGTGCGTCACACGTCTGTTGTGTGACGTCGGGTGAATGACGTTACGTCTTCACTGCGTGCCTTCCATACGCCACGACACGTCCTCGGAAGGTACCAGGACAGTACGTGCATGACGCTGCATGTGGTACGCGGATGGTGCGCGGCGCGGAAGGGAGGTCAATTGTGCAACATACTGTACATGTACATGTACAAGTGTAAGTTGGACACATGGGACAAATCAGAAACATGACTTTAAGAACAATATTGTGGACTGTGTATTTCTAACTAAGGTGTGTTAGTGAATGGAATAGGCATGGTGGGATTTATAAAAGACACCAAATGCTTTTACTTAAAATTTGCACAGCAACATCCAATGTATGTACCGGTACTACGAAACTTGAAGTAAAAGCATTTGCTATAAATATCAGCCATGGACTGTCCCTAGTGCTTTCTCTTCTTACTTGTGACTGAGTGAACTTTGTGAAGCAGAAAAGCAGTGGAAACTGCATGGCTGTCATTCAGATGACAGTGCAAAATATATTGCTGATTAAAAAAAACTCTTTTTCAACATGTGTCCCTTCCTGGCAATACATATTTGGTTGTCAATCACTATAACAGTGATTGACAAGCCAATTTTTTGGCTGATGGAGTTTTATGAGCTTACACAGCACAGGAGGCAAATTATTGCTATGCTGGCAGTTTTGTTGCTAGCAACGAAATTTGCCTTGTGTGCAGATTTTTTCAACGGCACGCAACCCATTGCTCAATGTTCCTACATTTGTGGCAATTCATTGCTCAGATCAAACATATTATTATTTGATTTTCGATTGCTTATTCATTGCTTATGGTAAAGCTACGGCATTGCCTCGTTCGCTGCAGGCTTAATGCTGAGGCCTCTTTAAAATCGTCAGTTACTTTTGTAAATTGTTGTTATATGTTTTCCATGCCGACATGTTGGTGCATGTCTCTCATTGATCATGGTATTATTCTGTTTTAATGAAACCCCATCTAACATATCAATCAGATGAACTGTTGAAAATAAGCCATTGCTTTCCACCATATCTTTTGTGTGAAATTGCCGGGGGCATTGTTTGGATAAACCCTCCGGCAACTCAATTGACGCCATGTGAGAGATTGGAATAAAACAAAATGTATTTCATTCGCTTGCTTTTACTGCATTCGTTTGTTGGTCTGCTACACCTATGTGCGTCCCTCTGGGTTGGACATTGCTTGGACATTGCTATGTTGTGGTGTGAAATTTGTAAGTATTCTACGTGTATCTGTGTGTTTGTAAGGCCAATAGTATTTTATCCACAAAAATATCACCTATCATGCTTAAATAGACGATTCCTGAATTTGCAGATCTGCACACTTCTGCCAAAATCGCAACCACAACCTCGATCTGAAACCAGCTGACGTGACGGCAATCCATGATTCAGCAATGATCGACTCTGACGCAACGTCGTCAAAGTCACTGTCATGGGGTTCTCTGCGTCACGTCATTCAGTTTCAGACCGAGGTTGTGGCTGTAATTTCGGTGGAAGTGCGCAGATCTTTACTCGTTTACGTCAATTTGAGAATTGTCGATAAATGTATCATACCTCAAGAGAGATTTGGTGAATTTGACTGGCTGAGTTACGTCCATGAGCAGTGTGGACTTTTTAGCTCACCTGTGAGCTTTTGTCGTCATGTGGTGTCTGTTGTCTGTGAGCAGGGCACGTTTCATAACCGCTGGGGCCATTGATCTGAAACTTGGTGCATACATACCACTAGGTCAGATGACCTATGACACCAAGTTTCGGTCCGATTCGATTCTCGGCTTGGCCACCAGACGGCCAAAACCAAAAACACAAAAAGTGCAATAACTCCTGAAGTAACAACTGGATCATCTCCAAATTTTTATCATAGGTGTATCTAATTAGGATACATAACATATATAACAGGTTTTTGATTTGACCTACTTTTTCAAGGTAACAGAGGTCAAATCCAATATGGCCGCCAGGTGGCATAACCCAAAAATCATCAAAGTCCTACCTGGGAATGACTTGACCCAGATTGCTCATAACTGATATGTACCTCCCTCTGTCATTACACTATTATGTCCAACCCGGTGAGCACATGGTCCGTGGACCATTTCATTTCAATGTCTCCTGCTCAAAAATGCAATGTGCACCGCTCAAAGGAAAACAAAATGGCTGATGTTTTTTTCATTTGACCACTTTGAATTTTGGAGTCGAATATTAGGCACTCGATCGCTGATTAAATCCTATTTTGGTGTCGATTGGTATAGTATCGGCATGTTTAGTCCGTAGACCGGTACATCAGAGGTTGATTGCAATAAAGCAGGCCTCATGCGAGGGCGGTTCTGACGGCGGTTCAGCACGATTCAAAACCATAAAAGTACGACACAGAAAATGGAACCTTTCATATTTTTGCAAGTGGTTGGTTTCCTTACTTCGGCATACTTGATTCAGATTCTGGTCATCAATAGAGATGGACTGTTCCTCCTCGTTCTTTTTCGAAGTTTCATCTACATTTGAGCAACATGGAAATTCTCATCTGACAAGTAAAAGAGTTGATCAATGAATGAAAGGCATCTGGATGGTCAAACATAGACTGCAACTAGATTGCTCTGTGCCATATTCATGCTTCTATCCGCCACTTGTCATTCATGCTTCTATCTGCCACTTGAGTTCTTCGTAGAAACATCTGTCAACCCTTAATTGCAATTACCCAGGTAGAATGTGTCTGTTATTATCTGATGGTAGATTCAACACATACATGTATAGGCCTTGACCAAGTATTCTGGAGTACTTCACATTTTCATTGATTTTCACCAAAAATAGACTATTTTTGATTTCACATACATGTAGGACAGGCCAGGGTTATATATGTGAAGGACGAATCAGTCAGGGAAATCATCAGAAATATTTCAGACGTGGTGAGCAAGGTAGACGTGTAGGTATTTTAATGTTCTTCTATCTGACACCAAGTCTTGATGTCATATTTTCGTGATGCTGATTGATAGGGGCTGGAGCTGTCAGAAGCTCTGACAAGAACACAACCAGAAGGAGGAGAGGAGTATACAGCACCAGGAATCGAAGACATCACCTCCATATCAAAAGACTGGTGCTCAATGACTGCCTCAGCTTGCCTTTTTATAATCCCTTCATGCTTGCTAAGTTGGCTTTAGCTTTCGTTGGGATTATGCAATATCCAAAATAATCCACAAGCATGCTCTTTTGTGCTCACTAATCTGTTGGTGCCTGTCATAGCCAATTGTTAGAAAGCTATTGTTGAATGCACTTCTATTGTATTGAATGGCGGGTTTGGGCAGTACAATAGACTTCACTCTGGTTGGTTTTCTATGGTTGGTTTATTCCTTTCCTTTATTGTCTATTCATTTCTTGCTGAGGCATCTATGGGTTGGATTCTATTGAATGTTCTCTGAACACGGCTGACCCACTTCTATTCATTGGTGGTGTGCATACAGGCAAGGTCCTTGCTGATTTGGGGTGACTTTATTGTGCAGAGTTGTGTATGCATGTTACAGTGACATGTGCTGCTTTCGTGGATCGTGCACTGCGTGAGCTTGTCTCTTTCCTTCATTATTGTTCTTCTGCCTGGACTGGTTGTTTGGAGTGATGTCTGCTGTT
The DNA here is from genome assembly GCA_002633025.1 of Notospermus geniculatus. Classification (NCBI taxonomy): domain Eukaryota; kingdom Metazoa; phylum Nemertea; class Pilidiophora; order Heteronemertea; family Lineidae; genus Notospermus; species Notospermus geniculatus. The sequence continues at coordinate 246,475 of NMRB01000165.1, forward strand.
GACAAGGTAAGCAACTCTTCAGTGCTACTGTGGAGCATGTCATTCTGTCATGTTTTGAGGAGTGAATTACCTGATTTCCATACGTCATAATTTATATAATGCCAGTGAGTGTCAAACCTATGATCAGGCCATCATTGATATCAGGCCTAGATTCCTTTTCAGACACCCACTTTTTCCAAAGGACTAATTTGGGTTTGCCGAATGCGGGCCGCGCAAGTTTTTTAATCCATGGGCGGTGAAAATTGCCTTTCAAACTGAAAAATTATAATTCTCATAACTTGTGATGGTTCAGAAAGAGCAGTTTGAGCCTTTTGAAATGCAGAAATGTCTTTTGCTAATAGGGAACCCCGATCACGCAGACCACGCGAGAATATACACGTGGGTTTGAACTGATAGTACACCGACGCCACCTATTATTCATGACGATTCAAGGTGTGATTAGCCGTGTTTGGTGAACCGCATCTCTCGAACAATGAGCCTCAATAGGTGTCACGTCTGCTCTATCAGTCTCACGTAACCAATTGGCACTCCCCATTTGGGGTTCCTTATTTGGGAGACGAGTTTACACACATGTATCATTTCATCTCAATTTGACCTAGAGTAGAGTGTTAAGCCGCCCATACACGGCGCAATATTATTGCACAATATGGGGCCCAAATGGGTGGTTGTGTGCTTTTCGCATGATGGGTAGAAGAAAGATTGGCAATAATATTGCCCATTGTGATCCTCATATTGTGCAATAATATTGAATGTGTATGGGCCGCTTTACTTACATATTTGTGTGTCTAGATACCCGCTACATGCCACCCACTCTGGCCTGACCTAACTGCAAATATGGCTGCAGAGATGCCAACCCTTCGGATTTGCCCATATTTTCCACGCTTGTTTGCCCCTTTTACGTTATTAGCCCGCTTGGCCGCAAGGCCCAGCAGGGCTTATGCTGTGGTTGGGGTCATTGAGTGGTGGTCTGTCGTGCGTTAGTCCGTACGGCGGTACGGCGGTACGTCCGTACGTCCGTAAACTTTGGTTTGTTAGCGCTCTAGCGCCTTTATTTTTCGAGGAATCTTTTTGGTCCTTGGTGGGTGTATATATGGGCCTAAGATCTAGGTCGAGTTCGATTTTGAGTGCGGTTGGATTCCTACTTTGGCCTCCAGGGGGCGTTTTGTGAAAAATTTAAAAGGGTTATAATTTGATAATGGTTCACACTATCGTGTTGAATCTTTGTACACATTCACCTCTAGGTTATAGCAACTTACAGACAGAATTTTGGTGAAATCTGATTCTTGACTTTGCCACTAGGGGGCCAAAACCAAAATCACTAAAAGTGCTATTTCTCCCTCACCATGAGATGGATCTTTGTCAAATTTTTATCATGGGTATATCTAATGAGAATACATAAGATAATACTTGAGTTTTTAAATTTGACCTACTTTGGAAGGTCACAGGGGTCAAAGTTTGTCTGAAATTACGAAATTGGCTCTTTTTGTAATGGCTTGACCGATTGCTTTGAAACTTCGCACATATATGTATCTACCTCTAGGCTGTAACAACTCAGATGAATTTTCGGCAAAATCTGATTCTTGACTTTGCCACTTGGGGCCAAAACCCAAAACATAAAGTGTTGTTTCTCCCTAACGAAGTGATGGATCTTCGTCAAATTTCTATCAAGGGTAAATAGGATACATAACATAATACTGCTCCAAGCCAAGCGGGCACAGTGCCATTGGCACTATTTTTACACCTGTAGTCCCTTTTCCTACGCCAAAAATGAGAAAAACTGATGTTCAAAAATGATCATTCAACCGCCCCCCTGGCACTCTGCTATCCGAAAAGGAGCGCCAGCGGGATTGGAGTGGCAAAGACGGTAACCAGTCTATAACAGCGGACATTGCCAAAGCAAAACTGATCTCAATCCAAACTGTGAGTCTCGCGCACGCACTGCACTTCAAGCAGTGCATTCCACTTACAGCATGTGTACAGGCATTGACTGATGTTTATGTACACCTGATAATCTGGAATATTTTGGAAATTTGGAATAACCCAAAAATACCGGTTTGTAATAGCTCATCAGAAAAAAAATCATAAAATTATAACATTTTGGATGATTCGCATAAACTGGTTAGAATTTACATATATTTTTCAAAATATCAATATTTCAATATTTCTGCCCAGTTTAACGCCCAAAAAATTAAAATTTTAAGTTAAACCTATAAGCTGAGGTAAGCTTGGCATCAAAATGGTAGGTTGCGTTTCTTAAGTGGATTTGTGGCGGTTCATGTCGTGTCGTTGAACTTTTTCACTTCTCTCCTGCCTGAAATGGACTAGGGAGTACTGACAACCACCATCAAATTCTGGACAAACTGCAGATTTGGGGCAAAAATTACTGATAGGGGTAATTTTGAGGTTGGCATCTCTGTGGCTGCCGTTTGCCATCTTGTAGTATGAACTTACCTGATATTTTGCTTGTAATGTAAGGCAAGGTACAAGGTTGACATGTAGGCTACCTCAGGGTCAGAGGTCTCCACAGGCCAGTTTTCATGTAAATCTGGTTGTCCATGACCATTCTATGCCCAATTTTGGGCCAAATATGTTTCAAATATGGCTGCCAGTAAGCCATTTTGAGAAACTGACCTCTGTCAGTGTCATTATCCCATGATCAATGAACTCACATATAACGGCCTTGCATATAGTGGACAATCGCCTATAACATACACACTGAAACTGGAAGTCCCGGTCCCGTTTTACAATTCATCGGTCATATGCATATAACGGACTTTGCATATAACGGACAAAAATTGCTGGTCCCAATCAGTACGTTATATGCGAGTTCTACTGTATGTTCTAAGTGGGTGTGAATTTATATTGCATACCCCAATTTTGGCCCTGATCACATGACACTGGACATGCTGGAGGCTGGAACATTCATCATTTGTTCCTCTGGTTTTGTGGTCTACGTGTACAGTCATGACAGTAACACCCAAGTCATGCAAGTGAGCAGATGGTCTCTTGGCCAGTTCATTTGTTGAACACTCTGCCGTCAAGCCTAGTCTGTTGACAGCTGCACTGACTGGTACTGATCAAAGTATCATTGGATTCATGCAGTGTATTTTTGATATCACTAACGTGACCAATGTTATCAGCAAATTTTGAAATAACCATGAACCAACCATGACACAACTCACGAAAACATGTAGAGGCAATCATATTATGCCCAAATTCTACATATCACCATCAGCATCTCAATGCCATTTGATTGTGTCTCTCTAAACTCAGTGCAGTTCTGAAGTCATTGACTCATTTGTATAGAGTGCATGCAAAATATGTTGTCAGGGTTGACAGCAGTCAATACTGGTATCTTATCCCATCCAAGACTTGGGGCCGTATTCTAGAAGCTTCCTTAAGTGTAAGGTCGACCTTAATCTATTGTGTTCTACCCTGCAAACAATAGCTAAAGGTCGACCTTACACTTAAGGAAGCTTCTAGAATACGGCCCTTGAAGTGAAGCCATCATTCTGTCATTGAAAAACCAAAACGATCTGTGCCTATTCCAGACTTGTGTATTATTGTGTTATAGCTTGATCAGCAAGTAACAACTCAATAATTTACACTCCTGAGCGAGAAATTGACCATTGAGAAACACCTCAATGTTGATAAGTGAGAAGTAAGAGTCTTGCCTGCTGTGTTCAGTGCGTTGAGTGCCAGTGTGTGAGAGATTGTACGGTGATGGATTCTCGACAGCCAATAGATTGAGTCAGTGCACAGGTACGTGCAAGGGTGCGGTACATGTACATATGTAGGTTGCTACTGTAATTCTACTCGATTTACAGGGAGTCCTCACAATACAATCGTCACACCCATATTTTTGGGGTCTGCATGTGTTGCATGTACGATTTGGCTATTGTTGATACCTACGAATCTGTACCTTCACCCTGTCGTGGATCCAAAAAGACAATATTGGCAAGGACTCCCTGCATATTGGGTGTCTCAATAGTTAACCAACGTGACAGTATGAATGAGTGGCTCCAGCCATGTCAGTTGTGACAGTGCCGATGTTCCTCTACATCAGGTGTCTTTTTGTTGATCATCGTTCCTCTCGTATCACATGTGGTAGTTTTCTGTGTGCTATTTGCTCCTCTCTGTGTTAGCGAAAGCATGACATCTGATTATTTTGACAACCATCAAATCACATGGTACCATATGACCCAGTTGTCTTGCCATACAGGAAAAGGCATTTTGTGTTTTTTTCAGGAAGAAAGATTTCACTTTTCCTTTTCAGTTTCCTACTTCTGGATATTGTCTGTCCATCAATATTTTTGAGATTATTCTCATTTCGGCTCCTCCTAGGAAAGTAATTTCATTGTTGTGGTTGGTGCAAATTTAGCATTTTCTCTTTACAGATGTTTTCCCGCACAAGGGCTGATGGACGGAAAACACGAAGTGGTGTCAGTTTAGAGCGGAATCCTCCCCACAAAACAAAAGCTGTGAAGAGAAAGAGTCTTCCTGGTAAGCATTATTCTGTTCTGTTCTATCAAATAGTTGTGTTTAGGGAGAAAAAAGTAATTATAAAGAGTAAGGGAACAAATCAATTCAATATCCCCAGGAAAATGTGGAATTACATGGTATAACCCTCTCACAACCTATTTACATGAGAGATCCTTTGTGACCTTCCTTTCAAAGTTGCCGTCCATTTCGACCTTGAAAAGAAGTCACCATTGGATTTCTTGGATTTATGCACCCGAGTCGAGTCCTTAAACATGCCTGACAATATTCTTCTCTGTGTTATCTGTACTTCCTTTGTTCGTGTACTTCAGGGCCTGCTGATTCCATCAGATCCAAGGGAAGTCCTGCATTAAGGTCTAGGTCACAGAGTCCAGGAGCTGCTGCTGGTGCTGAAAACTTGAAGTCCAGGAGAGGTCGTGGAAGACCTGCTGGGAAAAAGTTGACCGCGACATCGCTTAAACAGGAAAATTTGTCTGACTCTGGGACAGAAACGAAAGTTGGTGCTTCAAAATTACTGCCAAAGAAAGCAAAAGTTGCACAGTCAGTTCAAGATTCGGAAGGTGACGTAGGAGTCAGTCCTAGAACTCGAGGTCGCTCGAGAAAGCCCATCGCGGATGGTAGTGATGGGATAAAGGAGGACACTGGAAGCCCAAAGGCAGAAAGTAAGAAACGGACATCAAGAGGCAGATCATTGAAGGACACATGTTTGAGTCCTGAACCAGGTACAGAGAGGAAAGCTGAAAGTCCCAGTGGCTCAAAGAAGTCACCACTGAGAAAGCAGATCAGTGGTAAGAAAGAAAGTCGGGTGTCGCCTAGAAAAAGTCTGAGTAATACCGGTACTCATGTAGAGAATGTGAAGACTCTTAAAAAAGGAGTTGATTCAAAAGATGAGGATGTTGAGTGTGCGCCAGTTTCAACGAGAGGAAAGGGACAACGTAACCTTGCTACTAGGACCAAGGACAAAAAAACTGTTACCAGCACTAAAGTTGGACGTAGACAACCTTTGCTCACAAGGGCCAAGAAACTAGCCGCACAGGCAAAGCAGGTGAAAAGGGTTGCCTTAAGGAAGGGAGTGATAAAAGATGATGAGTCAGAAAACGGTGATGATGATGACGAGTTACTTGCTGAACCCTCTGTTTTCAAGAAATTTTCCCGAGGCAATGTGCAGCAAAAGATTACCAAAGTTGAAATTGGGTCTCTTGAGGATTTAAAGAAACCTGGAAAGGATGTTCCTGAGGTCAAATCTGGTGGTAGTGGCATCCTTCAAGGGCGAATTAAAAAGGGCAGAGTGAAGAAGTCGACTTATGGACTAAGAAAGAAAACAAGCCGTGAGTTAGCAGCATTGACTGTTGATCCAGGTTTTAAACTTGCAGAAACAAAACTCAATACTAGCGGTCGGCTTAGAAGTGTTGGACCGGAGAAGAGTAATACTGAAGTCATAAAGGCTAGAGTTAGGAAGCCAAGGGGACAAGCTGGGAAGGAGCCAGGTTTGGCTGCGAGGTCCGGAAGTCCTGGATCTGAGCCTGGCAGTGATACGGCATCTCTGGCATCTGCAATGTCACAGGGACGTAGTGCTTCTTCAGAAACTGATAAAAGAAGAAGAAGAAGCCCAGCAGCAAGGTTAAGGTGTCCATTTCTAGCCACAAGAAGCCGAAGACCTAAGAATTACTCCGGTGTACAAGGGCCTCGGAGCAAGTTTACGAGGTTAAAAGATAGCACGGCTGCAGACTCGGCCAGCGTTGCTGATCAGAGTTCCCCACAAAAAGAGGAAAAGACAGGTACAACTACAACAACTTTAAGTCAGGGTAGAGCAGGCAGAAGACGTAGTGTACGCACCTCAAGATCTGCATTTAAGGAAGGCTCAAGAATTGTAGATTCTTCACTCTCTGATAAGACATCCACTACAGAATCAGAGAACCTGCAAAAGAGCTGTCTGCAGCTGTCGGAAAGAACTGACACGTCTGTTGTGAAACCTACCTCTGGAAAAAGTGTTGACAGTGTCAGGAAATCAGGTAGAGTAGAGAAGAAGAGAGAAGAAAGATTGCTAAGCCCTACGACACAATCGATGGTCAGGAAGAGTTTCTCGTTAAAGACAATTGAGAAGTTTAGGAAGGCTTTCAAACTTGTTGACCCAGTTGGTAAGATAAGAAGCACTAGCAAGGATAGTGCCTCTAGTGTTGAGTCAGAAGTTTCAAAAACTGTAAAAGGTTGTAGCGCTAGTTCCAAAGGAGACGAAATCCCTGTTGACTCCAAGGGTTTAGATTGCGATCAGGCCAGCACCAGCATGGTTGGAGTATACCAGAAACCTGCGATGACTGACCAGGATGTTGATACGGCCCAGCCTGCTGTTGAGAACGATACGAAGGAAAGGAAAGAAGCTGTACCTGTAACTGAGCAAATGTGCAGTTCAAGTGAATCTGAGTCGGAAATACTGTCTCAGGAGAAAGATTCCGAAACCTCCTTCAGATTAGAGTTAAGCATCGACTCAATTACATCAGAGGATTTGAAGTCTGATGATGTTGGTGTGAAATGCACAGCTGGGGAGGGAGTTGTTAATGAGCAAGTGATGATTGAATGCGCTGAAGTCACTGGTGCGGTAAAAGGGGAGAATGAAAATGATGATGAAGCGAGGGTGGAGGAAGAAAGTAGGCCTGAAGAGCCAATGGAAATATCAGAAGAAAATGACAATATTACAATATCAATGTCTGCAGTTGTGGAATGTGTTCGCGATACTGTGTCTGAGGAGGTAGGAGCTGCCGTTGTTGCCAGCAAGTCTGCCCTTCCAGATAGTGAGTCCACTGATATAGAATCTGATCCCCCTGCAGAGAAGGGTGATGCTGTTGCTGATGCTGGTGCAGACTTGCACCAAGAATTGAAATCAGATGTTGAAGTTCCTGTCCCATCAGTTGCAGAGTCTGATAATGTGACTGCAGATTTATCCATTGCCTGTGAAGAGTCAGTTCCAGAATCAAAGGCTAAATCAGCACCTGTAGTTCCAGAATCGAAGGCTAAATCAGCACCTGAAGTTCCAGAATCCAAGGCTAAATCAGAACCTGTAGTTGCAGAATCAAAGACTAAATCAGAACCTGTAGTTGCAGAATCAAAGGCTAAATCAGAACCTGTAGTTCCAGAATCAAAGGCTAAATCAGAACCTGCAGTTCCAGAATCGAAGACTGAATCAACACCTGCCTTTCCAGAATCGAAGATTGAATTATCACCTGCAGTTCCAGAATCGAAGACTGAATCAACACCTGCAGTTCCAGAATCGAAGACTAAATCAGCACCTGTAGTTCCAGAATCGAAGNTTGACCCAGTTGGTAAGATAAGAAGCACTAGCAAGGATAGTGCCTCTAGTGTTGAGTCAGAAGTTTCAAAAACTGTAAAAGGTTGTAGCGCTAGTTCCAAAGGAGAAGAAATACCTGTTGACTCCAAGGGTTTAGATTGCGATCAGGCCAGCACCAGCATGGTTGGAGTATACCAGAAACCTGCGATGACGGACCAGGATATTGATACGGCCCAGCCTGCTGTTGAGAACGATACGAAGGAAAGGAAAGAAGCTGTACCTGTAACTGAGCAAATGTGCAGTTCAAGTGAATCTGAGTCAGGGACACTGTCTCAGGAGAAAGATTCCGAAACCTCCTTCAGATTAGAAATAAGCGTCGACTCAATTACATCAGAGGATTTGAAGTCTGATGATGTTGGTGTGAAATGCACAGCTGGGGAGGGAGTTGTTAATGAACAAGTGATGATTGAATGTGCTGAAGTCACTGGTGCGGTAAAAGGGGAGAACGAAAATGATGATGATGCGAGGGCGGAGGAAGAAAGTAGGCCTGAAGAGCCAATGGAAATATCGGAAGAAAATGACAATACTACAGTATCAATGTCTGCAGTTGTGGAATGTGTTCGCGATACTGTGTCTGAGGAGGGAGGAGCTGCCATTGTTGCCAGCAAGTCTGCCCTTCCAGATAGTGAGTCCACTGATATAGAATCTGATCCCCCTGCAGAGAAGGGTGATGCTGTTGCTGATGCTGATGCTGGTGCAGACTTGCACCAAGAATTTAAATCAGATGTTGAAGTTCCTGTCCCATCAGTTGCAGAGTCTGATAATGTGACTGCAGATTTATCCATTGCCTGTGAAGAGTCAGTTCCAGAATCGAAGGCTGAATCAGCACCTGTAGTTCCAGAATCAAAGGCTAAATCAGCACCTGTAGTTCCACAATCGAAGGCTAAATCAGCACCTGAAGTTGCAGAATCAAAGGCTAAATCAGAACCTGTAGTTGCAGAATCAAAGGCTAAATCAGAACCTGTAGTTCCAGAATCGAAGACTGAATCAACACCTGTAGTTCCAGAATCGAAGACTGAATCAACACCTGCAGTTCCAGAATCGAAGACTGAATCAACACCTGTAGTTCCAGAATCGAAGACTGAATCAACACCTGTAGTTGTAGAGTCGAAGACTCGAATGGAAGATTTAATGACTTCAGTTGCAGCATTGAAATCTGCAAAGAAAACATCACTTGTTATAGAATCACCTGATGCAAATGAAGAATTACCTGATGAAGTTACGGAATCACCTCCTGAAACTACAGATTCAAATACTATAGTTTCAGATTTGAAATCTTCAAATTCTGAATCCAAGACTTTGCTCACTGGGGTGGTACCAGAGGAACCTACTGATATTTCAGAGGATGACAATAAAGAGGAACCTGCAAAAAAGGATGTCGAGAAAATCACTGAGTTAGTCCATGAAAAGGAGCCAACTGACTGTTCTGATGAAGTCAAAGGACAAATTGATGTTTCTGATGAACATGCCACTGTGGACAGTGTCACTGCTGGAGATAACAGTACTAAAATGATCATTGAGTCAAGTGAGAAGGACAGTATACCATCTCTTGACTCAGTTTCTTGTGAAGGGAAGGGCTCATTAGGCATGAATTCTAGAACAGATGATGTTGGTATGTTGACTACATCGGAGAACAGGCCCAAAGAGGATATGTCTGTAGTTGAGGATGCAATTGCTAAAGCTGTTCAGGAAACTGTTGAGTCTATCATTCATGGCGTTGAATGTCAGGTTGGAACGGGCAGTGAAGCAGATAAAAACGTTGAATTGCAAGAAGACTTACATGGAAAGGATACTGGAGACAGGGAACCTGCTGAAACTGCTAGCACCAGTCATCCAGATGATGCTGTTGGTGATGATGGACAGGAGACCTCTAGAAAAGGTCCCATTATTCTCAAGATAAAAACATCCTCTATTTGGGAGGCTGACGGGGATGGCACATCATCCGAGAGTGCCGTGGAAACCCATGATGATGTGGCAGTTGGGGATGGCGTAGTTGTGTCATCTAGTCAGGAGGTATCTGAGGCATCCGGCATGAGTAAAAGAGTCAAGGATGCGCTACTTGAGGTCAATAAAACTTTAGCTGTTGTTGCTACCCAAGAGATTGCTAGGGAGGAGACGAGTGAGAAGCGTGCAGCATCCGTGGCTGGTTTGCCTGATCAGCCCAGTGATAATGTGGCTAAGGAAGAGGAAGCTGTAACCAGCACAGGAGAGAACGCTCCTGATGTGAAGAAGGGAGTAGACGAGGCGGTGAAGGATGAATGCCCTGCCGTTAAGAGCAGTAAAGAAGATGGTGTCAGTTGCAGCTGTCATCCTTCTGAAAAACAAGAAGGTCCAGCAGCAGTAGATATTGGAGCTCCAAAAGTAGCTGTTGCTCCAGAAGCCATGGCTGTCGAGGAAGGAGGACAAGAACAGCATGTAGCTTCTCCTCCTAAATTAGCTGCAGCGACCATGTCTGATGTAGAGAGGCGAATTGAGGAGATCCAGGCGATGGTTTCTGATATTCAAAAACAGATCAAAACTGGTACAGGAACAGGAAAAGTTCTTGAACGTCGGTCAGGATTACATGTTTTGGATGATGATTATACTTATGGACCTTCGAATATCCATAGCCCAGAGGAGAAGGGGGATTTGAAATTGACAATCAAACTGGGGGGCAAAAAAGGTGATGCGAAATCTGAATTCAAGGCTGCAGATACAAACATTGAGAAAAAACTTGGGAAAAAGCACGTTGCTGAGCCTAAGATATATCCAAAGAGGCATGTTCCTCCTAAGTACAGTGAAATACCATGGATTGAGTACAGTGAGAGTTACTTCGAGGACATGGCTAGAAAGCAGAAAAAATCTCTGGCAAAGTTAGAGGGAAAACAGGAAGGGAAAACAGAAACACCCACTGGCGAGACTCGCCCAAAACGTAAACCTGTGACAAAAACTGAGTATGAGCTTTACTTGTACGAACTGAAGAACCCAAAGCGTCGTAAGCACAAGCCTGGTCCAGCATCAGCTACTGCATCTATGTCAACTATTGAGTCGATTATTGATGAAGTTAATGCCCATAGTTTGGAGCAGGTGTCAAATATTCCTGAACTTATGAAACAATGCAAGCCGTGTTCTGTTGTGTTGGAGGACTTTGTTGTCAGTTTGAATTTGAGTGCACTGAAACGGAAAGGTACTGAGGAAGGCTCTGAGGTTTCAACAAAGTGCCCAAAGTTGAACATTGGCATTGGTGTCGATGCTCAGATTGATACTCAGACAATTGCTGAACAGTTGACACCACCAGAGAAAAGGCGGCGAATGTCTGGATCTCGGTCTGGTCGCCGTGCCTCTGGTTCTAGTTCTGCTGGGAGTATTGCATCGGAGTTGGAGTCTGGCCGCTTGTCACCATCTAGTCCGCGACCTCTTGATGTTCCTGCTAGTAGGCTGTCACCAAAGCCACATAAGAGGAAGATCAACCGCACTGGATTCCCCAGGCAGCCAAGGAAAAATTACTATGTTTATCAATGTAAATTTTGTCCCTACTCCACAAATTACCGTATTGCAGTGGATGACCATGTTTACACTCATTTGGATATAGTGCCTTTCCGCTGCGGTTATTGTAACAGCGTTTTTGGTGCAAAGTCTGGTGCCGTTGCCCATCACAAAAAGAATCATCAGAATCTGCCGCTGAGGTGTATCAAGAGTGTGGAAGTGGATGAATCTCAGTATTATAACTATGTTTATGTCTCTGGGCAACGCAAGTCGCCAGTCAGCCCAAGGTCGATGTCTCCTTCTCGGTCTGGCAGCAAGGAGACTAGAAATGTGTTCGAAAGTATCATGAAAGAGATTCCTGTTGGCTCTGCGGATAGTGTGTTACCTTTAAAACCTGTTGCTCCTCTTCCTGTTGTACCATCAGCTCAGGGGGCTAACACTGTCATACAGCACGTGCGGCAACAACTGCTGACGAAAACAACAGTCCAAGTTCAACCGAAACCTAGTCCTGCACCTGTCAAACCGGCGACACCAGCACAGACTGTACCAAAACCTCAGCAATCTGATAAACTACCTGTCTATCAGTGCAAGTTCTGCAAATTTTCCACAGACCATCGGAATGTTATTGAATTACATCTTCAGAATTACCACGAGGAGGAGTATCGTTTCATTTGTCCTCTGTGTGACTTGGCGTTTTGTAAGCGAGAGGAGACAATGGTCAAACATTTCAAAAAGTGGCACCCTGACAAAAAAGTACAGTTCAAACGTGCAGCGGGGTTTAAAAACTATAAAACATCTGGTGATGGACAAATGTCATACGCAAGTGCAGCCATGAAATCTCTACGACCTGATCTGAATGATGTTCAGGTTAGCAATCGACCGATTGGAACGGGAGTCGGTGCAGTCATGCCTGCTGCTGCCGTAATTGGCGCTGCTTCACAGAACAAAAGTAGTGCAAATGTTGGTGTTCCTGGTACACCACTGTTGCAGTCAAGTAAACAGCAGTCTTTAGGGAGTTCTCACTCTCAGTCGTTCCCTCCAGGGCCAGAAGCTACGAGAAAAAGTGGCAAACCGAGCATAACGGACATTGCCGCTAATTTGGCCAGCAAAGTTGGTGGATTTCAATCGGATGAAGCTACTTCTGGTGCTTCTGTTTTCCTGAACATACCAAGTGTTCGCTCAAGAGGCAGTAGTCCTAGTGCCCCTGACAGAAACCAAGGGGCTGTGCCAGTATCTGTAGTTACTGGTACTACCCAAAAGCCTGAGCAAGATGCTGGAAAAGGATCAGTTGCGGGAAAAGGACCTGGCGTTGGCATATTGGATTTGTCTGCTAGTAGTCGAGAGCCTACCCCATTACCTGCAGGTGTAGAAGCACAGGATGATGTATCGAATATCAAGATTGTCAATGTTGTCAGTCTCAGCACCCAAGAAGCAGTTCCTACAGCATCTTCTAATACCATGGATACTGAAGAGACAGAAGTACTTTCGTTCTCTTGTAAAAATTGCAACAATGAGAGCCTATCTTTGGATTCAATGATAAAACATATTGAGATACGCCATTCTGAAATGGATTTCTGGTTTGCTTGCCCCTATTGTCCTTATGGTTGTTCTAAACACCGTGGAAATATGGTGCGGCATATTCGACGAGCTCACCCAGGAAAAGAAGCAAATGAAGTGGATATTCATCTGATTGATGAGGCTAAGTACATTACAAAACGGGTTGGCCCCAAAAGGCAACCAGTACTTCGGGTTGTGTCATCAGTGCCCGTCGTTGCCTCTGGGGGACAGTCAAGTGCCGTGGCTACAGGACAAGTTGGTCCAGCACTTTCCAGTAAGCAGTTAGTTCCAGTACTAACCAGTGGCCCCTCAGTTCCAGAACATTCCAGGGGGCAATCATCAGGACTGCCATTTCCTCCAATTGGATCAACACAAATGATTGCTGCAACACAGTTAGCAATGAGTCGAAGTGCACCACCATTGATAAGGGCGCCAGTGAGTCAACAGCGGAATCTACCACCTCCTCCTCTAATCCGAGCTGTTGCAGTAACAACTGCAGCATCATCATCAAGTATTCCCAATTCATCAGCATCATCTTCAAGACCTGGTTCCAGTCAAGGCACGACAGGGACTCCACCTAGTCAGTTACCAGTTCAACAGCAAGGACTTCCCGTACAGATTGGTTCGACCATTTACCCACCACCCAATGCCCAGGTCTACCAAGGAGTACCACAGCAAGGCGTGACTCATTTGGGCAAGTCTGGCATGTCTGGAGGGAGCAGCTCCATGGGTGTACCATTTCCCGTGAACCTAAGGATGCCTGCAACTCAAGCACCTAGGCCAAAACTCAGAGAAGACAACATATCCCCAACCGAACAGGAAAAATTTAGTGTTTTCAACATTAGACCAACAAAGCCGTCTGTAGTTTATCAGTCACCAGGTCACATGATGGCTCCGATACAACCAGGAATGCCTGTGCAGTATGGACAACCAGGCATGATTCAGCAGCAGAGGGCGTATATGCCAGTTCAGGGTCAGTCTCAAGGACAGGTGCCCTATCGACCTTCCCAACCACCATCTTCCTGATACCGGTACAGGTTTTATGACTGCTGAAAGTGGATCTCCATAAATCCTCATCATTAGTGATATCTAACTGTCTAAGTTAATACTGGAATAAGTATCATTCCGACATGAGTTCCATAATTCTCTCTTCAAAATGTGCTTTGAAACCAGATACTGAATCAGATGTGCAGATATAATGGTCAGTTGGAACTGGTTCTAGTTAATTAGAGTCCAGAAATTCAGTTTCAAATGAGGCTGGCACTGTTCTGGAAGACAGTAGGATTGAAATATTATTTCAGGACGAATTAAGAAAAGAAATGCCTTTGAATAAGTATGTATTGTGAAAGAACACTATAGGGAGGTTGAGATCAGCAGCTTATCACATCGGAGCTTTATACGTATATGGACCGAAATGTACACAGAATTCTATCCGTATAGGCATAAGGATCGATCATAAGTTGCTGATCTCAACCTCCCTAAAAATGCAGGTGACTTTTATAACTCAATAATTTAGTTGCTGTATTGTATAGAAAATAATGAATCCATTTCTTCTGGTGAATGCGAGTTGAACTAAAATCATAATACTGAAATCATTCATTTTATTCGGCACTTGATGTGGGCCGTTTTTAAAGTGGGCTAACTTTTAATCAACATACAAAATGTATCACTGTATGACCACTACTTATTTATTGAAATTCACGTCTCTGACATTGTCTGTTTAAAGGGAGATCCCTTGCTGTGCCAACGGACTGCTGTCAGAGCAACAAGCTTTTAAATGAAGAGATGGTTGTAGTAGGTGTCACCCATCTTGAGCCTCCCTTAGTACATGGGAAGGGTTCACTTGATGTAATTTATGAATTCGTGAACCTTTTTCTTGCTGTAAATACATGAACTTTCAATCTTCGTTCCATTTTCTTGTACATAAGTGTACCTGTAATGTTTTCTTTGGCAATTTCCAATGTAATGGTTTATGGAAATGATAGAAACAAGCTAAGGCGTTGAGCTTCACAATGATTCCATCTTAAGACCGATTGATTCAATGCAAGTCTTCTACATGGATTCTTAACTATTTCAAGTTTGCTGCTCAAATACATGCACAATGTATTGATCAAGGACCCATGGGGTAAAAAGCTATTTGAAGGCTGTTCGGCCTGAACGTTTTATTAGCTTTTTAGTTGTTGGAAATGGTAAATTCATGTTTGCCATTTTTCTGCTCACCATTGGTAAAAGACTATGCAAAATGGAATGAAAATCAATTTACAAAAGTGTGTGATGACATGTTTCCCTTAAGATCGTCAGGGTCCATATTCATAGACATACCGGTACTTAAGTCAAAGTGTGATACTTATCTTTTGTGTTGAACAATGGATATGTCACACTTAGACTTATGTCACACTTAAACTTATGTCACACTTAGACTTGGTTTTATGAAGCCCTGGACAGGGTCGGATCCAGGGTGCGTGGGGGCCTATCCCCCCCCCCCCATTTTTGGCAGAGCAGTGATTTTTTAGCAAGAAAAATTTAACCACGTAAAAAATTCGAGTATTTTACTCTCATCAGATGCCAAGGACAATGCATCTAAAGCTGTGTTCACACTGAAACCGACTTGAAAGCGTTTTCCGTAAAACGTTTTACGGAAAACGCTTTCGACCAAAAACTACTGTGCCACACTACAGTCACCAAAGCGTTTTCAAAACGGTTGTCGCACCCGAATGACGTCGAGTCGTTTTGAAACCACTTCTGGAACCGTTTTCGTTAAAACGCTTTCAAACCGTTTTAAGAGGGCTCTAGTGTGGCACCCTAAACCGTTTTAACATCTTAAAACGTTTTCAAACCGTTTTAAAAGCCCAGTGTGAACCCAGCTTAAAAGCACTTAAATTGTCAAATTTTCCAGACCCCCGTTTGGGCTTCTCACTTCCAGTGCTCACCACCTCCGTCTGAGGTCTGTGTTTTATAGACACCCAACTATGCCCCCCTTTCTGTCAACCCTGGATCCAACCTGCTGGATAGCATATCAGAATTCCTGTTGGTTGCATTTTGCTCTGTGTGATTGGGTTTGTTACATACATGTATATGTGCAAGGCAACTTTTCTGGAATAATACAAAAATCATGAAGAAATCAAAACTTGAAAATTATGATGTAATGTACATGGTTTTACATACTGGGTAATGCATGTATCATTCCGGTGTAATAGAGTCTAATGTTCCCCAGGAAAGGATGTCCCCTAACCATAATTTTCGAATTAAGCGGCACCATTTAATTGGACTCCAGAGAGACTACTAGTGAGACCCTTAATAATCCTGTGACAAAAATACAGGGGGACATCAGGGAGATGGAGGCATTGGATTCTATCACACTGGCCCTTCCCGCGGGATCGAGTCCACAAAGCCCTCATTAATTACTTGTGTGGAGTGGAGTGAGCCAGCGGAACAGAGAGGCTGCGTAGGCGTAGACTACCCTCGGGAGTGCTTCATTATCGTTTCCCTCTTTTGTTGCCTGATGCAAAGTGGCTGTGTGTAATTTGACGGGGACTTCGTGTGACTGCTCCCAAAAGAGTGAGGTTGGGATGAGGTAAGGTAATGCAGTTGTTGGCGTGCATTCGAGCAGCTGAATTGGTTTCCTTTGTGCTTTTTATTGCTCAAGTCGAGTTATTACCAGTTAATACTTAAGCTGCTTTTCCATGAGGCGGGCGCGGGCGGAAAATCTCGATCTTATGTATTTCCCTAGCTGCTTCCATGACGCGGGTGCGGCTGCGGACGCGTTTTTTCGAATCCATCGATCGTGTAGCGATTTTTTCCGCCCCGCTTGCTGCCCGTGCGGTATTGCGTCATCATTCATTTTAATTCCCCTGAATTCCCACCGACCGACCGAAGACCAACTCCCGCGTCTGTGCCCGTTTCGTGCGAACACAACGCCCGCACACCCGCGCCCATCACCGCACCCACCTCGTGGAAACGCAGCTTTAAGGTCTGTTCACACCAAAACCGTGCCGCGGGCCGCGACGGCGAAAAACGACGCGCGTTCACCGCCGGGAAAATAAGTTCAATGGATTTTCAATAAAAGGATCACACCAAAGACGCACGGCAAAAAATGACGTGCGCTTGCTTGCCGCGCGTCTTTGGTGTGGCCCTTTTATTGAAAATCCATTGAACTTGTTTTCCCGGCGGTGAACGCGCGTCGTTTTTTCGCCGGTTTTGGTGTGCACAGGCCTTTAATACGTACGTGTGTGTTAATTGTACAGTGCCACTTGTTTTATGCATATCATGGGTCTTGTCTTGATGTGAAACCATCGTTTTGTATTCTGGTATATCAGTAGTTTTAATAAAGCCTATAATCATGTATAATAATCTGTCATAATCAACTTTGTGTGGATATGATGAATAGCTCATGATGTCGATGTGAAGGCCTCAGTCCACCTGTGCGTTTCACGCAGCGTGTTCTACGATTTTCACAGCGAAATGGATGACTACCACAAATTCTAACCAACTTGACTAATCAACTAAGAAAATGTCCGTTTCCCTGTGAAAATCAAAGAACACGCTGTGTAAACCGACGCACAGGTGGAGGGCCGAGGCCTAAAGGCCCGAACCCACTGACGCGTTTTCGCGCAGCGGGAAAACGCACCGGCAGAAAATGCTTTGTTAAAAGGCAGCGGACCGAGAAAATAACAAAGGATTTGTCGGGCAGTAATGAAACCGCGGCGGCAAAACGCGACAGTGGGTTCAAGCCTAAAAGGCCTGTTTCCACTATAGCGGATTCCGCCGCGTCTTGCGGCGAGCGGAGCGGTTTTCACAGGCATTGGGATAATCAGTAGGCCACTGTATTGTTACACCATCGAAGGATTATCCAAAGCCCTGTGAAAACCGCACCGCTCGCCGGAAACCGCCGCGGAATTCGCTATAGTGGAAACGGGCCTTAAAAGGCCCGAACCCACTGACGCGTTTTCACGCAGCGGGAAAACGCACCGGCAGAAAATGCTTTGTTAAAAGGCAGCGGACCGAGAAAATAACAAAGGATTTGTCGGGCAGTAATGAAACCGCGGCGGCAAAACGCGACAGTGGGTTCAAGCCTAAAAGGCCTGTTTCCACAAAAGCGGATTCCGCCGCGTCTTGCGGCGAGCGGAGCGGTTTTCACAGGCATTGGGATAATCAGTAGGCCACTGTATTGTTACACCATCGAAGGATTATCCAAAGCCCTGTGAAAACCGCACCGCTCGCCGGAAACCGCCGCGGAATTCGCTATAGTGGAAACGGGCCTTAAAAGGCCCGAACCCACTGACGCGTTTTCACGCAGCGGGAAAACGCAGCGGCAGAAAATGCTTTGTTAAAAGGCAGCGAACCGAGAATATAACAAAGAATTTGTTGGGCAGTGATGAAACCGCGGCGGGAAAACGCGACAGTGGGTTCAGGCCTTTAAGGCCCGCACCCACTGACGCGTTTTCGCGCAGCGGGAAAACGCACCGGCAGAAAATGCGTTGTCAAAAGGCAGCGGACCGAGAATATGACAAAGAATTTGTCCGGGCAGTGGTGAAACTGCGGCGGGAAAACGCGACAGTGGGTTCAGGCCTTTAGGCCTGTATCCACTAGACCGGGTTACCGCTGCGGTTTGCCGCGCCGGGATTTTTTCACAGGGTTTTGGATAATCCTTCGATGGTTTAACAATACATGGCGTGTTAATTATCCCAATGCCTGTGAAAACCGCCCCCGCACCCTGAAATCGGAAAACGCAATGCGGGAAACCGGTCTAGTGGATACAGGCCTTAAGCAAGGTTCACTGGCACACGGAATTGGTCCGGTTCATGTCCGTAAAAAATCTATCAAATGGACTTCAGCGTTGTCGTATCCGGAAAACTCGGGGCAAACGAACTGGAAACGGATCGGATCCGTGTGCCAATGAACCTTGCTTTAAAGCTAGGCGCACATGTGCGGCAAATCTCGACTGTAAAAATAGTGCCCAGTCATGTGCAGGCGATCGTTGGTAACGCGGGGGTAGATGGCGTAATTAGGTAGCCGCAAGCTGTTGTCAGATTTCGCATTTCCGCATTCCATTGGGTCGCGCGAACGCTGCGCCGGACTAGGCCTATACCGCTCGCCAGTTACTTCTTTGTTATGTAGATTTGCACTATTCGCGCTCTTTGAGTAAACTCTGTTCGGCCATTTGTGACCAAAGCAACAGCGACAGAGCTGAACAATACCCGCAATGGACACAAAAGATTTAGACACAAACAGTATATCAGGGTGATCGGATTTAATCTGAATGTGAATGACTGGTCGTGTGACCAGCGCACAAAGGAAAGTTCCGTGGATTGCCACTAGGGAATGAGCTCAGCTATAGGTAGCCCCCCGCCTTTAGTTAGTAGCAACTAAACGTTGAATGTTTTAACCTGGTTCTGGCTACCTTCTACATGCATGTGTATGCCACATTTTGACCATGATCATGTCACCCTGGAACGGCTTGCCTGGAACATTTCAATTTAACATTGTCGTCTGTTCTTCTAGTAGGCCTTCGCTTACAGGTGAGCACATGGTCCATGGACCATTTCATTAATGATAACTGAGCTCTCACATGACGTTGGAAAAGGGTGCACATGCCCTGTAACGGTGAGGAACATTTTGTTCTTGGCGGCTGTATTGATGAATAGGGAATTCTTTATGACACAAGAAAGTTGCTTCACTCTTTCATCATGTTCTGTCATACTGCATTCTTAACTGTAGGCGTACAGTACAAGAAAGTCACTCGGTTCTTTGTAATTGTATTTTCCCATGGACTGCCATTTCGGAAAAGTTGCCTAGAGCGCGAGAAAACAGAATACGACTTTTTACCTTCATCTGGATACCTGACAATCGCTCGGATCAGCAGCTGCTGGCGTGTTGTCGAGTAATCCAGTCTCTAAACCTATTTTGTTTGACAACTTGGTGTTTATCATTAAAAAATGGGTTGAACTTTAGTTTTTATGGAAAAACTTTGTGTCGTCAAAAACTTAGTTTTTAGGATAAGAACTTAACTTTTTGTCATAAAAATGCTTTAAGAATAATGTCCAAATGGCTTGCCATAAACTAAACACAATCTCGCCAGGCCAATACGATACTGACCTGAATTAGTTGCCCACCGGGAAAACACGTTCGACGAGCATGTGACATTTCGCCTTTGGTCACTGACGAAATCTTCTCTTGTTCCCATTTGCTGGGAAATCACGTGCCTGGCGAAATTATGAGAAAGAGAAATTCCGGCGGCTAAACAGAGATGGTGTCCCGCTACGAAGATGACTAAAGTTCTAAAGGAAGGAATTATCTTTATTGTGTTTTCCGACACTGACTTCAGGCGTTGTCGGAAAAAATCATAATCCATCGAAAAATCACACTACATCGTGGACGAAAAAGAATTTGCGATTTTCTGAGTTACAACCATGGTACACCCTCCGGCGTTTCGGGAAGCAATCCGCTGGTCTTTTACAGGTAAGTCGGGCGAAGCCGTCCCATCTGATCCGGGTATAGAGATTCTTCACCGACGTCACAACTCAATGCTAATGAGGTAATTAATTACGTAATTAGCCATGCGCTTGGGCGTCAGTAATACACTACAACTCGATGTAATTCAGCACTAATTGTCTGTTCTTACAACAGACAGGTGTCATCAAAAATTCAATCATCAGACTGCTGCTGAACATGTGATTTTGTTTGACAACTCATGGTTTGGAAAATATTCCAGTTAAAATCTGATTTCTTTCAGTAAACCCCAATTCACACTGACGGCCAATATGGCCGCACCAGTTCCTGTGAATTCTATGCTAATTAGGGTGTGACGTCACGTGACGAACCTCTATAGCTGGCAGCTGGGGCGACCCCGAGGTAAGGTTTCATCCTCTCAGTCGAAATAACCATCCGTTAAAAGATTCCATCCGAAATTTGATCATTAGCAAAGAACAGAAACGCTTTGAAAAGCAATGAAAACACCTTTTTTACCAGACCTTGAAAACACATAGGGACGAGGTTTGTTACGTTACGTTACGTTACGCAAAATACCAATAGCCGAAATTGCTTTCCTGCAAAATATATGGGGACTTAAAACAGGTTATTAAGGACATTGGATTAGGTCTAGATACGTTAAAGCTTGAAGTCTAAAAATACATGAAATACATGAATTTGGAATAAGATGTTTCATTACTTTTGCATTCGCCTTCCATATATTATACATGGCGTCTGTGGATAAGGATTTTGTTTCATCAGTGATATCAGAAATTTGATACAATGCCAATAAGCATTCTGAAATTATTCAGTCGCTGAGCATATATCACACCTCGGCAACGACGTCCGAATAATATGTGCTCTGATGGTAGACTAACAACATATACATTCTATCTTAGAATGTGAATTACGAGCAAGAGTGGATGTCATTATTATCGTTCTTGTAAATCTTTCCTCTCCCAGACACAGAGCTCGACGAAACCATCATCATTACGTCCCGAATTGATAAATCTCCATGTTGCTGTGTATCCCATCCGTGATTACAGTCCAGATTCTCTTGTCTTTTTACCATAATTATAAGACCGTCAACTGTGAATGCAAAAGAGGGTACCAGAGTGACTAACACTAACCTGGCAATCTTTGTTTAGTTAGTTAACTGCCTCCCAGGACTGCCTCAGTTGTATCAGGACGTATTCCTTCTTTTTCATGTCGTCCAGCTGTATTTGTGGCTTTTGCAGCCTGAGAAAATATACATAATATTACGTCCCTTGAAACAGTCAGTGATTGTTTGGAAATGAACTGTCCCAAAGTATATTTCGCAGATTACCCGGATGTGTCGGAACGATCCAGGCATATGGCGGTGGACGTTTACGAACGTGATATGATTTGGTCCGGTGTAATGACCTATGTCGATTTGCTCGACGTCGCAGACAGTTTTGTCCGTGGGTATTAGCCATATCAGACATCTAATCGCTGTCTCGGAAGAACAGCTGATCAGGAGTAGCCTACATGTGATAAAGTACACACGAATGTTGGGCTTTGGTTCATTTTACGGAGCGTGAGATTCTTTGGACAGGCCCGGATAACATGATCCAGAAAGGCTTCCGAGCATAATGGCCTTTGCCGCTTCGCGCTCGTCACTCTCACGAAAATAAGCAGCGAACTGAAGACCAGAGAGTTGGCAAAGTCATAGTCTCCCGGGGCAGCCGTAGTGCCGCACCTCTTTCAAATCGCTGCGCCACTAACGTCTGCCACAAATAGCCAGAAATGTCATGTTTCGCCGCCAGGTGCCACTACCCAAGTGGGAATATTTTCACTTCGCGAATGGCCAATCACCGATCAGCTTACATCGGGTGTTCGGCACCTGTGTAACTGGGGAAAACAACAGCGTACAAATGCGATTGTGAAAAACCGAATGCATTGCTTGGTCACGTGGGCTGCTACAACGAATCAGGAAACGTCTTAAGGATTTGCCTGGATATGGTCCGATTCGATCTCTGATTCGTCAGTATCTTACAGCGCCATCTGGCAACCAAACCTGACTTTTGATGCCAAATGGTGCAGTCGTTGAAATGGCGGGAAACGGTATGAGACGACTGCATATGGAGTCTANATTATTCTTGCCGGATGTTTGGCATTGTTTTACTCGTAAACACTGTTAATCATTGTGCAACAAGGGTGAAGTGTTCCTCGCCTTTCAAAAAATGTTACCATGTTTTGTTTTAGCTTAATGTATTATATTCAATCATCGGTCTCTGACGGATTGTTGTCCAAATCTTTTTGCACTGACTTCACAACGATCGGGTTTCTTTGCTGCTCTTCAAAGCCGAACCTTTTCGAATGGCCACAATTAAGCTAGTTGGCTACGGCAGGTATAGGCTACACAATGGCTAGCTAACATTATCTACGAGGGGAAGGTTCCTTTTGTTAACCCGCCTTGCCACTCATTTAAGATGGCGACTTTGACGGCCATCTTGAATTTTGTTTCTGTCATTTATCTTGAAGGCTTTGATCGATCGGCCTGAATTTTTTTGCCGATGGATGTTGATCTCTGGAAGCAGATTATGGGTGTATTTGCACGTGGTATTTGTCAAGGCAGACGCATCAGACTCGTAGACGGTTGTGGACTATGACTTAAATATCGCTTTATACCACATCGTAACACGTCGTGACTTGCACAGACTATTGACAGATACTTGTTTACGTGTTCCAAATCACGCATCGTCTGCCTTCAGCATTAAGTATTTTCCCCTGCGCCGATCATGAAGTGCAAGTTATTTTATCGAGTGTTTCCTTCATTTATCAGAATAATCTGATAATTGTCGGCGCGTCGAAAGGTTCCACAAGAAATGTTGCGGATCCGTCGAGGGACAACAGGCTCGAGAGATATGGCGACGTCATAAAAAATTCAATCAATGTGATGGAAAAATCTTCCTCGATTTAATGACAATATCAGAATGACATTTTGTCATGTCAGATTATACACAATGTGCGATTGCAGAGGATACTTCTAATAAAGCATCAAATCATAAACCTTCAGCCAATTGCGGGTTCGAATGGACAATATTGGTATTGTATCGCCTTCATCCGCAACCTTCTCTATTCCTAACGATATAATCCCTCTCTCAGTTAATTTCTTTTAAAGGGATGCTTGCCTGGAGCAGACTGGCGTGGTTGGGTGGCATTCTGCTGAACCCATTCGAATGGTTGAATGGCTCTCTGGTTTCCTTGGAGAGCTTTCGTTTCCTTCTAAAGTTGCCATATATTTTTTAAGGAGGTAATGTTATAGGTTCAACGATCAAGTAATATTTTATTTCTTGCAAGTCGTTTATCATCCAACCGAAATTACCATTTCGAGTCGGTGAAAACGCATCAACCGCATTCTGTGCGGCGGAGAAACTTTCCCTGGATAATACAACTGCATATAGATTAAATGGCAAAAAAGATAATGCTTTCATCAGCTCAAAAGAAAATTGATATTGACCAAAACGGCTGGTTTTTCATCTTCTGGATAAATGTGAATCTATTACGAAATCCAATTGCAGAAGAAACACACCTTCGCAGCGTCTTTGTTGTTAGACGGCCTTATGATGGTCGAAGTAGTCGTCTGTTTTCGCGTTGTATTGATCACTTTTGTCAACGAATTGATGCTTCACGCAAGCGACAGAGGACTCTCGGCTATCTAGGAGATTTCATCCATTGTCGTTTTCAAGGGTCAGCGTATCCAGATTTGAGCAGGTGGAATATTCATCCTGGAACCCCCACGTGTGTTGACTAGGGTTTGACATTGCAACGCCCTTATGACGTACATGTAGCCAAGATGGGAGCATTAAGCATCAAGCCTCAAATAATCCAAATTAAACTGTATACCCTACATTTCGATTATCAGATATTCATCATTTTTACTTTTACTGGTATAATTTCGGTTACTGGTAAGAAAAAATGGAAAAAAGTGACAAAACTTACAAGCAATAGAGTTTTCGCAAAGCCCCGGAAAAAACGCCAACGTGAAAGTCTGTTCTTTTGTGCGGTGCTCTCTTCGTGGTATCGCATGGGATTGGCATTCGCGTTGGCGTTTCGGAGGTTTTGCGAAAACTCTCTGAGAAAATTAACATCATGTCAAAAGGTGAAAAAGAATTAGAAGAGAAATAGCTGATGCAGATGTCAACAACAATGCAAAAATAATTCTCGGGAGTATGAAGTTGACACGAAGTTTTCAGAAAATATAGTTTTCGCAAAGCCCCCGAAACGCCAACGCGAACGCCAATCCCATTGTTCGATGCCACGAAAAGAGCAGCGAACAATAGGATAGACGTTCGCGTCGGCGTTTCGGGGGCTTTGCGAAAACTCTCTATCCTGAGTTGATGTGGCCCGTTGGGCGACCTGGGACTTGAAATGCTTTTTGAACTTGTGATATTCCACTCTCCTGTCATTTACAACCGCGTAGCGAGCGAATGAAATGGACGAGGACGCTAAATATGGGGGACAATCAAGGCTATATTTTCCATTTGCAATCATGCGATTTGTAATTGTACCAAATCTGGTAACTCTCCAGTTCAGAGAAATCTTTCGAGCGTATTCTAGGCGGCGTTGGTTTAGTTACTCAATCTCATTATCCCTATCACCATCTAATATTCCAATTAAGACGACGATGGACGCATGGGGACAATCATTTGTTTAGAAAACTCCATTAGTTATCTCTGTATAGTGAATAAATAACACATTAGTTGACTTTCGTTTCAGGCATGGATGTGACAGTGGTCTCGAAGTTCGTCGTTTGAAGCGCAAACTTCGTGATCCTGCTTGATTTGTCGCCCTGACAGGATATCAGATTGTCTTTTTTGTTAGACTCCTGCCGCAGTTTCAAACCGCTACCCACAACGTTACCCGCGCTCTGAAACTGCTCCAGTTGATGCGATCCTCAAAGTATCACTAATAGATGGCGTTAGCTGTCCGATTCGGGGATGTCCCGCTTGGAATCTGCGAGTATGAATACACAGTGTACATTTTGTACATGTATCTTAGCCAATCAGAAAGTGTATTACGGTGACGTCGGTTAAACCTGTGATAATGGCTTGCGATTGGATCCCTCGTCAAACGGCGCCATCTATTGATGATCCTTCATTTTTGGCGCCAGTCATGCGGTGTTTAGTGGGTCTATACCAACTGAACACTGGGGACGAGCGTACTCTTCCATATGAGAAGCTATTTACAACATACATACCATGTACATGTATGTCAGGTCAGCGGTGTTTGGCCACGGCTAAGTCAAGTGTGGCGTGGGGGAGTTGGTGTTTGCAGCTTTCATTGGCAGTGCATTGCCAACATGACGTTGTAAACCACAGTTGTACTTGGAGGCCACTGGGTGTTAACCGCAGCTAAACACTCCTTGCGCAGTGTCTTCTCACTCATACCTGTCGTTGACGACAGGTATGAGTGAGAAGACACTGCGCAAGGAGTGTAACCGCAGCATGCAGATTGGCGGCAAAGGTAAACTTCGTGCTTGGGACACTCCGGATAAGCATAGACTGTATTTATTATTGTCAATTTCCGCGCAGACAAGCGCCATTGGCCATTCCAATCTGCCCAGTGAGATGACAAGCGAACTTAGTAATACGAGTAGCTTTTGTTGAGCTGTTCAAATAGAGCAGAAATTGGGATTTTAACTCATCGGTTTTTTTTCTGTAGAGATGATGATGAATAACCATATTGAATAGACCTATAGGGTATGTCATCGCTAGGGTCAGGTGTCCACAGCGAAGGCCCGACGGCATCCGCAGTCTGACGGGGTTTGCCTCGAGACAAACTGAAGGATAAATGGTAGTAGGGCCTACCCAAGCAAAGGATGTGGTTGAGTGTGCCTCATTTTTTTAGCTAGTATCAGTTACTCAGCGTCAAGAAGTGCCATGTTCTGCACGGCAGTTGACATTGGTCGACGTAATTGTGTTCTAGGGGAAAAAATATTTGTCAGTTTCATTTGCCATCGACAGGCCAAAGACGGTGAACTTTGCTTTGTAGCTGCACACACCTTGTTTATCACAGTCAGCGACAGTAGGTTGGAATAAATGGCAACATCAATCATTCGTTAACTTTGATAAGTCATCAGCAACCAAAGTCAATTTCTCGTCGTTCGTTCGCAAGAACAGCAGTCAGGGACTTACCAATTTGACGTTTATAATCCAAACTCGAATGGTCAAATACTGGTGACTTTGACTAAGCTCTTACTGTATCATACTAGTATAAAATCCGTTATTCATGTGGACAAACTTTGATAATAACAAAGATTTACTGTCAACAAGTTTGTCAAGCCGAATGAAGAAATATTGTGAGATGCAGCAAATTTATCACCAATCACGTCCTCGGAATTAAGTGTATATCACTGCCCAAGCCATTCGGAGTGTCGATGATAATATAAAATGATGTTAGTGACAGATATGTAGCCTAACTCATTTAGCTCAGAAGAACAACTTCTGTAGCAGGCTGGCGGTCTGTGGGATAAGAACGTTAGCAAACGATCTCTGTCAGGAGACACTGCTCGAATTGGACGCCGGACTCTTGAGTACATAATGGCAAACACGTAAACAAGCTCATCAGCGTCAAATGCAGACTCCTAGGCGTGAGAAGGAAAAAAGAATGAAACGATTCTGCACAGCAATAGTGATGTTTTTATTATTCAAGTCATCCACGCATTTGAGTGGTTTTTGCCGCTGTCTGTCGCCGAGTCAATTGCAATGCGATGAAAAAAATCTGTTCAACACCGTCAACATGCAGTTACACTCTCCCCTGTGTACTTGGCCGTGTTCGAAAAGCTTCCCCGAGGAAATTTCTTCCCCGAGCTTCGGGGAATGTGAGCATGCCCAGTAAAGGCGAATTTCCGAACGATATTTGCGCTTCCTCGGGGAAAGGTACTACTGTGGGTTGCAGGCGTGAAATGTTCCACGTTTAGCCAATCAGCATGTCGGATTGGAAAGAAAACGAAATGCATGCCGGGAGTTTCCCCAAGTGAGCGACTCGGCGAGTCGCTCACTTCGGCCAGGCTCGAGGAAGCCTTGGCAGCCTTCCAAATACCTTACCGAACGCTCTCCCGCTTCCCCGAGCTTCCCCGAGGAAGCTTTCCGAACACGCTAATTGTAAGTCATACATTCACGAGAACTAACCTAGCCGTCGATTCGTGTTTTTGTACAAAAAAAAACGAGTTGAGAAAGACTGTTAGCAAGAGTTAGATAATGGGGAAAAATGTTGTGGTCACAGCCGATCATCAATCAGATTGTTTCTCATGGAAGCATTCCAGTTTCACGTCGGAACAAAAACGCGAATCGGCGGCTTTGGGTAGCTCCAAAAATTCATATGCGAGTAGTATTCGATTACGGTCCGCATACAAAAGATTTCATGACCCCGTTGTATAAAGCTGGAAGTAATTTGAGTGCCCATAGTATTTTTTTTTTAGTTTTTAGGTTTTATGTTTCAAAAGAATTGAACTAAATGCATGGATTATTTCTGTCGTGACATTTGTCAAGAGTTTTATAGATTGCTTTGTCCAACCACCAGAGAGCAAATCATACATAATTTACCAACTGTTGATGATTTAGGGATTCGACTGCAATGGAACTGCATAAAACATGAAATAACATGTCACTTTTTAGCAGAATACATTGCAGATTGGGGTGAAATGCTGACAAGATGAAAAACTGTAGTCGCGAACATTTTAAAGAGAACCTATTCGGCCACGACGTTGTGGTTACTTGTTATCCACACACTGTCTATAGAATTGTACATTTCACCATGTCGTCATCGTAAAATGTTGTGCTCCTAGGCCAGGATGGAGGGACAGCGACAAAAGAGATGGATCACTCACTTCGCCATCAGTCGATACCGAAATGACGCGCAGGTGTGCCGAGTAAAAAGTTATTTAGAGCCCCGGAAGGCAGGCGAAGGAAGCACGCCTCACAGTTGGCAAAAAGGGCATTTGACACTATTGCAGGTTGTGGGGCTGAAAGCATTCATTGGCAATCATCTACAGGGTTGTTCAATTTAAATTATCTTTTGCGTCTAAATATTAAAATCACAAGATGCTTCACCAGTTCAAAAGAGTGTGTTCGCGTGTAATGGCCGGGATCCATTAACGCACTCAACTTGCAGCCAGTTTCGATGAAAGTGGCTTTCGCCGACAACTTCTCAGTCAACTTCGTGGGTAGATTAAAATAAATTCAGTTCTTTAATCCGTGCGGCGATAGTGACTCGTAGCGGCCACCTCAAAAGTGCAGGAAACAATGTGAAAAAGCTGATCCAGTCGTCCGCAAGAACGAGAACTTGAATAACGGTACCTCTGGGGGACCTTTATCATAAATGCATTGTCAGTGACAAGAAGAGCGCGAATGCTCACGAAAAACTCCAAGCATTTGTTAGTTTATTGGTCATGACATGCGTGCAAAGCGTGTATGAGTTCGGGAGTTAAAGGTACTGTCACACTGAACTTCTTCTCAAAACGTCCTCTCCCGTCCTAAAAAAATCGTAAAACGGGCTAGAAGTGTAGTGTTGGCCAAATAATGTTTCAAAGTGCTGAACACCCTTCCCGTCCGAGCCCGTGCATAAAGTTCGTAAAAAGACTGTAAAAAAGTTGCCACTGCGTCCACTCCGTTCGCGCACAGTTTGAGACCGTTCCCCAACATTTTCAAGAACGTACTGAGAACTAGCTCAGTGTGATGGGGGCATAAGATTTTCTTTTGGCGTGACTATTTCATTATTGACCATGCTGCTGCAGAAATAAGCCCTTTAAAATTTCGAACCTGGTGTGCATTATGTTTCCCTCAAGGTTTCCTTCAGCAAATATGGACCACTAAATACCATTTTATGGTCACCACTGTCATGCTGTGGTTGAACTTTGTGAGATAATGGCTGGCAGTAGTCAGGTCAGGTCGCGCGCGACATTTAACCGAATCCCACTAATGAGATAAATTTGGTTTGCGAAGTCAGCAAGGCCAGTTTTTACCATTGGGTGTCACTTGTTATGTGAAGCGGTCATTTGGGGTTTACACACTGCATGATTTAGATGAGTCTGATTGAGATTATGACTTGCTATATATCACACAGTGGTGAGCCAACTGTCATAAGCGCATTTATGTTTTAACCACACTAGAAAGAACTAATTTCTGCTGATGTGACCGTTGAGAGTGGAGTTGGATATCATCAACGTTAGTGATTCATGTACGGCGGATAGCGTTCCTCCTAAAGCTGCGTTTACCAGACATCCGGAATGCGGTATAACAGGGACGCGGAATCCCCGGCGGAACGATATGTTGTATAAAGCTGGATTTAGCTGCACGCGGTATGCGGATTGCGGAACGCGGTAAGCGGAAAGTTCAATGCATTTCGCATACAACAAATCGCTTCCGCCGGGGATTCCGCGGCCCTATACCGCATTCCGCGTGTCAGCTAAATGCAGCTTAAGAAAATGCATTGCATTTTCCGCTTCCGCAATCCGCATTCCGCGTGTCAGCTAAATGCAGCTTAAGTCGGTGAACCACGTCGTGAAAGGAATTGTGGTAGTCCTTTGAATCCAAGTTCGAGTTACAATAGTCTGCCATTTATACTTGTAGGTACGGTTACACCTGTTGAAAATACCCGTGTTTTTCCAGACCGGTGTCAAACCCGTGTGTACGAAAAGCCCGGCGAGAGGTCACACTACTACATTTGTAGTTAAGTAGCCCGGCGACAGGTGCGCTGCATGCACTGACTCTTCGGTCATTTTTGTATTGGCACACATTGTTGGAGGCGCGAAAACGAGGTCACTTAATGGCTGCGCCATCTGTAGCCGTGCTAAGAACTAACGAAAACACTAGTCCGAACACTGCCTCCTGTTGCTCATTTGCAGAACTGACGGTCGCAACAAGCAGATTCTAAAAAATAGCAATACGAGTCAGACGTTCGGACTACGAAAACACGGGATTTCGAATAGCACGGCGAGCTTGCCGTGTCTCAAAAACCCGTGTTTTTCAGACACGGGTTTTTGAAGCCCGGCAATTCATAGGCGTGGTCGCAAAAAACCGGGGATTTTATAGTGTAACCACGGCTAATGTAAAGTCATATTCGAATGNGATAATGGCAGGCAGTAGTCAGGTCAGGTCGCGCGCGACATTTAACCGAATCCCACTAATGAGATAAATTTGGTTTGTGAAGTCAGCAAGGCCAGTTTTTACCATTGGGTGTCGCTTGTTATGTGAAGCGGTCATTTGGGGTTTACACACTGCATGATTTAGATGAGTCTGATTGAGATTATGACTTGTTATATATCACACAGTGGTGAGCCAACTGTCATAAGCGCATTGTATGTTTTAACCACACTAGAAAGAACTAATTTCTGCTGATGTGACCGTTTAGAGTGGAGTTGGATATCATCCACGTTAGTGATTCATGTACGGCGGATAGCGTTCCTCCTAAGGCCTAGGTCACAAATGCACCGGGCCCCGTACGATTTTCCCCACCCAGGGGCTTGCTGCGGATTTTAGAGACTGAAACTCGGATCTAAGATGAATCATGCCGAAATCACCTCAATAGATAGGCGGAAAGTAGGCTGGATCAAACTGGGCACCGTAGAAATTGGCCAAAATGTCTGTTTTTACTCGCCGTACGGGCCCCGGAGTGGATATGTGACTGGAGCTTTAGTCGGTGAACCATGTGAAAGGAATTGTCACTTGGTAGTCCTTTGAATTCAAGTTCGAGTTACAATAGTCTGCCATTTATAGGTACGGTTACACCTGTTGAAAATACCCGTGTTTTTCCAGACCGGTGTCAAACCCGTGTGTACGAAAAGCCCGGCGAGAGGTCACACTACTACATTTGTACTTAAGTAGCCCGGCGACAGGTGCGCTGCATGCACTGACTCTTCGGTCATTTTTGTATTGGCACACATTGTTGGAGGCGCGAAAACGAGGTCACTTAATGGCTGCGCCATCTGTAGCCGTGCTAAGAACTAACGAAAACACTAGTCCGAACACTGCCTCCTGTTGCTCATTTGCAGAACTGACGGTCGCAACAAGCAGATTCTAAAAAATAGCAATACGAGTCAGACGTTCGGACTACGAAAACACGGGATTTCGAATAGCACGGCGAGCTTGCCGTGTCTCAAAAACCCGTGTTTTTCAGACACGGGTTTTTTGAAGCCCGGCAATTCATAGGCGTGGTCGCAAAAAACCGGGGATTTTATAGTGTAACCACGGCTAATGTAAAGTCATATTCGAATGGTCATGATACCTTTATCCCTCGTTGAACAATGACGCGGTACGGGACTTAGGCCTATATAGGCCTATCTTTATTCATGTGAGAGGTACACATACATGTACATGGACACTCATGTGTCTTTACATTGCTGAAAGGTGCGTTATTAGTGCAAGAACGTACAAAAGCTGTGTGGAAAAAAATGGTAAACGAGGTATCCTCCCATGTCCAGTTGACTTCAACCCACCCATCCCCTACATGTTGTAGGCCTACATGTGAAGGATGGCATAAACATTGACGCGGTCCTGACCTACTACGGTATCTTTGAATTTAAAGAAATCCCTGATTGCTCAGAGGCAGTCTGTTGTAAATGAGGATGGTCCTTTCATGCACCGTCATGAGGTACTGCGCACCTTCCTGTCATGCCTATGGCACGGCTTTCTCTAATGAGCTGGCTTATGTCTCATTTCCATCCGCACGCGTGACTCAACAAGTTGGGGTTTATTCGAAATGAAAAATGTAAAGAAGATCACAGAAGCGATGTTCTGTTAGCTTCACTCAGTTCACGACACTGTGTAATGTCAAGTTGAATCTTTCTTTCTTTTTTCCCTCGTCACGGATGCCGCAATCGGGTTACCAAACTCATAATCAGTTTGGCATCGGTGATTAGTCCTTCCGTATCAATCCGGATGTGACAACCTGGAGAAATAATGTTATCGGTAATTAATTTTTTAATTGATAAAGAATGAGTGGAGAAACTTCTTGATTTGATTAAAGAGTGATCAGATGGAGATTGTGTGATATTATGTGACACGTTTGATCTGGGATTACCAAGGTCGAATGAACCGTCAAAATATGAGAATTTCAATCCGTATTCATCGTGGAAAAGGATAAAAGGAAGGAAAGATGGCCGCTTCCCTAAATCGTTTCCTTTTAATCCACGTCATCTTATCATAGTCGGGACTGCTCTGTTAATTCTACCCACACGTAGCAGGTCTTACCTAATTGATGGGATACACTACTCATTAGATTTGGTTCGAAAAAAATGATCTCGGAATTCTATCTGAAACGATAAATTTTCCCAGCTTTGATGAGGAAACAAGGTTAGCTTGTTGAACACGCGGGTTCTTCTTTTACGTTCTCATTTCGTGCCTCGACTACAGTTGACTTCGATACATGAGTTCTAGCGTCCAATGGAATAGTAAGTCACATTTTTGGAAAAAATGAGTTAAGGCCAAATTCGTACTTACTAGGTATTGTTTCATCATAATAAACAGTTTTTGTTTGCAAAATGTTCGCCAAAGCCTCGGAAAGACAGTGGTGCACTTACTGGCTTTTTACGTCTAAGTCATCAGAATTGTGACTTACAGTGTTTTTACCTTTGCAAATTCGGCATGAAATCAGAGGGAAAACATAGCAGATTGCATTTAATCCTGTTGTATGACATATTTTTAATTAGGAGTGTCTTCCACAACAAAACTCTTCCACAAATTGTCATTCCACATAATCCCATTTTTCTCGAAAACAACAAAATGTGACATATGATACTAGGTATTTACATTGGACGCAGAGTTGTTCTCTTATCAATCTGCCTTCGTGGGAACGTCCGCTCTTATACTTTCCTTTTTCGGTTCTGACAATGCCCGGATATTCTGGAAAAGACTTTACTTTAAAACCAAACATGCAGGCGTGTAACGTCCTCGGTACCAATGTTTACATGTATATTACGTGGCTGATCTGCCCTTGGCTTGTCAGTTGAAACATGTTGTTCCTTCCCCTGCAGAGAGCTAATGTCCGCTGACAAAGAAAGAAAATCACCGTTGAAAACTACTGGAATATGCTTTTGTAAACGGCCAAGCCTCCAGGGTATGCCGAGAATCATTTGAAAGGAATTTACGAACTACATATAGGTTTACAGAAGTGCCCCAGGAAAGGTTTTCCGGTGTTGTCAAACACTGACCTGAGAGAAGGTCACGATTGACAATTGGGAGATGGACTTAAAGTCCTACATGCACCCTTTTTGCAGCTTGTATAATCATTTGGAACAGAATTACAATGAAAGAGCTTTTTATTTCATGAAAAAATTTCAACTGGTTAGAAAGTTATGGTTGATTTTGTGAAATGACTCAGCTAAAATCAGAATGGTGTAAGACTGCTTCATTAAGTGATGTCACACTAGGGAATTTGCACAATGAACATGTCAGATCCCTGATTAGAGCGGCCTAGTAACCAAATTAAGAAATGTATGTGATGGAAATTCAACAAAATGCAATTATCATGCAGAAACCATGCATCTAGCGTACTCTGGGTGGTTCAAATTGGAATTAATTTTAGTATGAAATTATCTTTTGTCCTCCTGGAGTTAGACACAGGAAAGTTAACTGTGGGTGATTATCCTGCGGATAAACACCACCGACCAAGCAGTGTACAGGCAGCAAAACAATGCTTTTTCTGAATAAGTATGAATTTAATATTTAGTAATATACATGTATAATAAACACCCTTCGTGAATTCGGCCCTAGTTAGTGAGTTCGGAAGTAGTTAAGCTGGGCATGCGCAGGAGGTTGTTTATCTTCTGGAGCAGCAGAAAAGGAAATCACTTCAATAGCTAGATTCCCACGATCAGATCAATACATGAAAATAGTGGCGTCAACCTCCAACAGATTCATAAAGTTTTTTATGCTTGTAATCAAATCAGGGTAAAAAATTACATACGCTACGGTAACATCCTTTCATGCGTCAGCATGCAAACGCCATGCAGATTTTGTTTGGCTTTCGATGAGGCTCAACGTCTCCTCTCGTTAAGCCAACAGTGGAACATGGCCGGTAATGGGCACGATAGCGAAAACGTTGATAATCTGATGACATTCACACGTGTCTTTATTCCTTCTCCGATAGAGCCACACACAGTAACTGGTCTCTCGTGACATTTGGTATGACCTAGGCTTATAAATGTTAATCTGTTCTTCGATATGTTCATGGCAAAGGGAGACGTTGAGGACCGGTGTGACATAGTCCACCCAGAATCTTAGTCCAGTTTTATTGTTCAACGAGGGATTAGGATATACTTAGTATGGCTTTCGAAACCATGACCATTTGAACATAGCAATACAATAACAGACTATTGTGTCCCAGACTATTATTCCTTGGACTTTCTCCTCTGGTACACCTGTTAATACTGATACTTTTGTGCCAGCACATAAAGTACTTTCCTCGTAGGTGCATTTTTCCCGATCTGTGCGGAAAGTTTTGGGGATATTCAGCTCAGTTCTTTGTGTTACTCCGGAAAGAATTGTACACATTGTTCTGCCATTAATAAAGTATCTCAGAATTGCGTCGTCAACGTTATTATCCAGTATTTATCTTGTACGGGGCTATCCTCATAATCTTTCCAACATTTCGTGCTATTTACACAGCCAAGCAGACTCTTCTTTGTATTCTTCCTTTGATGTCCCCAATTGGAGAAAGTATTTACGAATTTACAACTAACTCAAAAAGCGGACTTTATAACCATAATCCCCAATGCCGCATGAAATAGTCGCGAGTGGGAAGAACTTTTTCGCAAATTGTGTTCGAGTTGGCTTTGTCTGTTGTTATCTGTAGCTTTCGTACTGCTCGAGGTCCCACTAGCCAGGTCTTTTGTTTCATACATTCTTACGGCAGCAGATTAGTGCCACAAAAAAGAATTTTTTCTCGTTATTACGAGATCTTTTCTCGTTATTACGAGATCTCTCCTTTGCTGCCGTAAGGATGGATGACGTGATTGAATGATAATCAAACCTTGACAGATCAGTGGAGTCTGCATGCAGACGATTATTTTATAACGGAGTCTATCGAATCCGACAAAAACTCGTCTGTTTCACGCACGTCTGGGATCGGTGTCCATGCAGCAATGCCACAGGACGAACGTTTCCCGACTCATAACTAAATTAGGAGGTACGAAAGTAAAGAGGAATCTAAGCGTTGAGATCTGGCTCCGCTGGTCATTTTTGAAAAACACTAACGTTAGTTGACAGAAACGCGAAATTCGTGTTTTGACACGTGATCAGTTTAGAAGTCTTCTTCCCATGCGCTGTCACGTAGGGCGTGGTTAAACGAAAGAAGGCGAGCATCTTTCCATCCAGTCCATGCGGACGAATAAACAAGGCATCGTTCTTGCTTGGGGCTTGAAGAAGATGACATCTATTTCAGCCGGTGACTAGTCATGCATAATTGCCTCGGATTTCCTTCTCCAACAAGCTCAGAATCGGGTTGAGAGACGTCATCTCTCGTGAAACATGTTTGGTACCAGTATTATCCTATTCCGATGGGAAGTAGAGAAAATTCAACCATTTCTTTACGAGGTCATTAATTACCGTATATGCCCCCTTTGTTCGAATTAACCTCCATCTGAATTAAAATACTGGCTTTGTGGAGCCTGCAGCTGATGAAAATGTTCTGATTTTTTTATGATCCGGTAAGTGATGAGGTTGTTTACATCTCATCAAGGCCTAAATTTGACATTTAATCCTATTATCAAAGATATCGTACATTCCCGTATGTGTGTCGGGAAAATTTGGTTGTCTTCAACATTTTCTCTGCTGATGCGACAGAATAGGATTTCGACGTTAGTATATTCACATGCTGCCAGCATCCACCTTCAAATGATGAAAGTTATGT
Source organism: Notospermus geniculatus (assembly GCA_002633025.1). NCBI lineage: Eukaryota > Metazoa > Nemertea > Pilidiophora > Heteronemertea > Lineidae > Notospermus > Notospermus geniculatus. Next base: position 282,680 of record NMRB01000165.1, read on the forward strand.
GAACAACGGCATGCTATACTGATCTGATAAAAGGCACTCAAACAATTAAAACTGTTAAAATCCGATATTGACGAGAAAGTGGAATAAAACAATGCTGTTACATTAGGTTGGCATCAACGCAACCTTTCAAACAAGTTTTTTATGGCGTCGTTGTTCCCCTTAGTTTTATCAGATTGGGTCATATTTTGGTTGATGCTTACATTGGAAAATTTATAAAGTCAGCTAAGCTTCTCGTGATGATAAAAAAACATTTATTTTGCACTCAATCTGGTGAGCGGTGAAAACGTGGTTATAAAAAATCGTTCCTCTACAGCAAGTTAACACTGAAAAACTCTGCTTCATCAAAATGACGAACTTAGGTTCGTTTTTCATTATCACCAACTGAGATAATTCGTCAAAAGTACAAGTCCAGGTTCGTCATTTTGACGAACCCTTGACGAACATAAAAAAGGGTTCGTCAAAATGACAAGTCCACGTCCGTCACTTTGATGAACCATTGTTTATGTTCGTCAAGTGTTCATCAAAATGACGAACCTGGACCAATGTTCCCGAGGCCGTCGTAATGCTACGTATTTTTCCAGTTTTAACGACATCGTTAAACCTGACGACGGCGTCGGGAACATAGGCCCTGGACTTGTCATTTTGACGAATTAGATTACTCAGGTTCGTTTTCATTTATCACCAGATTAAGTTCGTCATTTTGACGAAGCAGAGTTTTTCAGTTGAATTTGTTGGCCGAAATTTATTGCCAAGTCCCATGCCTTTCAGCTGGTGATATTTTGTTTGACACCCATGGTCGCCCGTGGGAAATGGCCAACAGCTACCTATTACAAGATCTCATTTGACGTGGAGAACATGCATGTGACACAGATGTTCTCATCTCTCGACGATTTCTCAAATCACTTCATCATTAATACTTAAAAGACTCGTCCCGCTTCTGCCCTCAACTTGCCATCAGAGACTCTTTCCCGGCGATTGTGTTGATGGACTCTGATTAGAGGTGACCTTCGCTCATCCAAATGTCTTCAGGTGTTATACCAGTTCATACTCTGCAGTATCCTTACATATCTCTGTTGAGGTCTTGTTTTGTCTTGAACATAACAAAATTATTCGTCTCTTCTCTTTTTGCAGCGCTTTCTCTCTTTGTGATCGTATGTTTCGGAAGGAGCTGTAACAATACACAACTGAGTAAACATATTGCGGTGTGGTCACCCGAACGACCGTTCTGCCAAAGTTTAGATTTTTGTGGCAAACAAAGTATGGTGTCTTGCCTGCGGGAACGATGTCATTTACATGTAATTAGGCTTCCCCAATGATAGTTCGTCCTTGGCGGCGTTCGCGACTTCCGGTGACATCACTGTAAGAGGAAGTCAGTGGTGGTGGACAAGTCAACCTCGATGCTAACTCTAAAACCGGTGTAACATTTTTCAGTGGGGCCCGTGTGCCAGTGTGACAGTGTGACATTTATACAATAGATTGACGGAATAAGCGCATGAAGCGGCGACTTGGCAATGAGCGACACACAGAGAAACAGCGAGTCCGTTTGCCATTGTGTTCCAAACAATGGGAATCACACAGAAACATGGCCACACTGAAAAACGTTACACTGGAATTCAGTAGAATTCCAGTGAACCCAATGCGAGTCATGATCGTCATTTCGAAAATGCAACATCTAAAGTCTGGCAACATCTAACTTTGACCCAATGGAATGCGGAAGTTAGGAAATTGATACTTGGATTTTCCACGGACCTTTAATCACACGCGGCTATTGAATGACCAGTGGACAGCGCGAACAATCGGGGAACGACCACAAATGATCGACAAGCATGATTAAAAATCGCAAAGCTCTGCCACATTACATGACTTCCGCATTCCATTGGGTCGAAGTTAGATGTTGCCAGACTTTACTGAGGTCGTGTCGCTTATAAAATTAGGTCATGGTAAACGTGCACCCCCACTGCACATCTCTAACAACTACGGAGCCAAATTGCGAACGTTTTCTGTTGTTGTTGCTTTGCCAATCCCATCGAATGATTGCATCTGTCGCTGATCGTGATTTGCTATGAGTTTGTATCCCAGTCATGGTGTACCGGCGACAACGCTTGCTTACCTCCTGCTTTTTAAAAAAAATAAATCCCTTGCTATCATTCGGGTAGGGACTGTTTTTAATTAAATGTCAACTAGGCTTCCCCACTTGAGAGAAAACACCCGGCTGTTTGCTGCTGATCACTCTCAAGAGAGCTGGAGACGATCATGTCTGTTTGACATCTCCATTCATGGAGATTTCACTTGGATGTTCTGTGGCAGCGCACTAGCGCCATAAGACTCTCTTTTTGGACAGGCACCTGATTGTTTATGCATGTCGTATCTAATGGAATTCTGAGTTGAAAAATGATATGTCATTTCGATATTATCACTTTTCGTATTCGTTAGCGGTGGATTAGTGAGTAATCGAAACTGGCACTTGGAGAAGAAAATGTCAACTGCGATGAACGTTGTGAGATGGATACCAGCTGGAATCATCGTTATCTTTGTGTTGATTACGGCGTTCGTCCACCATTAAAATCAATTGATTCGGTTCGGAATGTTGTGCGTGGTTGGCATATTAAATATAAAAATTTAATTCCTGAGTTGTTTGCACAAACGGATTGTCGAATAGAGAGTTGCAGCGCTAATAGATTAACCTAAGTTCATATTCCTTTTTGGTGAAATGTGTACCACAGTATCTCGACTTTCTCCAGAAAGTTCGCTGCTGAAGTCGTTCTTTGGTGAAGGACACCTAAGTACAGCAACACATAGAGAGACGCAAATACCCTGTTGCGTTTTTCATGAAAATATGTGATCTTGGCGAGGTGCATTTTACTTACCTCATAAACGAGCAGAATTATATATTCCCCCGAGGTGCAGAACTGATATAAGTTGTTAAAAATGATCATAAAATAATTGTATTACATCTTTGCCGCAGATATTTTTGACGAAAAACTGTTGGTATTATTCTGAGCAAAATAACCGACGTCTAAACATTTTCCGGCTTCTATTGCGACATAATAAGTAATTGTCAAAATTAATACACGTTGGAATCTTTCCCGCAGCGTTGGAAATGTAAATTCCAATATAATTCGATAGGAATCTCACAAAAAATGGAAAAGACTTGCGCTCGATGACTTATACTGTATCGTTGCCTGCGCTAAGCAAATGCCAAATGTTCGAATAATAAAAAGGATTTTTTGAAAAGCCTTTGTCGAGTTATGGAAACCATGAAAAGGTGAGGTACAGGTTCAATTAGGGAATCTCCTGTTTAGGAGAAACTCTCAGTCCCAAATGTTGCACTGTAACAATACGGCAAAGATATTAATCAGTAGGGTCCAGTGCCCCAACAGTAATAGCAGACTCCAGCCTTATTCAGACACAATCTATAGCGACACTGATGTTTGATGAGCGTGGGACACTGTGGCACTGATCTCGGTGGCAGTTGATTGCTGATGATGATAAATCAACAACGACGTTCATTGATATGGTGTACAGAAGTTCTTTATTGTTTATACACGACGGTACGTGTTTAATACACGATTGAATTTGCGGCAACGTAACTGTGATGGCGCACTGCCACCAATGTATGCTTTCCATGCGAAACCAAATTGCTGCCACCATAAAGACATCAAACCCCTCTATTCTTCTTCCTCCAGTGTGGCCTTCCAATGGGTAGATCAGTTCCTTGCCCTCGATTTCGACCACGATTTTTTAATTCACTGTCTTGCAATGTACGTTTGAAATTATTAACACGATTCTTATCATGTGTTGGCTTTTTGGGGGAAAAATGACCCTGTATGTAGGCTACACAGGCGGCTCGATCCGGATCAAGTCCCTTTTCAATGTACGAACTGGCCTCGAACCGGATCGAACCGACTCCATGTAAAAAATATTGCCTGTTGTTGGGCACGTTGATGTGATCATCTATCAAAAAGTACTCTCCCATTGATCATTTCCAAATCGGATACTGTTGAAGAGAATATCATCGGTAAGCCAGAGAACGTCGAGAGATTTCGATGTGACCTTGAGGTGGTTTCATGACCTTGACCTTGAAGTGGTTTCTCCACATAACCGCCTGTGAAAGCAACCAATCACTTTCTAATTACCTGACTTGTCTCGGCAGCCCGTGCGTGTGAACTGTATCAAAAAGAGTAGTTAAGAAACATGTTCTGCCATTTGACTGATGTGAAGGCGTGCTTCAAGGCACACAAACAAGGCAATTGCTGGCCTCCACATTCCAATTTTTTCTCAGCTTTACTTGTCGTCAGTAAAAACCGTGATTACATTGATAAACGTCCTTGTCTCGGAGTGTTCAAAAAGACCTAATGAAGGAACCATCATTTTTGTCACACGCTATGTCCCATATTTCATGTGATTCAATTATTCTTGGTTTATCGGCAAATCGTCCCTCGTCGTTCGCAGTATGATTATTTAATGCGCACTAATGGGTTGCAAACGTTAAAATCTCGGCCTTTGGTGATACTATGCTGGCAAAGTTAACACACAAAACCTGGCAAACGTCATTGTAACTAAGGATCATCTGAGTCGTGTAAAAAGTGCTCTCTAGGGGCTCCCCAAGATCAAGCCATCTTATCAAGATCATGATCAGAAAAATAACCCAAGCCGCTCAAGCCAGGCGGTGCATGCCAGCGATACCACTGAATGGTGGACGATCAAAATACCGATAGCAACCAGGTAGAAAACCTGAGCAACCGAATTTCATTTTGCTGCTGCTGCACAGTTGCATGAAGGATCGTGGAGATTTACTTTGGATCAACAGAATAGTTAACTGGGGGCGAGGTTCGTGTCCTTGGCGTATAAAAACGTCAGGACCGTTGGCGGGCGGCAGTATAGGGCGAGTCACTTGGAAACCGCGGAATGAGCTGACAAGTCAGTCGAGCTGCATATGGACTGTCATCCTCTTTAGACCGACGGATAATGAGGAAAATTGCTTTTTGCGTGGGATCTAATTAGGACAATAGGATGGTTTCTCTTTACCTCAGACTTGATGACATTAACACTGAAACCTTTTGCTGTGAGTAAATATATTTATTGACAAAATGGGTGATACGGTGGAGTATACTACTAGTGGCATCACTAGCAATGAAACTGAATGGAACATAACGGGATTGTGGAATGTGAGCGTAGACAAAAACGGCTCTTCCCAGATACGAACTGGCGAACAACAAACACTTGTAATCCCAATGTATCTCTGGGTAATAGCCACGGCTTTCTATACATTCATCTTTACATGTGGTGTGACCGGTAACTCACTGGTTGTGATCGTTATCTGTAAAAACAAGGATATGCGAAACACTACCAATTATTTCTTGGCTAATTTGGCGATCGCGGATTTGTTGGTGTTGGTGGTGTGTATGCCTACGGCTTTGATGGAGATCTACACCAAGGAGATATGGTACTTGGGAGAAGTCGCATGTAAGTAGCATGTTCATCTAATCTTGAACGTAAATACCCTTGTACTTTTCCTACCTTTTAGCTCCATTGTTTACATGTTAAGGATATCGTATGGACCGTCATTCAATCAATGGCATCTATATCTGCCGGGATGGTTGTTGCTGATCACCCTGATTTTGTATCTCGCAGCTTCTAGTACTTTGCCTCTGTAAAATCAGCTCACAGTTTCTTAACATGTTCGAACAGTATAACTTGTCAATTTTTCATTACTCGTGGCTTTCATTATTCAGTTCGGTTTCGCCGACGGCGTTACCTCCAGATCATCTTCTCTGTCAGTCCTGAATATTGATTTGCTCGGCACTGTTGGAAACTAAGGCTCTGTCAAACCTTTCGTTCGCATAAGGTCCACGATTTTTCATCCTCCCTTGGAGGAAGGAATAACAGTCACATGGATTAGGCCTAGGGTCCACTTTGGCCAGTGTGTTTGGAACCAAAGAGTTCTTGACAAATGGTCGATAGATCGCCATTCCCTTCGTTTTAAATCCATTTTTTTATTCGCTCCACTGGTACAAGTGAAACTCAAAACATAATGAGATGCCCCCAGGCCCTGTTGTTAAGCTAGAAATTCTTCACTGGTGTGAACCAACTGCTGGTGTCTCCTGTCTCATGTCACGCTGTTACAGACACGGGAGAATCCAACTTACATTTACGTCGACGCGAGTCCAGGTCATAAAAATTTTCTAAGTTCTAATAATACCGTAATATAGAGGGGTAGCATAATGGTAAATGGAACAGCTTGTATTATACCTAAGCTGTTCCATCTACCATTATGCTACCCCTACTATATTACGATATTTTTAGAACTTACAAAATTTTTATGACCTGGACTCGCGTCAAGGTAAGTTGGATTCTCCCGGATGTGCCAGACATCCGAACAAGCGAATTGTGTCGGTGGGAGACGCACTTTTTTATAACTTCATTCTCAAGAGCGCTCACCAGGAGCTAGGAATACCTTATTAAAAAAAAAACGATACAGTCAGGAAAGGAATGGCATTTATGGCTTCGTCAGGAGAATTTTTCAAAAGTACAGAAAGCACATGTCTCCAGTGACCAGTTGGCCTCACCCAGATTCAGTGACCTCTGTCACTAGGCCAACTTTTCCACATCAAAAACTGTCGTTTATTTGTATGCGCAAATCCCGCGAGGTAATTTTCTTTCAATGAAGTTTCAGCTCCCGACTGAGTGATCAGTCGGCTAGAAGTCAATTCACACGACAGCAAGATTCATCAAAGTCACCAGGACTTTGACAAATGCAGCTGTCGTGATCAATATCTCTGAATGAATAAATCAGCTTAGTTGATGAGCCAGGATAACAATCAATATCCCTTCGCTTTTTTATTCTGAAAAAAGTTTATTCCGTGTGCTAATCCATCCGCTATCTTGGATGCTAAAGTGAGAATGGAGGGTCACAAATGACGGACTGACTCTCGCCTACACTCGTCCCAAGTGGCTCCTGGATTAGTGTAAGCCTTCAGCGGGCGTGAACGAAGACTGCAAGAGGAGATTGTATTGTATTGTTATTTATTACGTATAGTAATTACAGTAGAAGTATCTGGGGCCGAAGCCGAGGCATTATTGGCCCTAAACAAGTTAGTAATGGCGGAAATTATTGAAAGAAACAATTCTGACAAGAGAGAAAAGGAAAAGGGAAAAAGAATAGATATACACAACTGAGTGAATAATTGATCAAGGGTGGGAGTGTGGCAGCTTTTCGTTGGAAAAGAGGAGATGACACGCCGACCTCAGAAAGCAGGTTCAGTCGAAAGGTCCTCTCGCTGTTTCTGTCAGCAACTCTTCGGTATTTTTCCTGAAGAAGTTTTATAAAATAAGAAAGGATCAGTAGGAATTTTGATGTTTCATGGTATTTCCAGGCACTTGTCGTTCGTTTGCAATTGGATAAAACAGGAAATATGGGATTATGAATGCTCTACACCTGCAGCAGAGTTTCAGGACGTGATCTGTAAAATTACAGACTCAAAGAAATGTTAAGAGAGACTTGACTGGAGGCTGACCAAATTATATTTTCATACGCTCTCAGAAAGCATCATTCTGGACAGTCCAATTGAGTCCAACCAATGCAGGAAAACATAAATCACACCATGTAAATTTACAGAAGTTCCGGAATTTCTGTAAAAATATTACAAAAAATTCTAACAGTGTATCCCCGACTCATAACATCGGTAAATTTGTGATACAAACCAAGAACCGCATAGTTATATGCTGCACGGGAGTGTGTGATATGTCACTGGGGTAAATGACCAATATACTGTCAACGACACTGCCTGCCAGCCAACACATGCCATTTGTTTGTTTTTTATGCAAGTGGTCATATCGTTGCCACATCTCGGTGGAGAAAGAGCCCAAAGCCAAACATTGAGCGTGGGAGTGGGAAACTGAATCCAGGTGTGATAGAATCTAATGCCCCCACCCTCCTGATGTCCCCCTGCATTGTTTGTCACAGGATTAGTGGTCTTGGTCTCTCTAGAGTCCAATTCAATGGTGCCGCTTAATCAGTAAATGTATTGTTGGGGACATCACATATCGGGGGACATTTGATTCTATTACACCGGAACCACATCAGCAACCCGAGTTATGCGAGCAAAAACTTAGTTTTTAGCACTGTGTAAACTAAGTTTCCAGAGCAAAAACTTAGTTTTTGGAATAAATGGACAAACCGCTGGCCATAAGACTGCATTATTTCACGGGGGAGGTACATGTATACACATTCAATCCGATTATCCACAGAACGGTCTGAAAATCCGTCCGTGTGTAATTTACAACAAAGAACTCATTTTACAAATGGACTGCAAAACGACTATCAATTATCAGATTAGTGGAAACCTCGGGGTCCGCATTATAGTACGCACCTTCTGCATTTGTGACAATTGTTTCATTAATGTTTCTATGGTTTTCAGTCCAAAAACAGCTTTACAATATATTATCATTGCCATACTCTCAATAACAACTATTGATGCATCGCCTTAATCATGCTATCCAGTACCGGTATCGTCGGTAAAAGCAAACTGAAATTGACATGGAACATCTTCGGAGGCGCATTACACTGTCTGTTTATACGCCCTGTGATCACAAACGCTGGACAAGCGTATCTTTTTCACGGGCCCTTGCATGTACTCTAAGGAAAAGGTAGTCGAGTGCTCAGATCTCGTCGACTGACTTGGCAGTCGAGTCCCTCTTGAGACACGGAAGATTAGGCAAACGTAGAACAGCAGTTTTCTTTCTCTGGCGAAAATGTTATACAACACGGATCTGGAGATGATGAGTGTGTAAAGCGGCTATTGGCGGCTGTTGTCCTTCCTCGAGTGATGTTATCACCGAGGAGATCGCGATCTACCATTCTTGTCACGTCTGATTCTATTACCAGTTGTTCAAAGCAACCCCAAAGGTGTTATTCCAACGAATGTATTACATGTACATGTATACTAGGGATTTCAATTTTCATCATGACGTACATGTAGGCTACATCATTGCTTTTTTTCGGAAAAGTTCTTTTTGTCCCCTTTGTGTCACCTTCGTATTCTTAAAGAGGCCCTTAAAGAGTCTTCCCCTTGGTAAAAGTTTGTGCAATCAATAGATTTTTAGCGGTTAAACTCTGAAGCTACTAACCCTACAAACTTTGAAAGTCTTCATCGACAAAGTTGCCGATTCCTTTTGTTGGTACGCGCCAAAAGCACAGGGATTGTAACCCGTTTGCAACATCCATACTTGGTACCCCAAGACACGCCTCGGTGGCACTTCAACTTTCATCCGTATTCAAAACCCGAGGCAGATCTGATCTTCTCATCTCAGGATGATCCGAGGTCTTCCAAACGACGACGCATCTTGTTTTTCGATGTTCCTTGCTTGGCTTTTGATCTGGCACTAGAGATTTCAGATGTCTCTACCAAATGAACGGCAGGCTACTTTGCCGGGGGTTGACTGCAGACTTCAAAAAGCTGTAGTTCGAGGTCAGCTGCGTCAACGTCATTGATAAGAGTGAACTCTCAAAGGATCACCAAAGGTGCTTCCCGGTATAATGCGAAGCGACAGGCAGCGCTTGCAGAATGTGTGATTATAGGCAGTCCCCATCACACGAATTAAAATGCGGACGCTGAGTTGCATGGTGACGTCCCCAGGACTGTTACGATCGTGGACTACCAAACGATTTTTCCTGGTGTAAGTAAAATGGTGTCACTTCAGGGCCGACCGCAGAGCAAGTCCGTTAGTGCTACCGGTATAACGTGTATTTCTGCTGCTCGTGAAATATTGCTGCTATGCATTCACAGCGCATGCGCGGACCTACGGTGGCTCGTTAGGAACATAGCGCATTGGTTGCTCCTATATTGGAAATTATTTCTGCCGCAACGTCGAGTTCGAAGCACAGCCAAACGTGTAATCCGCCGCAAAATAGTGCGACACAAAATAATGAACAAAGTTACGAAATCATGGTAGTTTTGCTGTTTTGATACATTACTAAACTTGGTGGTAAGAATGTGATTTTTTAAAGTACAAAAGCTACCCTAGGTCGGTTTTTATTCACTGTGCTCATTCCAAGCAGAGTGATGAGGGCGTATGAAGCCAGAGATACAAGAGGAGCAAACCGAAAACACGGAACGCCGTACCGCTGGGCTAGCGAGTTTGCTCTCACATGACGTCGTGGCCATTCATCGTCCAAGCATGAAATTAAAACACTCCTAAACACATCCGATCAGACAATTTTATGATCTCAACTTTTGTGCCCGCTTGACCTGCTCAGCGTGCCAGCGGTCAAATTGCCTTAAGATTCTGACGTCATACAATGTATGGTAACAACTGATCGACCACCATCTTTGGAAAGGTCGATAATGGTGAATAATTCGTGCACGTACCAGTTAGTCAACTGCAGTTGGCTACCTATTGTCGTATTCCATTCGTGCATGTCCAGTTTTCAGATCTCATGGGAAATTTACTCATAAAAATCACCATTTCCAACGTCACGTGTAAATCAATTTTGTGATTTCGAATTAATTCCCAGCACACGCGCCGTGGGACCTGAGGCTTTCATTTGTTTCACAGGTTGATTCACATTAATTATGGAGAGAGGAGCCAGAGGACAGTTTTGCTTGCATCCGAGAAAGTTTTCACGTTTTGCATGGATGAAAAATTCAATTTGTTGTGACATCAGCAGTTTTTGCACACGTGTTTATGCCCTGTCTATTCACACCGCTCCAACCTGAACAACAGGGCACAAGCCTCAAAAAAACCTGGTGACGTTGCGTCGGTTTGTGACCCTGACGAACAACAGTCAAATCCGCCATTTTGCGTAGGGTTATGTGATGCGTCGCGCATCACAGCGCCGGTGTGGAAGAACTACTTCCGCGGTAAAAGTAGTTCTGAAGAAATGACATTTCTCTGATAAATATTTGCTACTTTTATTGTATTTTATGATGATTTCAGATGAAATAAATATATTTAAGTCAATTTATTCGCATATTTACATCAGAAAACCCATAATAGCATATTTTATTGTTTTGGGAATCTGGCAAACGCACAGTGGACGCACAGCATCAGAACAGCGAAATGCATGTCAGTGCACTGTACATTCTGTACTGTATGGCATAATGGCGGGAACCCCGGGGAAATCCCGATTTGGCCGAGCAAAAACGCACAATAACTCGCAAAATCTTAGTAAAATTCGCTTTTGCGTGTCATATTGTATTAAATTAACCTGAAACTGCCATCGTTAGGTTCTTTTTTTTGCGATTTTCGACACAAAAGTGATGAGTTTCACCGAACTATATCTTCTAGTGGATGAGTCAAAGTAGTCCGAAAGTAGATCCAGGTGGTTCGGTCGCCGCATCACTATAAGATATTCAAGATGGCGGCGGTGATTTTTCCTCCGGGACTAAATCCCAAACCCAAGTCTCGCAATATCTCGCGGGATTTGGTCCCGGTGTTCCGGTTGACACCGCTCATCAGTGGCGAATGCGAAAACGTGGGGACAAATCAGAGCGCTTGTTACTCAGTGACGATTATTCTGATTGGTTGAGGGAAAAGTCATGGTTAGGGGTAGCATTATCATTAAATAAATGTATTTGTCTCACGAATTTGAATCCGGCAGCCTCTCTGCAGATATAATGAAGAACTTCAGCTCGTTGAGGACTTCAGCAGTCGTGGAATCTAATAGGAGCTGTCAGTGAGTTGACCAATAGGTGTCACTACGGCCCAATTCAATGCATATAGCGGACCCATGCATTCTTTATCGAGCACCAATCACGTGGATTTTCCTGTGAATTGGTCCGCTGGAACTTTGTTGCCATCTTTTGGCAATACGCGCGGCCGACTGCCCCTATTCCACCATCTACCGCTCTTTTAATTTATCGACGGCCCGGGGCGACGATCGCTGCGTAGCAATAGATTTATTCGAAGAGAGCTTATGGACAGATTTCTAATTATTTTCGATATGATTAAATACCCGTTCTATTGTGACATCAGGCAGGGCTGTCCGCTTTCAGTAGATCTTTGAAGAAAACCCTCTGGCATAATACAGAGGCTAGTGTACACATACCTGAACTAACGTTTAGCAGTTGCCTGGCCAAGTTAACTCAAGGGTTATAAATATGATATCTAATCTATTGTGTGACATGATGGTATCAGATATAAAATTATCCCGACCGGTAACCTAGGAGGTACTACATGTACCGTATCGAGTTTTTCTGATCGCGGTTGAGAACTCGTCTAGAGGGATCATTGGTATTGAGTATACGAACGTCATCGTTCCGTCCGTTTGAGCGTATATTTTCGATACGTTTTTGTTACACTATATTATTTCTCATGCGAGTCCACCGTTTGTTCCTTTTGTTCTTTTGTTAACTTTCATCCCCGTTTTTTCCTTGTAGACATATTAGATTTCACTCGGTAAAGGACTCTCTCTATAGAATAAAATATGAATATACATACTTAAAAGTACCCATCGAGGCGATTTCCCAGCAGAGATGTGAGCTCGGTACAAACAAAGTTATAGCTAGAAAACCGACGTAATTGAATTAAATTTGAGATGCACGTTAATGTGAAGCAATAAACTCATAACTTGGGACCAATATTGATGGAAACAAGTCAGAAAGTGTCTGTAATGGTTTCGATGACGATCCCTCGGTAATAAAGAAGGGAGGAATGAAGAGACTCGAGGGACCAATGGCAGACGTCACCAACAAAATGGACGACGTCCAAAGCACGTTACAGGTGAAAATCTCCAAGTTAAAAATCGCCAAAGGTAAAAAATCCCCCACTGGGAGGGGGTAAAAATGGAGAGAAAAAAATTATTTGGGGGCAAAAAACTGAAGAAAAAAATATTCGAAATTTAGTACGTGTGTAGGTGAGGAAAAACATCAATTGGGGATTTTTACATACCTTACCTAATGGGGATTTTTACCTTTGGGGATACTTTACTTGGGGATGTTTATTTTCGGGATTTTTACATACGATCAGACTTATACCATACCTTACATTAGAGTGTGTGACAGTGCGAATCATTAAAGAAGGCCTTCCCTAACATTGTCCGACTGCAGCGTATCTTTGTTGTTGTTTATTAGTCAGTTTTTTACCTTGGAAGGTCGATGGCAATTCTTCCACTGCTACTGGACATTACTTCTGCAGAAGATCAACCAGACCACTATAAAAGCTAGTCGCGCGTAGCTATCATTCTTCGTGGACAATTACCTAAGGAAAAACATCCTTGTATTCAGAGAATGTGATGCTTACGACATAATTCAACGTCTCTAAGAGCTCTACGGTTTCTCTTTTTGATTAATGGCCAAGACAGAAAAGTACATCAAATGATTCCTTTTTTTTCAGCGAGTCGTTCGGATGCAGTGCATGGTCTTGAACCTAATTAATATGATAACGGTACTAAGGAATTCAGATTAATTAACGAGTTGATTTAAGTGCAGAATAATCAAATTCTCTCTTCATCAATATGACGGAAGAGAATAAAAAGTAAAATTCAGACGAGCTCCCGCAGATAAGCTTCTGATTGGTCAGGACATTTTGGCGCCTTTTTCGAATATGTAATAGCAAAATATATATTTTTGGTAATAGAGCTAATGACGTGGGTTGGATAGTCAATGTGACATAGAATATGGCAATCACCAGAAGGACGAGAAGGTAATGATACTAATTCTTCAGTTGATTGACGGTGCAATTGCCTGGGCTCGCTAATTCTGAGATCACATCAAAACAATCCGTTCGTGGATTACGATTTCAGCCTTCGCTGTCGAAGGAACAAGATGAATTGTCTCTACTTTCCAAAGAGAAGCCAAGTTGGCCCAAGCTATTAGTCTGGCATTAAAGTCAGTGGTAAATCATCAAAACAACAAAAAACTCGAAACTGTCTCTCCCCTCTTTCTACCCAGTACGTAACTGAGAAGATCGGAGATTATCACTTTGTTAACGAAAATTTGGCTGCTGGGAACTAACATTGGCTTCTACCCTTCTTGAGACAGGTGTAGTAGAATGTCATGTACCCCGATATGAGATGTCCCCCAACAAAAGATTCTGACGGAATAAGCGACAGCTACAATAGGCCGGACACTAACAGACAGGAACTTCTGTCACGAGATGTACCCTGAACAAAAGAAGCGGACATCTGGTATTGGGAACATTAGATTTCATTACACCTGTTTCGTACTTGTTTATTTGCAACAAGCATGTACATGTACATTGTATTACTATTTCATAATGTTTATGGTAGTGTTGTCCTTCTGAAGTGACGAACTGTTGTGGCTCCTTCTGAAGTGACGTATTATTCTGGTTCGGATCTGTTGGGACTTATCAACGCCTTCTCACGACATATTTCCATCAGTTTCTGACAGCTGTAGATGAGAAAATGGCGTTATACTAAAAGAATACGGATCCACAATGGGATTTTAGACGGAAAAATCTCAAAGGCAAGAATTTTGATGCTGTTGCTTTTTCCACATCCCATAAACGTTTTCCACAGCAGCATGTTTTCAAGATTGGTAATCTGACCAAACTGCGCTTTGTCACAATCAGAAGAAGTTGACACAAGGCTGTCGAATCCGAGACAGCAGCAATGGACAGGCAATATTGGCTGGGTAATTAATCGGTCCCAGGTGCTTGAGGTACAACGGGGACGTCATGGAAGTAATCAGGACAAATGTGGTTGTTCCTATTCGTTTCACTTCGAATTCGCATTCCCCAGCCTGCAATCACACTCATCGTGATTAACCTGAAACTTCAGGATTATACTTCAGGGTGGTTTACTTTTGGTGCGACCAAGAAGTACCTTGGCTCATTTTGGAGATTGAGACTTCACGAACCTTATGGAAATGACTCCCTCCTCCGTAAAGGAAGGACAATGTCGTCTCGTTGCCCATAATAAGTGCACCGGAAATTGCAAATGGGGAAATCGCTTGGAGGTGGTGGTTGCACCCTTGGACACTGATGAGCAGTTTCAACTGTTAATTCCTACTTCAACCTCCATCGACCTCATTACCGAAGATTGTCCGATCATTTTGCAAATAATCCCATTGTCCTTGAACTGGAGATCATTATGGTAGAAGGATGATGTTGTTGTTGTCGTTTCGACCTATGGGAATTTATGACAAGTACCGTCGCTTATCCTTGTTGACTCCTAAAATCTCATTATTCTGCGGTACTTATCCGGTGACATGGGCCGAAAGTTGCATTCCCTAATGGAAAGACTATCGCTGTATAGTTGCCTCTCCAAATTCTTAGATCTCCATCATTGACCGTCCTTGGACTCTTTTCCACCTCACAGCAGAGCTACTACGCTTAAAGTATTAGCCCCATGGCCTACAGTTGCAGACGAGATCGGGACAAAGATATAACTGTCTTGTTTCTAAAATCGATCCACCTGTTTTGACCTCTCCTCGAATCCCCATGTCCTGCTGCCGCCAGGTCCTCGTGCCTGACAACATTATCCTTTTAAAGTCACGGCTAATCCCATGACGAGGGCTGCTGGATGTGCAGAGTTTACCCAAATGGCATCTTCTGTGATGAAGTATGAGGTAGCAATTACACAGCTGTTATCAAATTCTTGCGGCATGCATGTCCATCATGGCTGTCAAGGGAATGAAAGATATTCTACTGTTCAGGCCCTTTTTTTTAAATAATTTGATAGAGGAGTCGGCTACTGTAAAATAAGCCGGCCAAGGTTCCACATTGTGGAAGGCATTTGTTAGTTCATACATTATTTTTAAATTTTGTCGGCAATCAGACTGGCAACGTTTATGGGACTTTGCAGGATAGCTTTTCGAGATGAATATTGCCCAGAATGCATGAGGCCGAATCAGTTATGGTAACGAACTCTCGTCTCGGTGTTTTCGAGATTAAATCAGCACATTTCCATTAATTGCCCTCGCAAAATGTCAGCCGGCCTGACAATGATTATTGTCTCTATGTTGAGTTGGGTCACACGGGTGCATGTTCGTACATCGGACACCCCTAAAGCCAACACATAAAAGGCAACTTTTCTTGTTCTTGCTAGCAATTTAGTGGAAAGCAAGAAAACTTGCCCCGTGTGAGGGTGTTCTCATTGCTTCTTGAAAGCAACTTGTTGCTCCGACCAAACATGTTTGGTTTTTGTCGCTCATTGTTCGTGGTAAGCAAGACGCGTTGCTTTTCACCAAACTTGGCAATAGTAGTAATTTTCTTGCTTGTCGCTTGCTGCAATACATTGTACACAAATTGCCCATTCATCAGAACAGAGAACAAGTGATGATGCTTTTGTTGGTCCCGCAGGCCTGACGTTGCATCCTTTCACGCCTACATGTATATCGAGAATGCGGTCGTACTAAAGACCGACAAGGACCAAGAAGGACCGACAAGTTGTTTAAGTGACCGACAAGTAGGACAAAAAACAAATTTACATTTAATTTTCTTTTTGTTTCAGGATCCAATGCTTGTTTACCACTATATTTATGAATTTCAACTCAAAACACCCACAAGTAGCCGAGAAAATGAAGCTTTTATCTACCGAGAAGTCCGAGGTGCCAATCAACACAGCCCGGCCGAGTCCTGGTTTTCGTAGCAACCGACCGCGGCCGGTTTGCTTGTCGGCCGGTCGGACTTGTCGGTAGATAAAAGCTTCATTTTCTCGAGAATGTAATCACACGACTGTTATTAGAATGACCATAGTGTGATAGAGACGTTCGGTATTGGCGGCACGGACAGAAATATTGACGTCCGCCTTCAAGATAAATAAACATGACAAGGAACGTGACGTATTCCAGGTTGTACGTTTCACCATCGGGATAATCAGAATTTGTAATCAAATTGCCAATCAGACTTGGCGAATATGTCAATATCTACAATACAAATGATGTACAGCACATTCTTTGGTACCTTTTCATTTCCTTGAACCTCGGATTCTATTTTTCGTTGTTCCTGCGCCAGGTCCTGCAATAGCCTACATCCGTTGCAAAAGGGAGGTTTTAATACTAAAACCTCCCAGATATGTTTACCTGTTCAACAAGACAACTGTCATCTATCATGCTGTCCAATGATCGATCGAGGGTCACATCCTTGTGACCTGGGGATGTAATCAGCTGTTTGTAGAGTCAGGTGGAAATATTTACACAACACACGAGTTTAAAAATTGAAAACTTGTAAAATTGTGAATATTTTAACAAACGTGACGGCACAACCGTGCGTATCGATGTTATGATCATGACTTTTTGCGCATACGTGTCCAGCAGATTTTTTTTGTGTGTTGCACGTGCCTTCAATTTTTCTTGACATTTGTGGACAAAGTAGGGCGACATTTGCCCTTTGCCTTCATACAAACCGCTAACTTGACAATAGGAGCTGTCAGTGAGTTGACCAATAGGTGTCACTACGGCCCAATTCAATGCATATAGCGGACCCATTCATTCTTGATCGTGCACCAATCACGTGGATTTTCCTGTTTATTGGTCCGCTAGAACTTTGCTGCCATCTTTTGGCAATACGCGCGACTGACTGCTCCTAATAGTATTGTCACCCTCAGTGAACTGTTGTATATTTGTATTTGTATTTCATTTTTCCGTCAGGGCCGACGCTATAGCATTATTGGCCCTGGTAAGTACGGAGGAGGCCATCACAAGTTACTCATGTTCCTCACTTGGATGGGGTATTTTACTTGCCCTTGCAAAGACACAAGGTACAAGGCACCACGGCTTACTGTCCCATGCGACGGACGTGAAGAGTGAAGAGCCGGGAATGAAATCCCATATGGCCCGGGCTGGATTCGAACCCGGGACCTGTCGCTTGCTAAGCGGACGTGATAACCACTAGGCTATCAGGCTCCTCAACCACTAGGCTATCAGGCTATCAGGCTATCAGTGCCCAACAGTTTATGAATGGACAATAACTCTATTATACAATGATGGAGTACTAGACATGCACGTTTTAAATTACTGCTCGCCGAAGGCCAACTTTCTCTCATGTTGCAAGCTGAAATTACAACTTGGGCTCGAAGTGCATGAATGATGGACATCATTTTTGTCCAGTTTTCCTCTTCGATCGATATCAATTAGCCCATGTTGTGCAGACGGGAGATGTCGAAAAACTCGTGGAGCCTAATTACCTCTCACAAAATGACAAGCTTTCTGCCGCTTAGCTGCTTCGTTACAAAGTTAAGCTGTTGGAGTGAGAGTAACCGGCAATGATGCATATGGCAAGAAAATCTTGCCTCAGGGGCTCTAACACCATCACTCCCACAAGGGGTGGAACACCTTCAAAATGAAATGCCGCAAGAAGCATGTAAAGGTGACGTTTCCGTGTAGGCTCAGCGCACTGACAGATTTTTTTGGACTGGGATGAGCAGGGTGATTCAAAAGTCAATCCAGAGGTGGGGATTCAGGAATTGATAGCCCCCTCAAGTAGTGAGTTAATCAGAATGAAACTCTTGTATCGGATTGGCTTACCCTTCCCATCAATTGTCGGTTTTTATACACCAATTACTTCATCCCTGAACAACGGAAAACGCTTCTAACAAAAAAGGTTTCGACAGCTAGGTGTGGATTTTCCGGATCGACGTTTCCGTGTAGGCTCAGCGCACTCACGGGATATGAATACCAATAAGCGCAGAGCCGGCAACGGGGCCCGGTGATGACGGAAAGATACATTTTCTTCGAAGAGGTTGGCCTAAAGTTGTAGTGATGGATTGGCCACTTTTTGATCATTCCCACAAGGGTCAAATTAGGGGCGTGGTCTCGTTCATCAATATTTGTGGGATTAATCTCAATGGACCGAACGGATTGCGTGGTCACTTTTTGTCTCAGCAGTAGGCTACTTGTGACATTTGAAATTGCTGGATTTTTGGTACATCCTGCAGGGCCGACGCGGCCACTTTCCCATTGAGGGGGTACACCACCAATAGGGGCACCTACGTACATAGAGAACGAGAGAAGTTAAGTGTAATTTCCAAGCACAACGAACCATGAGGACAGGACAAGAAGATTTTTGTTATAAAATATTTCCCATATCTGATATATTTGGTCTGATATATTGGGATTTGGGGAAAAAAGGTCAAGCTGTATTGGCGGGATAACGCGAGTGTCCTGCTCCCCCGAGAAAATTTTGATTCTGAAGTACCAGAAACGCGATTTCCTGGCATCTGGGCGGGTGACAATGGACATAACACTTGGAGGGGCGTGCAAAATGCCCTTTTGGGATTTGCGTGCCTATTCCAAAAGGGCACCCCCAACCAAAAAGGGCACATCACGAAGTGTCATCTAGGACTACAAGAAATGCACAGATTTTTCGTGAACCTCGAAAGCCATACATGTGGAGGCAAGTTGACCTTTTGTGTCTCATAACCAATCATGACAATGAATTGAAATTCAGAATGACCACCTTTATGAATACATGTAGGCCTACTAGTCTCCCAAAAGAGCTGACTAGTTCGCCATCGAAATATAATATCGACGGGGCTATTGTCCTTGAACACTGTAATCTTGGCCTGCTGTTGATGACAGCGGCCATACCCATTACTGGAATCTCCGATGTCGCACCGCCCGGATTACAATGACCCACCGACCCCACGCCATTTATATGATAGGATGTCAATAACTAGATGGGTTGGGGTCGCCCGAACTATCCCACTTGTTCTGTATGTTTCTCGCTAGTGCATCAACAAACAATAAATTCAGGATGGAAATTTTCCGAAATCACTTCGGGTTAAATGACATGAATGGGGGAACAGGAAACTTTAAGCGACTGAAGCTACTCCAGGTTTCCTTTATCTCGTATAGAAGCAGTAGCTGCCACGCAAGCTCAACTCGCCATGAATTCGTTTCGCAGCGGTAATCCAATCGGTGATGATAGAATTAAATGAACTTTCAAGGACTTGTTGCTCTTCTCAGTGGTGATGCCTGAGAATCCTATGATCTGGTCGTCCATCAAACGTCCACACCCCACCAACTTGCTCCAAGCTAGGCCACATCATGCCGTAGGCAATGCAGCCGATTTAACATTGATAGAGATCAAAAGTCAACTCAAACCATGAAATCGATGTGTCTGGGCCAACCACGCCAACTTCTCATCTGATTGATTCAATCAGTGAGACTGGAACAGATTATACCAGTTTCATCTCTCAACAAACGTCGTGGTTAACGCTTTTTGAAGTCAACGAATGGAATGTATAAAGTCTTGTAGTGCTTTTACTTCAGTTTTGTACAGGAATC
>NMRB01000165.1:307463-335740 GCA_002633025.1 Notospermus geniculatus
TGTCCTGCTCCCCCGAGAAAATTTTGATTCTGAAGTACCAGAAACGCGATTTCCTGGCATCTGGGCGGGTGACAATGGACATAACACTTGGAGGGGCGTGCAAAATGCCCTTTTGGGATTTGCGTGCCTATTCCAAAAGGGCACCCCCAACCAAAAAGGGCACATCACGAAGTGTCATCTAGGACTACAAGAAATGCACAGATTTTTCGTGAACGTCGAAAGCCATACATGTNACCGTGCTCTAGTTAACACCATGTTAACATGGTGTTAACATGGTGCTAACAGCTTGTTGACACGGTGTTAACATTTCCTAGTAATCTGTAGACTTGCCAGGAAATGATTCACTGAAACTCATAGGTTTGCTGCACTACTGTCCCATGTCTGATGTGTAACATGCCTTGCTCTCCCTTGATTTTGCTATGCATGAAACTCGTCAGTTATCTCCTCTAACTGGCCTACAGTCAATCCGATGTGTAAATGTACCTCGGTGGCTCCGAACTTGTAGCAGATGTTCGAACATGGTTACCAGCCCTTTCTAAATATTCTACGGCTATAGCTTGCATAGCAAAATCTTCGAAAAACATCTTGAAAAGAAGGTCCATCTCCAAGAGAAAACAAGATGGCTGACTTAACTTGACAGATCTGTAACACAGAATTCTGAACTCGAGACGGTGTAACACCTCCTTAATCACTTAGCGGTTAGTGTTAATGACTTTTACATCAAAACAGGAATAAAACAACCAAGTGATTGCCTTTGTAGAGGCCGATTTCCTGATCATTTTGCTGAAAACCCGGAGAAGATAACTGGTGGAATAAAAAAGTTATTAGCGAAATTCTCTTAACAGATCCGAGGTTGCTGTGATTAAGTCAACAGATTATGTTACAGATCTGTTAGGTGTTGGTGTTTATGTAACAGATCTGTTAGATTCAGCATTGATTCAACAGATCCGTAACACTAACACTGGTGTAACACCAGTGTTTGTATCGAGTTCAGAATTCGTGGTTTGTGTAGCAGATCTGTAACAGATCTGTCACACTAACACATAACACATAACACACCAAGTGTTCTGAACTCGCCCAATGTCTCGATGCTCTGGTCAGGAGCACTTTTCCCGTCCGAACCCGTCCATGAAGTTCGTAAAAAGACTGTAAAAAGTTGCCACTACGTTCGCACACAGTTTGAGCCCATTCGGCAACATTTTCATGAACGTACTGAGAACTAGTTTAGTGTGATGGGGCATCAGAAACACCAAAACCTGAGGCATGCATGGGCTGATCTAATGGTGGTTGAACGTACTTTAAAGCTTTTCATATCGAGCATTATCAGTGGTACTTGATGAAGTCTTACAAATAGAGAAGGTGTCAGTCGATCCTGTTTCAGCAACAAATGATATTCGCCAGAATGACATGACACACGGAATGACAACGTGATATTTCCGATTGAAACGTTCGTCTAATGGATAGCAAACATCTTGCAGCTGGGTAAGCATTAAACGCTGATATCTTTTAGCAGTATGTTTACTCTCGAAGACCTGTTCGGTTCTCGATTGTGTTACAGGAAATTAAAGCTTCTTAAACACATCCTTCAGTGAGCAGAACAACCTGACAGACGGTAGTTTCATTACTGTAAGTCGCTGTAGGAATCGTCAAAGCGCCAAAGGGTGTCCAACCAAATCACCAATTTCATTATTTCGTGGATAGAAATGGTGTAGATACTCCAGTATAGCAGTTGTGAAGTCACATAGATCTGGTTTTACCATGGGGTCTATAGCTCCTCCAACCTTTATCACGTCGAAATCGTCAGTGTCAGGATTTCGATTCGAGGACACCAGCAGCCTGCTATGTGGCCAGCAATGCCAATCATCACCCGGAGAAGCTGGACTCCAATGACAGTGACCTCACAACTGATTCAAATCTTGATCAGGCGTACACAGTACGTGTACGTACGTACGTACTTCTGTAGTACGTGTGTAAGGACCATGTGTATGTGTGACGTCCCTAGAATAAATGCCTCGCACAGCATCACCTGAAGCACTTACCCAGCGGTCGGGAACGACGAAATGAACTGGGTAAGACAAATGTAAGACGAGGGATTGGCGAATATCAGCCATGCTTTGCTAATGATCTTATTACCCACGCAAGATATTAGAGAGGAGCGAGTCGGAATAATGCCGTGTTTTTTTCGACTGCTTTGCGTGCCATATGTCTACAAGTAATGATTCATATCTGCAACAGGTCGTAGTCACTGCGCGGAAGCTGTCTGGCGTTTACTCGTATAGAATCAAAGGCTTTCGCGTGGACTTCCAATCAGAGTCAATCAGCCCTTTCATCCACGTAATGGTTCTCTAGATAAGCGTTTCATTGTGCCCTTAGAGGCAATTATTGCTCGATGTAGCAGTCCATGGATGGGATATATTGGTCGATTTGTCGCTGGTTGAGCAATCCATCAAAGAAAAAGAGGTTGAACCGGTCATGTCCATCGATAATCCGTGGTGTCTGCATGAGGGACTGGATCAGTCAACATGTCCACGTTTGACTTTCGCATTAGATGTCGTTTGGTCACGGAACCAAGTGTGTTGGCTGCAGATGTTACTGGCTCCTTTTAACTACATGTATACTCCCCAATTAGTCCTTCGTACGTTGCCGTACATGGCCGATGAGGTATACCATTTCTGATGATCTAACAAAAAGCAAGTTTTCGCAAAGCCCCCGAAACGCCGATGCGAACATCTATCCTGTTGTTCGCTGCTCTATTCGTGACATCGAACAATGGGATAGGCGTCTTTGCGTCTCTATTAGAGAGTTTTCGCAAAGCCCCCAAAACGCCAGCGCGAACGTCTGTCCTTTTGTTCGGTGCTCTCTTCGTGGCGTCAAACAATGGGTATGGCGTTCGCGTTGGCGTTTCCTTGGATTTGCGAAAACTCACTATTACCTCGACAGTGCTCGCGAAAGCTATTTATACAAAATCTAGTCTGAGCGACACCTGTCTCATTTTTTAGCTCAGCTGACCAAAGGTCAGCGGAGCTATTCATATGTATACTGAGTGGCGTCCGTCTGTCTGTCTGTCTGTAGTCCGTGAAACTGGCACGTTTTGCAACCGCAAGGCCCAGGGCCCTGAAAGTGGGTGGAGTGTTTGGTCCTAGGGAGGGCTCGAAACAGAACCGAAAATTTCCGCGATTTGACCTACATTCTGCTCTCCAGGGGGGTTATTCCATAAAATGAAAAATCCCCATTACTCAGTCCAGAGAAAATAGATCAAACTGTAACTGACATATTGTGTTGCTTATTTTATTCCTCACCTCCTGTAGGGGCAAATTGTTCGAAATTTTTCCACCAGGGGGTGTAATCTGCATAAATCAAAAACATGGGTTTTTGAATTTCCCCCCAGCACATGAGCATGCTCAGTGAATATCATTGATGATGTCACCATTTTATGCAGCTGATTTGATGACATCACAGTATTTCGTGTAGATTTGTGCTTCACAGGGAATTGAAAATGAAAGAACAGCCTTCTTGNGTGTTAACAAATTACCTGATAGGAAACCGTCGTTCTGTCGTAATCCTCCTGTTTTCAACAAACAACAAATTTACACACAATGTCTTCTCCACCTTGGAAACAATTGCCCACTTCAGTTACCGGTACCACTCCAAACAACTATTACAAAGTCAGCTGAGCGCAAGGCCCATGGGCCTCTTGTTTTGTAACGAAATGGAGAATTTCACAAGAATGGGAAATTGAATTACCTATCGACACCATGACCGACAGTCTTGTTTGCTCCTATGCCTGTCTGCCTATTTTGATGGATCACCGTCGGCCCGGGTCTTCATGGTCATGGTGAATAAACATATCTGCTTTGTATGGAAGTCCTCGTCGTCCATCACTTCTGTTGGTGGTATCGACTGCTGCGTAATCATGGGGGTGCATAATATCCGCAGGGTGTGATTGTATCGTCTACATTTATAGGCATACATCTTGGATTAGTAGACCCCCACGTTGGGGGAGTACACAAAAACACAAAAAGAATCGTAAAAGTAGGCCTACTTCTTCCACAACTATTGGTGATTCAGCAGCAGTTGAGTTCATATTGGCTTTTTTACCTTCATTGGTCACACCAGAGCCAACCTGTTGTCCACCTCAGGTCAGAGGTAGATGAGACATGGTCTGAAACATTCTTGACACTAGAGGGCGTTCCAAATAACACCCTCTAGTATCGATCAGCTATCGCCATGTTGAAAAGAAGTGCAGCGCAGTAATATGTGTAAGGATTCCTTACCATTGTGAAGCGGTCGACCGTTCACTCAATAAGCAAGCGTCGCCATGCGCAGTAGATCTAGTGCACGGTTATACGCCCACGGAAGGCATAAATAATACTATACAGGCCTGCTTAGGTCAAAATGAGGCTTAGATGCAAGACACAATAAAAATATTTGTGAAGCATAATCATTTTGTGGCAAGATATCTCGAGGTTTTTCGACAGTTATTCTGAGACCAAAGTAGTCCATGGCCGCGTGCGTTTTGTTTACCCACGTGACCAAACATCCCTCAGATGTTATACACTTATTCCACTTATAAAGTCAAGGGAAATATATATTTATTACTATTCACTTCGAAATTGTGACACATCGATTGCAGGGAGAAGTTTAGGCGTGAATGTAGGGCCTAGTTGTTTAAGCGCAAGGTTCTGATTTTCGCGGCGTATCACGGTTGTGATGTGCGAGGCCTGATCACATATCCATCCGCGGCCGTAAAAATCAAAATGGCGGATGCCGTTCGATGACAGTGTCGATATTGCGTAGAAATTCGGCACTGTGTACAGTTTGGGTCTGAAAAAAAGAACGTGTTATCAACGGTATCCTTATGACACTGTAACAACCTCCCATTCAACGTGGCTTACAAGAAGGGCGGCCATGACGATGGTTGGTCGGACCTGCGCACTTTCTTTCCTGTAAAGGAATGGTGTTATGTAGTGGCCAGTAGCCAGTCGTGTTCTTCGCTTGCTGAGACAGCCACTTCCTTCTTCGGTCAAGTACGATACACTCACGACGAGTGGTCATATTGGAAAAGGACGAGGCGGTAGATGCGTTGCTCATCCTCCGCTTCGAGTTTCGAGTTGTTTTAGATAAATGTCATTAACTGACAAGATTTCATGGAGTGAGCAGGTGGCGTGTGAAGTATCAGAATGTTGTCCTGTTTATCGATAGAAACGAAGGATTGATCGAGGGAAATCTCCGGACGGCACTCAGAGCGACACTCTGGGAAACATCTGCATCGATCATTTCTGAGGTGGCACCTCGAAAACCTGTTGTGTTCATCCCTCGTGTGACGAAAGAACGGGTCGACCCTCTGTGTCAGTGCAGGCTTCGTGGCCCCAGATCTTTGGTGTAGGTCTTCTATACCTGTAAGCTAATTCCTCATTTGAAGTACAGCTAACGATTCCATTTTAG
This sequence comes from Notospermus geniculatus, assembly GCA_002633025.1. Lineage (NCBI taxonomy): Eukaryota > Metazoa > Nemertea > Pilidiophora > Heteronemertea > Lineidae > Notospermus > Notospermus geniculatus. The sequence goes on from NMRB01000165.1 coordinate 312,909, forward strand.
AAACTTGTAGCCTACATGTAGCCTACACATGTACATTTACGTCGTTCCGATATTAACCCAGCAGCAGCATTGAACATCTTCTCTAATGAAAACCGCTTTGTGCAAAAACCGTTTACGTATTTAAAATACAACGCCAATCATGTAAAAGAAGGTACATGTAGTTGCTCATTTCATTCAAAGATGTCACGACCATGCCTCTCTTCGCTTGCGAGTCCTGATGACGGTGCCTGTGGTAGTACCGGGCTTCATTCAAGTGAGTGAAAGCTTTTTGAATGCACTAATCGTTTTATACAGGAAATTAAAGTGCTTTTGTACATAGCAATAGATTTCGATTATCTTTCCCGCCCCCTCAAGAGTTCTGACGGTTTAATTGACTTTGCGTCGGTACAGAGACAATCGCAGACGTTTCCTCCTCCGAGTCACGCTGGTTTTCCATCATGGATTCTTCATTAATGTTGTCTGATTTGACTTTGTCTTGAAACGTGGAAAACTGAGATGAAATTAATGATCTCGGGATTGCGCTCCTGCCAAGAGGGAAATGCACTTTTCAACAAACGACACCTGTTCAACGAACTTTGTACTTACGACTTCGACGCAAAAGACACTTGCAAGACGGATCGCCATGATTAACAATCCCTTTAGGAGACATTTTGCCACTTCGCACTTCCTAACCTAATTTTGAGATAAATAACCGGGCAATTTAAAGGTAAAGTTTTCGACCCACGTATATTTCTTGACCCCCTGAGGACTCGGACGTTACCGTCTCCTTGGCTCTTTCCCAGCTGGTTGCTAATCTGTATAATAATGCTGGAAGTCGGCTCAATAAAGTCACACTTAGAAGTTTGGTTTTGCCTCGAAATTCGGCATGGTAATAGAGGATACCATATCCTGATGCAACGGGTAGTTTAATTTGCGAAGAGGACTTTGTTTTGCTAGCAATTTTACTTTTTTAACGGTGTTGTTCGATTGCTTTCTAAATTCTCCCTACCGCACAACGTGTTGCACCAATTCCAGCCGTGCCGTGCATTCCAACCTCCGCCAAAATCAGAATCGCCGATTGCCACGGGTTCTTGTTAGTACGATTATAAACTCGGTAACATCTCGGTCCCTTGCGTCCATTTTATTGAGCAAACGACTGCAATTAATTGAATGAATAACAAAAACAGGGAGTAAACCGCTCGTTCGGTTTTACTTAATCCTCCTGCTGTATCGTTGGAATGGTCGTTTACACTAAATCCTTGTCCAACTGGATAAAACTATCCTTTTGTAAATAATGCATCAACCATTTTCCGGACGATTTCCCCCAGGGAAGAGGTTTGCTGCAATTTGTACGATTGCGACGGAATACATTTCCCCTCCGTTGATCCCGTAAACATGGGTGGGAAAGGTAAAAACAACGCCGTCATGGCAAAAACGTACCGGTACATGTAACTCGGTGGCAGATGGATTTCGTTAGTCGGATGATTTGTGAGCCTGTTTCAGAAAGCACCTGATGGGAAATTGCCGACCTTCAGTTATTGCGCTGCCTCAATAGCTAGTCCAGCCGTTTGTTCGGAAATTAGGTCCATAGAAAGTGTAACTGACCATAAGATCGTATAAGATTCGTTGGACCTTGATTACATTTACTAGTATATTCGGAGTTTATGATCAGATGTACACTGTTAGAAGTTACTAATTTTACAGAAATTGCCTGCAGCTGAGTTCCCAGAACTTTCTGTAAATTTACATACGGTATGATTTGTTTTGCTGTGTTGGTTGGACTCAATTGGACTTTCCATAATGGTGCTTTCTGCGAGCAGTATGAAAATATAATTTGGTCAGCCTCCAGTCAAGTCTCTGTTTACATTTCTTTAAGTCTGTAATTTTGCAGAGCCAGTCCCTGAGACTCTGCTGCAGGAATTTTCTGTAAAATCCTCTGTTATTTCTAACAGTGTAGAAAAATGAAAATTTGTACATGTATATAATGACGCAGTATCATCCGAATCATCTGCCATCACCCGTCATTGTTCCCATCCGTTGTATTGTTGTTCCAACAATACAACGGATGGGAATAATGAGTGTTCACATTGGACGATCGTCTGAAGGCACACTAAAAAATGTCTATCAATGCTAAAGGCAACATCTCATGTACTACTACAGTGGCCCATAGAGCTCATTGATGAAAAAGTTTTGCATTTGCATTTTTCCCGAGGTTTGATTATTTTTCTCGGGGGTTTGTAAAATCTTTAGAAGTTCTCACCGTGGTGAAAACGTTTCCACCTCGGTGAAAACATTCCCCCTGCGGTGAAAACCTTTTCCACCGCGGTGAGAACTTCCCACCGCGGTGGAAACATTCTCACTGCGGTGAAAATGATTTTCACCGAGGTGGAGAAGTTTTCACCACGGTGAGAACTGCTAACCCCCCCCCCAAAAATGATCAAACCTCGGGAAAAAAACTATAAATGCAAATATATTTCATCAGTGAGCTCTATGGGCCACCGTATTCTTCTGATGAATTGGTCACAAATGAAGATACGTACTCCCTGTTTTAGCTATTTTGGTAGGCAGGGGAATCTGCAACCAAAGGCAATAGTGTGGAGAACATCATTCATCTTTGATTCATATAGCCATTCATAGCCAGGTCGTGAGCGGCCTACTTCCGGTGGTCGTCGTTAGAACATGAAGAATCACTAAATGCTCTCATCCTGAAGAAGGGAATTCCGTAATTATCTTGCCTTCTGATGCTGCATTTAATAACTGGAGTACGTGCTTGTGCCATCAGTTCAGTCTTGAACCTCTGGGGCAGCAGCAACAGCGTATTAGAGAAAGGCTTGGACGCCTTGAACACCATGGTGGCCTCCGTGCACGTGGCGGCGTTGATCTACTGCCATCCATGTCATTGGCCGCGGCAGGGGTGTCCCCATAAAGTGCAATGAAATGCGAAATCACCTGCGACCGGAAGGTTGCGCAGAAGTGGGGCCCTGTGTCCCGGAAAACGTTGAGTACCTCCCCTCACATTTCCGCCTGACAATGTAAGGTCGCGATTTCTGATGAAATCACAGTTAGCCTTTGATCTTTCGTATTGGTGTACTCAATCACTTCTCCCTGAGCGGGAGTGTGATAACTTCATTAGTATTAACCCCCTTGAATTTGTGCAATAGCCCACACCACCGGTGCTGTGGAAAAGTGGAAACAACTAATGATAGTCTCATGACGTTCCGCACTAAAGGTTTTAGAGTCTTTCCGCTAAAATGTTGCCATCTCAGATGGGAGTCTCGTCGATAAATCTCCGCTTTCGTTATGTGTTTTCCCAATAGTTTCTAGCAGCCGCCGAAGAGAGTAAGAAATAAAAAGTGGAAATAAGAAGTGGGAAATTTATTTTGTGCGAATTTTTCAATTTCTCCAATTGGGAGAAAAATTTTCCCATTTTGCGAAATTTTCTTAAAATGACACGACATTTTGTCTGATTTTTCGGGCGACATTTCTCAAAATGGGAAAAAAATGTTCTCCCGGAGAACAAATTGCGAAATTGAAAAATTCGCGGAAAATTCCAAAATTTCCCACTTCACGATCCGTTTTTTACGAAAGTATTTTCCATTTAATTGGTATAAACTATTTAATGCCAAAAAAGGCTCGAGTTACAGTTTTTGAAATATTTCATATTCCCGACCAACTATCCAAAAAAGGCGATCGTGCTGCACTAGAATGCACATATGGCATTAACATCCAAAATAAATTTTTCTAATATATGTGTCCAAAAAAGAGAAACCTTGTTTGGGAAATTTGAAAATTTCCATACCGCTCGCCAGTTACTTCTTTGTTATGTAGCTTTGCACTGTTCCCGCTCTTTGAGTAAACTCTGTTCGGCCATTTGTGACCAAAGCTCCACCAGCGACAGAGCTGAACAATACCCGCAGTGGACACAAAAGATTTAGGGTCGGCACGTACACTGAAGATTGGTTTTCGAAAACCAGGGTGATCGGATTTAATCTGAATGTGAATGACTGGTCGTTTGACCAGCGCACAAAGGAAAGTTCCGTGGATTGCCACTAGGGAATGAGAGCTCAGCTATAGGTAGCCCCCCGCCTTAATGTACTTTTCGATCTTGGGCATGTGTTGCAACTTAGTTAGAATCAACTTTAACATTAACTTATCTTTAAGAACTTAAATTGAAATTTCCCAACCACGTCTGACAATAAGCAACAATCAATAATATTATCTTCACTAAGTTTACCAATAAAGTATGCACTGTGTACAGCAACAAATGTACAGTGGTCGCGGTTCTAGCTGACGTGAATTTTGTCGTGGACATCGTCATCCGACGGTGACAGCTTTGGGAATTTTTTCCTGGTTATTTTTCATAACATCAGAGGAAAAATACATTTGATTACATCGAAATATTCTTCGCAAGACTGGAACGGTATAAATCGGATTACATATTGTAATTTTGTTTGATGTTTCATAATTTAGGTATTTGCCGATGAGACCCGGTGCCCAAAGCAAACGAAATTAAATGGAGTGAGGATAGGTAGGACCTTAGCTAAGAAAGTTATCCATCAGTCTATCATTTAATCCCTTTACAGAAATTTATCACATAAGAGTAGGGGAAATTAGATTCTTGTGGAATGCGTCGGTCTTCAGAAAAGAAATACATGTAGTAATCTTATTTTACAGAAGATCGATGAGATCAAAAACGATGAAATTGGAATGGTAGACAGAGTATAATCAGTCGATGGAATAATGTTGGATAATTGTCATCATTAAGTTTCGTTGTCTAGATGACGAGGACTAGAAAAAGCTACTGATGTAGGCTATCATCTTCAATTTGTCTATGTGATAAGAACATCAGTCGTCTATTGACAATGGCAGAGAGCGATTAAAGATTTCATCACGTTCAGACAGACGTCTTAGTCGTTTATAAAGTTCGTGTTCGACAATAGGCTGGTATCCGATATGGATATGAGGGGTCTGGAGAGTACAAAGATCCTGCCTCTAATCCGCAGCCGTCATCAGCTCGGTCGTCGGTGAATTGTGTTTAAAGTAGATCGAAGGCTAATGGGACTTACTAGCGTGACTTATCAGACAGTCTTCAAGAAGTTATCACTGCGCCACTGTAACCACGCAGACCACGTTCTTTTCCACAAAACAGTCAAAACGTTGATACATGTAACTGTTGCTATCACTAGCTTTTTTCCGCTGGGGGGGGGGCATTTTAAGCAGATGAGCCCAACCGACATGGGCTTTGCCTTCCGGCGCCGAAGGGGCCGGTTTTGCGGGGGGCCTGGGGGACGACCCCAGAACAATTTTGAAATTAAAATTAGAAGCTCTGAGATGCGATTTGAGGTCAAGTTCCTGCACTCTGAGACATGAACAATATTGATCTTCTATCCCATTTGATTCTGTTGGAAAAAAATTTTTACACAATTTTCCTGGGGGGGGGGGGCATTTGCCCCCTGTCCCTATGCTAGCTACGGGCCTGACTAGGAACGAAATCCTTGTATTCAACGAGGTCACCGTCTCTGAATAAGTACCGACGTACTTCTCAGTGAGAGTCCTTCATATAATTTATCTCACTGCGCTATTACTCTGACCAATTCCTAATCTCGTGAACCAGGTGGTTTATTGAAAAACTGGACCCTTGATCAAACCGAATCCGCCGGCGATGTCGCTTGTTTTCATGCCGATATCACTCCGGCAACATCGGAACCTTGTAGCCCGTGGAGTTGTGCAAACCCGGAGTCTTGTAAAGACCATAATTACTGTGTTGTCATGCCTCCTAGACACGCAGGATAACGAATCCTTTGCAGTGGCTGCGGATTCTTCACTTCCTCTCGGAGAGAGAAACCAACTCACTCCACTTCCTCAACTCGCCATAGTCCACCTCAAGGGCTAGTGCAAGCTGGTTTTTTCCTGTAATTGACATTGTATGTAGGACCATGAGGCATTACGTATTCGTAGAAGACTTAGTAGTCGAGTGCATGATTCGCATCAAAAATATCTGTGAAAGAAAGTTACAATGTAGGCGGCGTACCTTCTTCTTCACGTCAAAGAAGGTATGATTGTTTCTTGGCGGAACGTGCGTATATAGGACACACAGAATAAGAATTAGTGACTCAAAAAACAGGGCTAGATTGGTCTTGGAATCTATAGCCGTTTTTACACTACGCAGAATTTTGGTCCGGATGAACCGTGCCGTGCTCGACCCGGGCCAGGCCCGCCTCAGAAAGAGCATTTTACCCCATTCACACTGCACCATGATAACCGCGCCAATATCTGAATCGCCGGCTCTCCTTTCTGTGGAGGTAGGAAATCTCCGTCATTTTTAATATGGCTGCGCCCATGATCATTCGCGGCAATGACGTATTGAGTTCAAGGCCGATAAATGAGTATGCGCACTTCACTAAAGGCGAGTCATTCAAGTGGGCCGGGCCCAGTAGCGTGTTTACACTGTCATGACTAGGCAGTTTTCCAGCGGAACCGTGCTCGACCCGGGTCGAACCCACCTCCTGTTGGGGGGTTCGGCCCGGATGAAAGTAGCGCCGTGCCGAGCCCAGTTGTGCCGTGCCAACCCATTTACACTATCACCTTTTTTGCCGCGCCGTGCTCGACCCGGGTCGAGCACGGTCGAAAACACGTAGTGTAAAAGGGGCCTATGACATAACGGGGACTTCGACTTGACCGACATGCCACGTTAACAACAAGATGAGATTGCCACATGATGCCCCTGGGGCGCGAACAAATCCTTTAGTTGTTAGTCGGTCCTTCGGTAACAGTTTTTAACTTAAGGTGCTGTATTTTACGTTGTTGTATGGAGGGAGGGAGGGGGCGCCGAATCAATAGATACTTGAAATTGGTAGCCCTACCTTTTAGTGACGTTGACCCTTTTTTTCTTCTTGAAAGAGCAGTTGAAGTGGAAATAAGACCACATCATCGATCCATCATCATTCCTAATAGCAATCGGAAATGTGAATGAAGTTATGCAGAACCACTCATGCGTAATCAAAATCTGATATGTATGTAAAACCTGATGAAGCAGTGTTCCTTAATGCTTGGTCTTCTCGAAGAAGCTTCCTTTACGTATGTCCCAGTTCCATTCATGAGACACAAATCTACAAGAATATAAATCGATGACAACAAATCATGCATTTTAAGAAATGAATCAAGTCGTCTTTTGCTATTGGAAAGTTTTTGCCAGTGATGTATTGCGCCGCAGGGTACGTTACAGAGATCACTTCAGTAGGTTCAGATCATCAAAGCGAACGGCAATGTGGACTTAATGACGTCGTTCCCGTTGCCGTGCTAAAATTTAGTGGCATCAGAAACGTATAAATGTGATGGTTAGTTCGACTCCATTGGGCGAATGGGAAAAGGCCAGAAGTCAGACAGTCATTATCATTACATGAGGTTCTTAGGGCTCGTTCCCTTCGTCATCATTATGGTGACATCATGCAGGGGTCGTGAGCAGGACCAACTTGTTGCGGTTGAATTTATACGATTGGGTTCGCCGGGCGTCGCGTTTGTTGGACTGGCTCCACTCCCGCGGCGCTCATTGCACAACCAATGAGCGCCGCGGTCAGTGGAGCGGCAAAGACGGGAACCAGTCTACGCGTTTGTTGTTTGTGTTCAGGCTATAAACCTTTGGCTGTCAACACGAGACAAATATTATACATGTATCCAAGAATTACATGTACCATCTTGAATTGGTATTGCTCATTTCAATCGCTTTGGGATTCTACACCATTTTTTAGAATAGAAAATGTACCTTTGATCAAATACGTATTTTTTTTATTCGGAATAAGTAATTTTGATAAACACGATGGCGGGATACATTTGATTTAAGCAGGTGTCTTGTTGCCGAAATACATCCATAAACCTTTTTAACCTTGTCATAAAAACAACATGTAAGAACTTTCGACTCGAGTTATTTTTTATAGTGATTGCTCTTGACGTTTCCCGTTTTTATGGCGACGTTTCGCGAGAAAAGGAAATACTCGCGGGTTCGATGTGGAAGGTATAACACCATTAATCCCATGTACATGTACTTCAGTCTCCGATACGGATTCAAATATCCGTCGATAAGATCCCGATTAGCGCGTTGCCTCACTATAAAAACATATGCAATGCATTAGTTCTTGACGCCAGGTTTTTGCCCTGGGTCTTAGAGCACCAGAATTCCAATACATGGTTATTTCTTTCTCGCCGCCGGCACTACTGGGAATTCTGATGGTCTGCATAAAACTTCACCATTCTTTCACACGTATCTCGACGTTGATTCCCAATTGGTTGTCTGCATTGATTGCGTGCGGTATTCAATCAGAGCAGGAAATTGTTTACCTTCACCCGGCGCTGCCTTTCCTTCGTTCTCGCCAAGAAGGGAGAATAGTATAGTTCTCAATAGTGAGGTTTCGCAAACCTGACGAAATACGAAGTACGAAATACGAAATTACGTAAATCCATTACGTAATGTATTTCTGGAGATGGTTGGTACCACAGATATCGCCTGCTACAAGAGTGTCTTTTAGCGTATGACGTTGATAGAGTTATGATCTATATTAAACTTTGAAATATATCTTTCGTTTCGACTTCGTAGGTACAAAGTGGACGTTTTAAAATTAAAGATGCACCATAATGCTCTTGGTCGTACATGATATGCTAAAAGACGCACTGATAGCAGAGACATTTGTGGTACCAACCATCTCCAGAAATAAATTAGGTCCTGGCGATGAAGTCAAATTTCGTATTACTTCGTTTTCGTAAGGTTTGTGAAACCTCTCTNAGACTTTAGTCGCTTTGTGAAATGGGCTTAAGTCAGTGTCTTAGCTTAGCCAAAAATAGTGACTTAAGCCTACTGACTTAAGATTCTTTGTGAAACCGGGCCATGGTCTATATTAAACTTTGAAATATATCTTTCGTTTCGACTTCGTAGGTACAAAGTGGACGTTTTAAAATTAAAGATGCACCATAATGCTCTTGGTCGTACATGATATGCTAAAAGACGCACTGATAGCAGAGACATTTGTGGTACCAACCATCTCCAGAAATAAATTAGGTCCTGGCGATGAAGTCAAATTTCGTATTACTTCGTTTTCGTAAGGTTTGTGAAACCTCTCTAATAAGTCATTTTGTTACGAGCGATGCGGTTATGAAGCTAGGTAAAACTGAACAAGGTCACCTTGGTGATCAGAATGTAACATGGTACGTACATGTACGCCTGAAGGGGCAAAGAGACCATCCAATTAGTAAAACGTAGATTGCAGAAAATCTCCCTTCACAGCCGCCAAGGGTTCACAAAGTCGACGCCTCCATAATCAGTGTTGTCAGGGAGAACAATCCTCTAACTGCGTCTGCGTTGTTTAGGATGGACAAGCCCAAAAGTAACAAAATTAATTAGTTAGAAATCAACCCACATATCCATTGTACGTCAACGATTCCAATTGGTCGATACGTTTGACACGCAGTGGTTAGACGTCGACCTTGAACTCCTGGCAGACGTATCGACGTGGGTTCGAGTCCCTTGATTCAATACCACTCACTTTTTTCTTCTAACTTCATTCTCATTACATTTCTAATTATACTTTTTTTTTTCAATTTGTTTTCATCATTTGAAATCGTTTTTAAAGTGGTCCCATGGTAGCTTGTTGATGAGTTCAAATGTAAACCTCTCATGCATATGGTGGTATTTTTCTTCCCAGAATATGTTTTGTACATGTACACATTGTCCACAATGATTATTCATTTCCAGAGACTCCGTGCTGATTTTTGCGATTCTGACGTCGCTGTTTCGCCACGGAATTCACTGGCAGAACATGAACTAAATTGTCCAGTTATATCCAGGAATACAAGGGTTTGCCAAACTTCGAAGAGTCGTCTGTTTTTTCCTGCCTTAATTTTGATATTATCCTCTGAAAAGTTCAGGCATATTTTCATTTCCCTAGAGAACCGATATAGGGTAAGCTAATATGCTTGCGCTTTTGAAAGGAACAACATCTTTTTTGACGAAGAAAATTGGCTTAAGATCGTACCGTAAATGATACTTCTTTCGAGAGTTTGCAACATTTCTTCTAAAGGGATAAAAAAGCTTGTTAGACACTCGGTAATACCATCAAAAGGGCGGGCTGAACTATAAGCCATAACGCCACATGCAAAAAGGACTCATCGAAACCAAATAACCGGGATGCTAGAAATAAACCTCACTCAGGGCCAGATAAGGGTACTACATATCGCAGGCCTATACAGTTACCTCTGTGAAGGGCCTGGGGCCTCTCCAATAGAGAGGACACACCCACGTGGGTGGACGGTTTGTTGCTGATCACTCCCGAAAGGACTGGCTATATACAATGTACAGTTTGTTTTCTGTCAGTCTGACATGCCCCCACACTGAGCTAGTTCTCAGTACGTTGTTGAAAATGTTGCCGAACGGGCTCAAACTGTGTGCGAACGGAGTGGACGCAGTGGCAACCTCACAGTCTTTTTACGAACTTCATGGACGGGCTCGGACGGGAACGGTGCTCCAGCACTTCGTGGCATTATTTGGCCAACATTGCGCGTTCTAGCCCGTTTTACGATTTTTTAGACGGGACAAGACGTTTGAGAACTAACTTTAGTGTGACAGTACCTTACTCATTCATTCTTTCATAGCAATTCCACTCCAAGCTTTATTCTCTGACGGCCGTATGCACCAAGCGAAGATAATCTTGAACTCAGGTTGAGCCACAACTTTTCTATTGTCACATCATGCCCTAGCAAACATGAACAATTGAAAAGTTGTGGCTCAACCCTAGTTGAAGATTATCTTCGTTTGGTGCATACGACCGAGTAGCCTATGCCACTGCAAGATAATTATCAAATGGAGAAGCAACTTAATAGCACCTCGACTGTGGTGAAAATGAAGTTATAGGAGAGTCATTCAGTTATTGCCTTCAGAAGGACGGCAAACGAAGTGCCTTGAGAAATTTACCAAGTTTAAATTTCGTGATTTAATTATATATTCCTCAAGCAGTGCATGTGTAATAGAAATCACCCAAATGCCGCGTGTGCCAGTGGGAAAGGAGCTTAAATTAATGCAGAAGGCTCTCGACTCACCACCCACCGTCAACGAGTGTTCCGTTTCCCTTCCCTGATGCAAAGTGGAGCAATCTAAAACGCAGAACGACTCGGCTCTGGGAGCGGAGAATGGCAGGCTCTGATGGATCGACGAGGCTGTTCTTGTAAAAACTCTCTTAGCTAACACAGGGATGAAAGTGGAAAATCTCGAGGTTGCTCAGCGTTGAAGCCCCAAATCGCTCGAGTAGAGTTGATATGTACTTCTGAAAACTTCTAACTTTAGAAAGCTTTAATCGGATGTGTTATACGAAGCCTCACGGGTGGATGCGACAGCAAGATGTTTCAAGTCAAACAATTAATGCGATGTTATGATCAAAGTCAACGCTCTATGAAGATGGAATATGAAATATGGAAAGCTAAAAAAATTCTTCTTGTATAGAATTCAATCTGCTTTGAACTGCGAAACGTGTCTATTGGAATGGTGAATCAACCAGACACCGCGGTGGTTATTTTGAGTTGCCCCCTCCCTAATTCCCATTTACCTCTTCTCCAATTACAAATTTTCTCTGACTCGATCATGCTCACATAATGTACGTCGTCACTGCAAGACGTATCGGTCTTGTTTAGACCTTTGGTTCAAACCAAAGGAGAAAAAAGCCCATTGTGTATTACTTACAAACATCCAGACGAACGGTTGTCCATTACGCTGATTATGGATGGGTAGCGACAATCGAGAAGAAAGGAAGACAATCTCTCCTAACAAGTTCTTGCGATTCTTGGTGTGTGCCCAGGTTTGCTCATTACAAAAAGAACTGAGTGTTCATTGCCCTGTTCGGAATATCCCTGAGGCATTGGATGGTGCATTGATCAATACTGCTAGAAATGAGCAACAACATTCGTTGGCAATACCGAGGATTTGTGGTCGGCCATCGGCGTGATGAGCACAACTATACAGCATGTTGCACGTCTGCATCAGTTACATTCCTCAACTCGAAGCTTGTCCCTCGAGGCCAACTTAGGAATCTTTCAGCGAGAAAGCAATGTCGATCTTTTCTTACTTCTGAAAGGAACAAATTGAATAGTTCGCCGCTGACCAGACGGCAAACCACTTGGCAATTCCAAATTGCTCTCCAACGCTGGCTTTTTAGTTCATTTCTAAGTTAGAAACAAAAGTTGGAATTCTTCATAAAGATGGAAATATGGCTGCAGGCATTCCTTTCATGGGCTGAAGACGCCGAAAGAGTGCATTTTTGCTGCTGTAGAGTTGAAAAAGTTGCTGGTTTTCCTAACTTCCTGAGCCAGTGGTCGTCATCGTTTTGAACATGCCCACCGACGTTGCGTCTCTTGTCGACAAGTGAATTTCCCATAGATCTGTCATGAAAAAAACATGGATTTTCAGCAGCTGAACTACTATTTCTATTGGGATACTGGTCATTTGAAAGAAGAAACATGGCGGAGCGTTCATCGTCAGGCGTTTTAGCTTGTATGTACATTACGTACGTGAATAGTACGCGTATAGTACAGTATACCTTTTGTCGCCGACACAGAAAGATATTCCAAACAGTTCTTTCTCTTGTCTAAGCGAAACCTTATCAGAATATTCTCCACACTTCCGTGTATTTGCGTAAGAAGGAAAAAACCTCCTTCACCTGCTCAGGTATCGCAGTATGTCGTATTAGGAGTGGCTGAGCTAGCTTCTTACGGCAAGATCGCGTTGCCCTTTTTACATCAACTGGTCGTAGAAGAGGGGTCATCAAATCAGAAAGTGTTCTGGTAAGTGGCGGCAGGTTGCAAAAGTTTCCATCGGTGATTGGGGTAGTGGAAAATTGAACCATGGCCAGTAATGTATTAACCATCACAGATATTATCTAGCTAATTCTTGGAACCCTGCTGCTTTCAAATATGTATACATGTATATTCAATAAATATGCATTAGTTGATTGTTGTACCATCGGCAATAAGTCCACTGGAACGGACAACGTCGCGCGGACAGCTTCTCCATGACGTCGAAAAAAATGTATGGCCGCTAAGCAGGCCGGAATGGATTTTTCGTGGGGCAGTTTTCACGCCAACTCAGCGTTATATAGCCTCATGAACACATTTACTTCTGTCATAAATCTGATGACTAATCTGGTTACAGGTATGATAATGTGTCTAATTACCATAATAACTCTGTCGCATGCAAGTTGGAATTACGCATCTCGTACACTTCTGACGAATGGTTTTTACTCAAAGCTTTTTGCATGAAAAATTAACTCTGTTCTGTCAAAGAAAACGAATGGAAATATGAGAACTTTGCATGGTTACTAAAACGGCACCCATGAATTTCAATGCTGGTGTCAAGGCGATCCGTCTTCTGATATCCGAATCATATTAACCAGAAACCAACATCCGTGGAAATCTAATTGGCAATAAATCCTCGGGCGTGCTGAGGGAGCATACTCGAAGAAAGCGACTCCTCTAGTCATTTAGTCTTTGAATTTGGTTCCGGCGTGTTGTTTCCCTCTGAATTATGCCATTGATATTACGATCTGTCGGTTTCTGAGTTGTGAATTTGCCATTAACAAGATTGAGTCTATTTCTATTTCATGACGGGAAACGGAAACTCTACTCCGGCTGAAATATCATGCCCCATCACTGATATTATAAGCACCCTATAAATCAAACTCGTGAACGGACCCTTGGCGTTCGTTGGCTTTCGGTGGACATCCGTCTTATTCAGCTGTTCTTGAAGGCAATTTCTCGACATTTCTCACGAGACAAACTATTTGGTAACTGAACTCTTTCTCTTCTTCCATTTATCACGAGCGAAAAGAAAGCACCTCCTCACTTTTTCAGCTTTGTCTCTTCTGCAATGCCATTAAGTTTATGTGCCGTCTCTAAGTGGTCCAAGAACCTCTTGAATTGGCATGGGGAGAACGGATTAGAATCCTGGAGGCGCCCTCCAACTAGCAAGACTTCATAACTTTTGATCACTGATCATAAAACTTCTTCTTTTCCACCTCTCTGTATCGAAGTCTTTACTCTCGGCAACATTTGGTCGTGAAAGCACCTGGTGTCAATCATTCCATTTCCAATAAACGGGTCTTAATACTCTAAACGGCTTTAAATGCAGCCTTAATTGCCCATTAGTGAACTACCTTATGCAAGCCAAGAGTTATCAAAGAACACTTTTGATGTTGAAAACGATAACTCAAAGAAATTATTGGCAAAAAGAACCTTGACTTCAGTCAATTTCACCAACGCCTGCTGTTTGATTTGTTTGGTTGCCAATGATGCTGACAGCTTTCATGAGGGAATGTAGGAACAGCCCCCAGCTACCATCAGAAACAAGCGAAAAGTTGTCAATAAAAAGGCCCAAACAACAACACTGGGGCTCCCAGATACGGTTATCTCGATATCAGGCAATGCTGCATATTGCAATTTTTTGGCTATTATTCTGTACCGGTATGTTGCTGATCCGTTGCAGGTGCTGGCTTGTTGGTAAGATTTATTGGAAAGAATTCGGTCTCCTTTATCGTCATTGTTCCCTGATACAGGCAATCTTCGATCTTGTTCCGACGGGCGGGCGTTGATTTGTTCAACCCATAAATAACCGATGATAATGTGACTATTTCAATAAGGTTTGATTGTCACTGACAGAGGTCACGTACTGAACAATATTCAATAAATATACAATGGTAAGCAGAACTCGTGCCGGCAACTTTTCAATTTCATACTGTTCCAACTTGACGTAGGCATTTTTTATGAGTTGCCATCGCTTGTAGATGAATCTCTTGCCTGACGTTTATAGTATCTTATCCCACCCATTAGTACCATTCGTGGAGTAATAAAATATTCAAGAAATTCTTTTCACAAACCGGTCCTCGTAGATTCTCTTTTCGTTTGAAAAAGATGAGAAATGTGATTTATAATTAACGATGCAGGGAATGAAAAATTCTGACTTATTTAATGGCCTTCTAGACGGTTATTAAAGTGGATCATCGTATGACGGGCTTTTAGCGAATTTGTTTTAGGAGGGTTCGTAGCAGGTGTGTGGAGATCGTCTCTTTCCTCTGCAATTTGAATACCCGGGGCGCTGCCTCGGCTTCAAGTCATCTATATCATTACCGGCGTCGTAACCCTGTTGGATTTTTGCCGGAGGTATGGGGTCCACGACATGCTACTGTCCACCTGTGTGGGGTCTTTTACTTGCCCTGGCATAGACACTCAGGTACAAGGGACCACGGCTTTTAGTCCCATCCGACGGACCCTGCATTAATGCTTCACAACTTTTTGTACATGCCTTAGCCCGGAGTCGAACCCGCGCCGACCCATTGTACAGTTTGGTAGTCGAGCGCGCTAACCACTCGACCACCGGGCTAAGTCATCACACTGGGTTTGTCCAATGTACAGTCATTTACATTAGTTTATCTACACCTACTATTTCAAATACTACTGGGCCAATTTTAACACGGTTTGTACCACATGAAAGGTCATATTTCTGCATCAAAATTTTGGAAATTTGGAAATATCATAATTATGTAATAGCTCATTAGAAAACCCCCTAAAAATCAACATTTTTGTTATGGAATTTTTTTGTGACTTTTGTTACAGGGTTGATAGAGTGGAAGTTTCTAAGGATTTGGGGCTTTGTTTCATCAAAATATCTCGAGTGGTTGCTGAGATATTTGAGATTATCGAAATTTTTATAATTTGAGATTTTCGTGTTTTTCAGGAAATTTTGATGCCATNCATGTTTCCTTTGGGCTACCATGCCTATACCGTTGAAGAAGTTTTCTGTAGGCCTATGAGTTGTTGAAGTTTACTCGTCGGCAATTTACCTTCTCTTGTCTCATTTTATTTTCCTCGGAAGCCTAGCTTCCAGGGAGATTAGCAATGTGACAATGCAGCTGTTGGTGTTCATCTTTCAAATTAAGTGGATTTTCCTTGCACACGATATCATGACATTTTCCCGGGCAAGAAAGGGGCGTCGGTAGGGAATACGCGGGAAAAGAATATCGAGTATGTGCCATATTCTGACACTGCACCGTGAATTTGATGTTTTTTGTAGTAAATTTCCTGTATTCTCACGACGCATGTTTGACACTAACTGTTGTTCAATTTTCTCAATCCTACGGGGAGGCACGGAACGTGTCATTGCATTTCATCCGAAACCCCCTGATTGTCATTCCGTCGCGGTTCTGTCATGGCTGTATCAGTTTTCAAACTCTCGCAAGATTTAAGTCAGGTCAAGTTGACAGGTTGATTGATGAGCTGACATTACGTGACCAGCACAAGAGACCTCTGCTTTTCTGACATCATTTTGTTTAACCGTGGTGACGTCTGTGTGGGAAACTTCGGTGGCCTCAAATTCTCCGCGGAGTAAGCAAGGTCAGGGAAAATTGAAAAATCACCAGGGATTGTGTCAGGATGAATATTTTATAGGATAGTAGCGTTAGTAAAAAAATGTTACAGATTTTTATGCTACCTTTGAATTTAAAGCTGGTCGTTGCGTAGTGGCTGTAACTCTTTGCCTCTCGGTCTGGAACGATCTGCGAAAGGAGTTTTCCTGCTTGATGTGATGGAATGGCTGTTTTCTTTGAAATCAATTTCAATGAAAGCCAACTTAAAAGAGCACGGTATTGGATCTCAAATGCGTTATTTGACTGCCGACGTAGAGGGAGCCACCTAGTGGCAGTAAGACGAACTACAAAAATGCATTACAAAATGTACGTAGTGAATCGGGTCAATTCGCCGACAACGTAGTTAGTCCCTGGTTTGAGAGTGGCGCGGTGGCGCCGGCTGTCGAGAAAAAGTGGCAGTACTGTGGCCCCTTTAAGTTTCTACTGCATCACCGATCACAATAAAGACAACGGCCTAACGGCAATAGGCCTAATGGTTCGCTGGTGTTAGGCCTAGGGGGAATTCAGGCAGATTAATTCCGTTTGAGGTGCAACTAGGCTACATGTAGGCCTACACCGTATACCCCAGTGCTCCCAATAGCAAGTGTACGCACTGATCAGGACACCTCGACAAGACATTCGAATCTGATCTCCGTACCGTGGTATTTGAATGATCTTAGTTGTCAATTAGGCATAAACTGTTGCTACACATAAAAGAATGAGCTGAAGTATATGGTACCTTACCTACGAAGGGTTACGGTAATAATGGTATCACAGAGCGTCCAACGTCTCAAGTGATGAAAAGGATGGCGGCCATTTTTTACTGAAGCATAGTGTACCGCTGTGATATCGTGTGATTCAATATGACCAATCAGAAGGCGTCCTCAAAAATAACCTCGCAAATTTCTCGAAATTTCGTACAAAATACTCGAATCCGGTGAAATAATTCATATTTCTTTATTCGGGACACGCTTTGCCCCCAAATGATTTGAATATGCATCAAAAATCAATAGATAACGTGAGAGGAAAGGGCGAAAAATTGTGGATAAAATTGAACAATGCTAAAAGTGTGATGCTTTTAGTTGTGAGAATGCCTGAAGGCGCCAATACAGATTATTCCGCTTTTCGAAATGAAACTTTCTGAGTCCACAATTTGCTGCTTTTTTGCCGTGAATTCCTTAAATATAAAAAAAAATTGTCGACGTACCTGTAATTATCGCGCTGAGTTTCACTTGTGATACCGCTGACCTTGGTTTCTTGCCACCGACAGTACCTAACTGGCAAAAAACAGTCAGGATGACAGATTACGGAAGCTCGGAAAATTGCTAGACATCTGTTGAGAACTTCGCAGAGATGTAATTCTATTCTCATCGGATATAAACCCTCCGGAGACAACTTGCGATTTCTTCACCCGATTGTTATCATTATGGTCTCCGAAAATTTCACATGTTCAAGGTCGCCTTAATCAAGTCTCTTATTTCTGCTGATCAAAGTTGGCATTTTTATATTCTCACCAAAGGAGTGGAAAGCAAGGAGGATTATCATCGATACCGGTGTGAAGAGAGGACAAGAAGCACGTTTCTTTGTCGTGAAAAGCTGCTTTTACGACTTAGAAAGTTCCTGTAGGCGAAATCTTCCAAAGGGAGAAAAGAATGCAGTGGAAAAGTAGGTCCAGACGTATCGGGGAAAATTATTCGCAGGGCTGTTGATAAGATAAAGTGCTTTTAGCAGCTTACCTCACCTACATTTACTTCTTTTTGCCTTTTCCCATTATCGGTATTAACGGTAAAGAAGTTCCAACGTTTCTCTACCTTGGCGTTGGCAGTAGCCTACCGCGCGGTTGCTTTTTAAACATGGCGATTATGATGTTGTCGGCATTTTTTCTGGTGATTAATCTGCGAGCAATTAATAAATTGCTTTGGGCGGATTTAGAAGTGAAGGCGGTTCGTCCTACCTCCGTCTCCAAACATGAACGTTCAAAGTGATTTGCAGTTTCGCCGCGTTGTGTTCCTGGGGACTGTGTTCTCTTTGCACCTGAGTGGTAAGTGTCATTCCGTCGGGAGACGTGAACATGATTGTGATTGGTTGATCTCGACACATTTAGCTTCAACACAATTCGATATCGGTACCATTTTGTCATCTGAATCTCGATTTAAAACTCTTCCGGACTGATTGATGT
This sequence comes from Notospermus geniculatus, assembly GCA_002633025.1. NCBI lineage: Eukaryota > Metazoa > Nemertea > Pilidiophora > Heteronemertea > Lineidae > Notospermus > Notospermus geniculatus. Next base: position 331,494 of record NMRB01000165.1, read on the forward strand.
TGGTGGGAGGTGATGGAGAATCAAACGAATTCAATTGTATTTCTATAGATTTGGCTTGACGCCTTACAATGTTGTTGGTTTGTCGCCGCAACTTGCCCAGTCGTCGTTCTCATCTCATGGCCTACTCTTTGAAGACAATAATTCAACTACAATGAGAGGTACAGGCCAATAGACCCACCCACATCGCAGAGGTAACAGTATTTTAAGACTGGGGGCATCTTCGATAATCGAAGGCCGATCTGCTCACCACTGCGTTACATCGCACATCACCCTTCGAGAAATAGACCAGTCGGCGGCGTATCTTGGCACCATGCCAACTTTACCGGTCGACCAATCATATGACACTTTATATGGGGTCTTCGGCTACAACTCTTTGTACCACGATTCAAATTTTACAACACCGATTCTGATTGGCCTCTTCTTCTCGAGGCGGCAGATACGCCGTGGACAGGTCACTTTCTCGAAGGGTGATGTGCGGTGTAACGTAGTGGTGAGCAGATCGGCCTTCGATCATGTGCGGTGTAAACGTAGTGGTGAGCAGATCGGCCTTCGATCATCGAAGATGGACTGGGGGTAAAACCAGATGAGTTGTATCAACTTGCTTGCATGTCCGGTCAATAATAACGCAGAACCTTCTCATTTTCAGCATGATTTGGAGACGTGATCATCAACACCCGCTTCCTTTCGCCCCGGCGATTTTTGTTGAACTTGGATTTCATTTGATTGTCTTGTTTGATTTCTATTTCCAGGCGAAGTCGATTTCCATCCATCATTTTAAATTGCATGGCGAGTTTTTGTTTGTCTTTACGCTCATCTAATTCTCTTATTTTGATTTCTCTTTCCAGGCAAAGCCCTTCCATCCATTGAAAATTGCGTGGCGAACGCTTCAGTACTCACACTCCTGGCCATCAGCAAAGAGCGGTACGATGCCGTCTGTCGACCATTCATGACGTACCGGAGGGAAAGATCAGGAAACGCCGGAGCCTTACTGCGCCAGACCATTTACTTATTGTTTGGCATCTGGTTGATCGCTCTGTTGGCAGCTCTGCCATTTTCTTTCATCGCCAGGTTGAGGGAGCAAGACTATTACGATGGCTCAGTTGTCCCTGTCTGTAGCATGCCTCTGGACGATAATCTGAAGAAGTCATACGCAACTGGAGTGTTCGCAGCTTTCTATGCAATCCCCTTCATCATTTTGTTTGTTGTCTACGCCATCATATGTAAAGCAATTTTATTCCGTGCGGGGTATCGTACTTGTGCGCAGGATCGAACCCGCAGCTCCCGTGCAGTGGCCTTCATGTTATTAACACTAGTCGCCTTGTTCTTTACTTCTCACTTGCCCTACCGAGTTGTAAGTACTATTATCATCTACCGTATAGAGGCTGTGCAGAGACTTGGGTTTGAAGGTTACTACAATGTCATCTATATGGCTCGGATTATGTTCTATCTCAACAGTTGTATGAATCCTATCATTTACAATTTCATGTCCAACGGTTTCCACGAGGCATTCAAGTCATCCATTTGCGTGTGCCTTCGAAGGAAGAAAGAGCCGCAGGTGAATGGACACCAGCCAATCTCTGGCCGAGACGGAAATGTAAGGTTGCCGCCTGCAGGGGAAGCTTCGCATATCACGATGGTTGAAATGGACTCCAACGTGGACGGTGTATGACACAAACAGAGGCGGAAGCAAAAGTGTGGTTGCTTTTCCGCCTAAAGCATATTTTTTTCATTATAATTGGTCGGGCGATTCCGTCCAAAAACGCATAAAAAGTAAACGTTTTTAAATCGGCTGGTGAATACTTTCATCAATCGATTGGTGTGGCGTGTGGCAGGTCCGCAGATGAATGCACATCAACCAACACCTAGACGAGACGGAAATGTAAGCCTGGCTCCTGCAGGGCAAGCATCGCATATCACGATGCTTGAAATGGACTCCAACGTGGGCGGCGTCTGACACAGACCGAGCCTGAGGCGGAAGCAGAAGTGTGGCTTGCCTGTCAAAGTGGCGTAATGGGGAACATTTAGTGCCTGGCACCTCTGAAGTCTCGGGTTCGATTCCTTGTCTGACCAGGTACTCATGCGATAGAGAGAGTGACTTCTGTAGATTTTCTCCAGGGGGTCTGGTTTCCTCCACCATACGAATCGCCAAATGTATTGTCTAAAGAGCCAATATCCAACAGAAAGCACAAAGAACGACAGACAAAATAATATAAAAGGAAACGTCGTCTCCAAATTTCGCAAATTTTCGACCCCAACCGGGGTCTTCCTCAGGCACTTTTTAGTCGAGCTAGGCCAGAAGCTACCAGTAGCCCGACTACCAGAGCTACCAGTAGCTCGGCTAAAAAGTGCCTGAGGAAGACCCCGGTTGGGGTCGAAAATTTGCGAAATTTGGAGACGACGTTACCTTTTATATCTAAAGAGCCAATGAGTAAGACCTCGTAGTTCTCGAATCAAAATCTAAAACAAGTAGCATATGACTGCTTTTCCTAACACCCCTCGTTCTTTGTTTCATTATAATTGGTCGGTAATTCCGTCCCGGATAATACGGAGGGAGGCTTTTCGACTGGTGAATGAATGTATACTGTTTGCCCAATCGATTGCCGTGGCCTTTGCCTTCTCACAGTACAGCGAGGACAGCCGTGCCGATTACACCGTCTTTTCTGCGCGCATTTATCTGAGATATCGCCGATCATGCAGTTCGTGTGGCGCGCCTGACATTGACTAGCGTAGGCCTACTTTCACGTGACAGTAATGAAATTTCTGGTCGTTTTTTTTGTAAAGAAGAATGAAGTTCCACTCCCCGAACCAGCCGGACGAACTAAAATTAGATGATACTGATTCGTATTCTATTCTTGTTTTCTCTATTTCATCGTTGGTCCCATTGCGCCCAAAGTAAGGAGATCAGGTGGCAGATAATCGTGCTAATATCAACTCAAAAGTCTGATATGAGAAGCGCGATCGACGTTACTGATATCACTAGGTAGCTAAACGTGACGAGAGAGACGTTCCTTGGGGGTGAATTGATCAACAGCCTGAATTTCGTAAGGAAGAATTGTATAATAAAGCCTGGCTAGTCTTTTGATAGATACAAGCAATGGAAATTCTACGAGAGTAATCGACAGTTGAATCTCTAGGGTACCTACCTCCATTACAATTAATAATTGATGGGAATGGCGTTCCACACCTTTCCTGGACGGCAACCCAGTTCTAGTTGTCAAAGGACGGTCACATTCCTGACGGGTTTTCGAGAAGATTCAACTGGTTGCGCCGTGAGCTCGACTTTCAGAAGAACGTGTTTCCTTTGGGCTACCATGCCTATACCGTTGAAGAAGTTTTCTGTATGAGTTGTTGAAGTTTACTCGTCGGCAATTTACCTTCTCTTGTCTCATTTTATTTTCCTCGGAAGCCTAGCTTCCAGGGAGATTAGCAATGTGACAATGCAGCTGTTGGTGTTCATCTTTCAAATTAAGTGGATTTTCCTTGCACACGATATCATGACATTTTCCCGGGCAAGAAAGGGGCGTCGGTAGGGAGAATACGCGGGAAAAGAATATCGAGTATGTGCCATATTCTGACACTGCACCGTGAATTTGATGTTTTTTGTAGTAAATTTCCTGTATTCTCATGACGCATGTTTGGCACTAACTGTTGTTCAATTTTCTCAATCCTACGGGGAGGCACGGAACGTGTCATTGCATTTCATCCGAAACTCCCTGATTGTCATTCCGTCGCGGTTCTGTCATGGCTGTATCAGTTTTCAAACTATCGCAAGATTTAAGTCAGGTCAAGTTGACAGGTTGATTGATGAGCTGACATTACGTGACCAGCACAAGAGACCTCTGCTTTTCTGACATCATTTTGTTTAACCGTGGTGACGTCTGTGTGGGAAACTTCGGTGGCCTCAAATTCTCCGCGGAGTAAGCAAGGTCAGGGAAAATTGAAAATCACCAGGGATTGTGTCACGATGAATATTTTATAGGATAGTAGCGTTAGTAAAAAAATGTTACAGATCTTTATGCTACCGTTGAATTTAAAGCTGGTCGTTGAGTAGTGGCTGTAACTCTTTGCCTCTCGGTCTGGAAAGATGTGCGAAAGGAGTTTTCCTGCTTTCTTTGAAATCAATTTCAATGAAAGCCAACTTAAAGGAGCACGGTATTGGATCTCAAATGCGTTATTTGCCTGCCGACGTAGAGGGAGCCACCTAGTGGGGTGTCGAGAAAAAGTGGCAATACTGTGGCCCCTTTAAG
>NMRB01000165.1:335789-380207 GCA_002633025.1 Notospermus geniculatus
GGGGGGGGGGGGGGGGGGATTCAGGCAGATTAATTCCGTTTGAGGTGGAACTACCTTTAGTTCATACATAGGCTGCACACACGATCTATGTACACCGTATACCCCAGTGCTCCCAAGTGTACACACTGATCCGGTCACCTCGACAAGACATTCGAATCTGATATCCGTACCGTATTTGAATGATCTTAGTTATCAATTAGGCATGGAAACTGTTGCTACACATAAAAGAATGAGCTGAAGTATATGGTACCTTACCTACGAAGGGTTAGTAATGGTATCTACGGTGGCCCATAGAGCTCATTGATGAAAAATATTTACATTTGCAATTTTTTTTTCAATTCGATAATTTTTTTCTTGGGGTTTGTAAAATAAAATTTTACAAACCCCAAGAAAAATTATCGAATTGAAAAAAAATTGCAAATGTAAATATTTTTCATCAATGAGCTCTATGGGCCACCGTAGGTATCACAGCGCGTCCAACTTCTCAAATGATGAAAAGGATGGCGGCCATTATTTAGTGAAGCCTGTGTGCCGCTGTGATATCGTGTGATTCAATATGACCAATCAAAAGGCGTCCGCAAAAATAACCTCGAAAATTTCTCAGAACTTCGTACAAAATACTCGAATCCGGTGAAATAATTCATATTTCTTTATTCGGGACACGCTTTGCCCCCAAATGATTTGAATATGCATCAAAATTCAATAGATAACGTGAGAGGAAAGGGCGAAAAATTGTGGATAAAATTGAACAATGCTAAATGTGTGATGCCTTTAGTTGTGAGAATGCCTGAAGGCCAGCTCACCAATGACCAATACAGATTATCCCGCTTTTCGAAATGAAACTTTTCTGAGTCCACAATATGCTGCTTTTTGCCATGAATTCCTTCAATTTAAAAAAAAATTGTCGACGTAATTATCGCGCTGAGTTTCACTTGTGATACCGCTGACCTTGGTTTATGACAGATTACGGAAGCTCGGAAGCTAGACATCTGTTGAGAACTTCGCAGAGATGTAATTCTATTCTCATCGGATATAAACCCTCCGGAGACAACTTGCGATTTCTTCACCCGATTGTTATCGTTATGGTCTCCGAAAATTTCACATGTTCAAGGTCGCCTTAATCAAGTCTCTTATTTCTGCTGATCAAAGTTGGCATTTTTATATTCTCACCAAAGGAGTGGAAAGCAAGGAGGATTATCGTCGATACCGGTGTGAAGAGAGGACAAGAAGCACGTTTCTTTGTCGTGAAAAGCTGCTTTTACGACTTAGAAAGTTCCTGTAGGCGAAATCTTCCAAAGGGAGAAAAGAATGCAGTGGAAAAGTAGGTCCAGACGTATCGGGGAAAATTGTTCGCAGGGCTGTTGATAAGATAAAGTGCTTTTAGCAGCTTACCTCACCTACATTTACTTCTTTTTGCCTTTTCCCATTATCGGTATTAACGGTAAAGAAGTTCCAACGTTTCTCTACCTTGGCGTTGGCAGTAGCCTACCGCGCGGTTGCTTTTTAAACATGGCGATTATGATGTTGTCGGCATTTTTTCTGGTGATTAATCTGCGAGCAATTAATAAATTGCTTTGGGCGGATTTAGAAGTGAAGGCGGTTCGTCCTACCTCCGTCTCCAAACGTGAACGTTCAAAGTGATTTGCAGTTTCGCCGCGTTGTGTTCCTGGGGACTGTGTTCTCTTTGCACCTGAGTGGTAAGTGTCATTCCGTCGGGAGACGTGAACATGATTGTGATTGGTTGATCTCGACACATTTAGCTTCAACACAATTCGATATCGGTACCAGTTTGTCATCTGAATCTCGATTTAAAACTATTCCGGACTGATTGATGTTGGTGGGAGGTGATGGAGAATCAAACGAATTCAATTGTATTGGCTTGACATAGGATGACTTGCAATGTTGTTGGTTTGTCGCCGCAACTTGCCCAGTCGACGTTCTCATCTCATGGCCTCTTTGAAGACAATAATTCAACTACATGTACAATGAGAGGTACAGGCCAATAGACCCACCCACATCGCAGAGGTACATGTAACAGTATTTTAAGACTGGGGGTAAAACCAGATGAGTTGTATCAACTTCCTTTGCCTGTCCGGTCAATAATACCTCAGAACCATCTCATTTTCAGCATGATTTGGAGACGTGATCATCAACACCCACTTCCTTTCGCCACGGCGATTTTTGTTGAACTTTGGATTTCATTTGATTGTCTTGTTTGATTTCTATTTCCAGGCGAAGTCGATTTCCATCCATCATTTTAAATTGCATGGCGAGTTTTTGTTTGTCTTTTACGCTCATCTAATTCTCTTATTTTGATTTCTCTTTCCAGGCAAAGCCCTTCCATCCATTGAAAATTGCGTGGCGAACGCTTCAGTACTCACACTCCTGGCCATCAGCAAAGAGCGGTACGATGCCGTCTGTCGACCATTCATGACGTACCGGAGGGAAAGATCAGGAAACGCCGGAGCCTTACTGCGCCAGACCATTTACTTATTGTTTGGCATCTGGTTGATCGCTCTGTTGGCAGCTCTGCCATTTTCTTTCATCGCCAGGTTGAGGGAGCAAGACTATTACGATGGCTCAGTTGTCCCTGTCTGTAGCATGCCTCTGGACGATAATCTGAAGAAGTCATACGCAACTGGAGTGTTCGCAGCTTTCTATGCAATCCCCTTCATCATTTTGTTTGTTGTCTACGCCATCATATGTAAAGCAATTTTATTCCGTGCGGGGTATCGTACTTGTGCGCAGGATCGAACCCGCAGCTCCCGTGCAGTGGCCTTCATGTTATTAACACTAGTCGCCTTGTTCTTTACTTCTCACTTGCCCTACCGAGTTGTAAGTACTATTATCATCTACCGTATAGAGGCTGTGCAGAGACTTGGGTTTGAAGGTTACTACAATGTCATCTATATGGCTCGGATTATGTTCTATCTCAACAGTTGTATGAATCCTATCATTTACAATTTCATGTCCAACGGTTTCCACGAGGCATTCAAGTCATCCATTTGCGTGTGCCTTCGAAGGAAGAAAGAGCCGCAGGTGAATGGACACCAGCCAATCTCTGGCCGAGACGGAAATGTAAGGTTGCCGCCTGCAGGGGAAGCTTCGCATATCACGATGGTTGAAATGGACTCCAACGTGGACGGTGTATGACACAAACAGAGGCGGAAGCAAAAGTGTGGTTGCTTTTCCGCCTAAAGCATCTTTTTTTCATTAGATAATTGGTCGGGCGATTCCGTCCAAAAACGCATAAAAAGTAAACGTTTTTAAATCGGCTGGTGAATACTTTCATCGATCGATTGGTGTGGCGTGTGGCAGGTCCGCAGATGAATGCACATCAACCAACACCTAGACGAGACGGAAATGTAAGCCTGGCTCCTGCAGGGCAAGCATCGCATATCACGATGCTTGAAATGGACTCCAACGTGGGCGGCGTCTGACACAGACCGAGCCTGAGGCGGAAGCAGAAGTGGTGTGGCTTGCCTGTCAAAGTGGCGTAATGGGGAACATTTAGTGCCTGGCACCTCTGAAGTCTCGGGTTCGATTCCTTGTCTGACCAGGTACTCATACGATAGAGAGAGTGACTTCTGTAGGTTTTCTCCAGGGGGTCTGGTTTCCTCCATACGAATCGCCAAATGTATTGTCTAAAGAGCCAATATCCATCAGAAAGCACAAAGAACGACACACAAAATAATATAAAAGGAAACGTCGTCTCCAAATTTCGCAAATTTTCGACCCCAACCGGGGTCTTCCTCAGGCACTTTTTAGTCGAGCTAGGCCCAGAAGCTACCAGTAGCCCGACTACCAGAGCTACCAATAGCTCGGCTAAAAAGTGCCTGAGGAAGACCCCGGTTGGGGTCGAAAATTTGCGAAATTTGGAGACGACGTTACCTTTTATATCTAAAGAGCCAATGAGTAAGAGCTCGTAGTTCTCGAATCAAAATCTAAAACAAGTAGCCTATGACTGCTTTTCCTAACACCCCTCGTTCTTTGTTTCATTATAATTGGTCGGTAATTCCGTCCCGGATAATACGGAGGGAGGCTTTTCGACTGGTGAATGAATGTATACTGTTTGCCCAATCGATTGCCGTGGCCTTTGCCTTCTCACAGTACAGCGAGGACAGCCGTGCCGATTACACCGTCTTTTCTGCGCGCATTTATCTGAGATATCGCCGATCATGCAGTTCGTGTGGCGCGCCTGACATTGACTAGCGTAGGCCTACTTTCACGTGACAGTAATGAAATTTCTGGTCGTTTTTTTTGTAAAGAAGAATGAAGTTCCACTCCCCGAACCAGCCGGACGAACTAAAATTAGATGATACTGATTCGTATTCTATTCTTGTTTTCTCTATTTCATCGTTGGTCCCATTGCGCCCAAAGTAAGGAGATCAGGTGGCAGATAATCGTGCTAATATCAACTCAATCTGACGCGAAAAGGATAAAAGTTGATCTTCTTGTTGCAATCCGAGAAAGGGAAAATAACATGAGATATTGTTCTGGGGAAAAAACATTTGACGGCAAAATTTATTGTTGTTTGTGAAGTGTACAGCGCATGTATAAAAAAGATAGCGATGTCTCCATGCCATCCATTCTGAACTTCCGAAGGTAACTGTTCGGCAATTTCCGTAGACACTCGCATTTCCCTTCGGACACAATTCCAAGGCAGCCATCTTGAACGCGCAACGATTGCAACTAGACTGGTCCCCTGTCGTATCGCTCCGTTCCTCCACTACTACGACAGGCCGCGTCCGCCATGTTTGCCTGTTTTCTGACACACGTATGCAAATGAGCAATAAAGACTTTCAACGTTGCGGGGAGTCTCTAAAAATAGATATGACTCATGGCGCGACCGTTGATGACGTTTGGCTGACCAATCACATGCCGAGTTGGCGTTCAAAATGCCTGTCGTAGTAGTGAAGCGAGAACTACGACAGGGGACCAGTCTACGATTGCAACGCGTTTGTGAGAGTTGGGATGCGGTTCGCCTCATCACACCAGCAGCACCCTGCGCATGGACTAACTACGTAGGTCACATAAACTCGTTGCGTTATTGATCAATAATTGGCAGATTGGGTGATATACCGGTAAAGGTCCTTACATACCAAAACCGCGCCGCGGGCCGCGACGGCGAAAAACGACGCGCGTTCACCGCCGGGAAAATAAGTTCAAATGGATTTTCAATAAAAGGGTCACACCAAAGACGCGCAGCGGCGAGCACACGTCATTTTTTGCCGCGCGTCCTTGGTGTGACCCTTGAAAATCCATTGAACTTATATTTTCCCGGCGGTGAACGCGCGTCGTTCTTCGCCGTCGCGGCCCGCGGCGCGGTTTTGGTGTGTAAAGACCTTAATATGCCTCAACTTATCGAGCAAATAAGGTTCAACATAACAGGCCAAAATAGTCCCACTGTCCTGACGCAGGCGGTCACGTGGGTTTGTTGATAAACAATATGGCTGCCTTGGACTTGTGTCCGAGGTGAAATGCGCCGCCCAGTGGTCAGATAAGCAGTTCGCCTCAGGTCGTTCCGAATGATTGCCATCTTGTCGCAGTCAGAGGTGTTAACGCGTCATGTCTAACTTACCAAATGACCTAGCTGACTGCGACTGTTTTGTTATGGTAAGTACTATCGGCGCGGACAAGCATGTAAAATATTTCAAAACTGATCTTGTCCCCCCGCGGTACAGCCCGTCTTGAACGCTAATGGTTTATTAATCATGATTGACGATGTATAGGGATAATCCAATAGGGAACCCCGATCACGCAGACCACGCGAGAATATACGCGTGGTTTTGAACTGATAGTACACCAATGCCACCTATTATTCATGACGATTCAAGGTGATTCAAGGTGTGATTGGCCGTGCTTGGTGAACCGCATCTCTCGAACAATGGGCCTAGGTCAACGCTAGGTGTCTCGTCTGCTCTATCAGTAGTCATCACGTGACCAATTGGCGCTCCCCATTGAAGGAGCACACAGCAGGCACCCCCATCAAGGATAGCGTTTGTTAAACATGGGATTTTCTTAATCGATTTTCCAAAATTTGTCCCGGTTTCAAACTGCGATATTCTGATGTTGAGCTGTTTTCAATGCGTATAATGGTTGATTTCGATAAGATGCGGCTCACGGATGTGTTTTTTCTGACATGATTTCCATAGGCATCGAATCATGCAGCAAAGATGCATTACAACAGGCTTTTAATGGGTGTCATTGTTTGCGCTCATCCGGAAAACATGCGTTTCGGTGTAGTCTTTATTTTGTTCTGCCGCGGGAAGTGTCGCGGATTCCGCAAGTGCCTTTAGGCCCCTATTACATAGAAGTATCCGCATTTTTACCATTTACCCTAATCACAGTGATCTGCCATTCACAACGTATAAATACTGCCAAAAATTCTGATGCCAAACATTCACTTTTCCATATTTTCACACAAGAGGATTGTTTACAGTGATATGATATTCCGAAAACCTTTGTCCAGAAAGTTGAAAGAAACATGCGAATGATGCGATCGGCGACTCAGCTCAGCCATTCGGGCGGTTGTTTTCGTCTCACGGCATTTGCGTCGTTAGCCTTCTTTACAACTCTAATATGTCACCCAAGCAACATCCCCCGACCGTACACCCTTTTTAAGGGGGCGGTAGCCATAAGGAAGCGCACTGCAAATGGCGACTGAAAACAATTCATATTTTCTTCAAGCAAAAAGGTAGCATCGATTTCATGTATTTCTATGAAATTGCTACTCTTGTTCTACACATCTGAATTGTAAACGATGTGCTTTCATCTTTCATTAATCAGCTAATTAAGCAAACAATGAGACCCCCCATTTGACCTTTTCGTCATAGATTTCTCGGCAACAACGCGACTGGGACCTGGCGTTTTATCACCAAATGTTGGGGAATACATATGTGCAGGTGCCGACGTTGAGATAATTTGCAAATTCTAATTCTTAGTAATGATAATTATGTAATTTGTGCCAAAAATTGGTCAAAAATGAACTTTTTGAATATCTCCCGAATCCTGTTGAATAGTGAAAAAATCTCAACGTCGCGCCCTGCGCACAAATATACTGCTGCCAAATGAAAAGAAACCACTGAAGTGCGATGCCTGATGGACGAGAAAAGTCTTCCCAAAATTTTCATATTTTGGCCTAAACACGCCTACGCTTTTCGAAATACGCGGGCTATTAAAGTAACCTCCTTATTGTCATTAAAATAGGCCTATGCGCACGGACGCACCGGGTGTACAAAAGCATTGTGCTGGACAATATTTTTGAAAGAGTGTAGGTTTTGGCAACGAACCATGATCAGCTTGTCCTTGACGCCTAATTTTATTAACAATACATGGTTATTCATAAATAAGACGGTTCAACCTTCGACCGCCGCACTAAAACGGCGCTGTATGTTTCCACTACCGCCCCCTTAAAGACGTGCGTCTGTCGTCCAGTTTCCGCCGGCATTGACGAGATTGACGGCCCAATCCAATTGAGTGTGTGATTGGATGAATAGAGTGGATGTAATGAGAAGGACAGCGGCTAAGCTGTCCTGACCGTGGCTGTGTGATTGAGACGTGCGTTAGTGAGATAGAGTCCAGAGGAAAAAAACAGCAATTACTGAGATATATTATTGGAAGGGATGCGCTGTCAGAGTGACAGCTATCCGGTCGTTTCTCCTTAGCAAAAAAATAATGATCCCCGTTGTTAGGTTTTGATTCGGAGGAAGGAGGGTTGACAGTATATAACATGAGGTGGATGGCTCGTCCTTGGTGCCCACGATCCAGATAATCACTTTTTCCCAGTCTGTATTTAAACATATCAATATCTCTATCTGTATCGCCATCTTTCCAGTAATAGCTGAACTTGCATTGTGAGAAGTGAAGAAACTGCGCGGCAGTTATGAGATGTATGCCGGCAGTCCGGCTTGATTATTGTACCTTTCAGGGCCCATAAGCATAAAAAATTTCCCCTTAATATTTTGTTTATTAGGAAATGTTTCACTTAAGATGTTTTATGCATACGGGCCCTGTACTGGGCTACAGTGACACCGAGTCGTTGTCTGGGTGGACGTGCATCCCGCAGCTATGGTTCGTTTTGATTCCGTTTCTGGGCTACAGTGGACTTGCCTTTTGTAGGCCTTTCTATGGGGTTGGTTATTCGTTTTGATTATACTGTTTCTGGGCTAAAGTGGACTTGCGTCCTGTATTTAATGATGGGTTATATCTATACTGTTTCTGGGCTAGTAGGTACTTGCGTCATGTATGTGATGTTGGGTTTTCGTTTTTGATTACACCGTTTCTGGGCTACAGTGCACTGACGAGAGTAGTACCGGTACCACTGCTGGTCTATCAGATTACTATAATAGATCGTGGTGGGATGCACGCATACTCTATCGGCAAGGCCTGCCACACCCCTTATTATTAAACATAGGAGCGAATTGACAAGATTCGAGAGGGGGAGGAGAAACGACCGGATAGCATCGGAGTGAACGTGTAATGATGATGGTGGTGCAGCTGATCTGCCATGCCTGTCACGTGGGCCTGCTTAATTCATTGATATGCGACATTACTTATATCGTGCTGTATGTGTTAATGTTTGCTTTCTGGTTTTTCTGCATGCCCGCAATGGACATCGTTTTATAAATTTTAACCCATAAGCTCTTACCTTTTTATACACTCTGAATCATGTATTAATAAACAGGATGTACATAAGGCCACACTTTTTTTATTTATTGGATTACGGATCCGCCCCCCAGGTTTTTTGAAAATGTTGAAAAAAAATAAAATTCCCGATGGTCTATTTTGTGTTCTTTTTTTTTTTCCGCCGACCACTAGGTGCAACGTAAAAGATATTTAAATGCGGACTCCCTGTATTTTTAGGACACAGGCCCCTATGTAGGCCCTATCTCTTATTCTACTGTTACATCAATAAAAGGTTTTATTTCCTTTTTACCACATTTCACTTTTTTTATTCCCTCCCCCTTGAATTTCTGTGACGCATAGCACGTAACACTAGGGAAAAAATTTAAAAGTCAAAGATTTTTGTATTTTATTTTTATTTTTATTCCCTCCCCTCCTACACAGGTTTCGGCCTGAAAAATCCGTAATCCAATAAATATAAAAAGTGTGGCCTAATATACATGCCTAATACTATCGTTTATTTGTATTGTATTAAAAAAACTATTACAAATTCTATTACATCTTGAACAATGATTGTAATTGTCTTGTCGAATAAATTGTGATCAATCCCCTTGGATATTGCTGTTAGCGTTAGTGTTTTTATGCATGACTGCTGTAAAACGGAAAAGGAGGTTCTGATACGTAATCCATCCTCGCACCCATGGTCTTCAAAACCGGCTCTCCTTCTCGCGCTTGGTTCATTGAGGGAGGGTACGACCGTAATGACCTGAGATTCTCAGCATGATCATGACCTGGCGGTGTAGTATAATCAGACACACTCCGTAAGAGAATGCCTCCCAGCAATAGACTTTCACCATATATTTATGCTTTCACGGAATAAAGCGGCAGAACATGGGAAACGCATCTACTGACAGAGCCTGCCGTGACCAAATGCCTCCCATATGATAGAAGGGGATGCATCAGAGACGGGGTGCATCTGATAATATTACACCGGAGTGTAACCAGCGTTCCTATCTGTATGAATGTCCCCCCCCCCCCCCCCCCCNTGCCGTTTTAATCTTATATCATCCTGCGACATAATCGATTATTTTGAAATTAGACCCAATACTGAAATATTCTAATATTTCATTTAACGTAATATCCAAACAGTGGCTGAATATCTTTGATCTATGCTTGTAAAAAGCCAACTGAAATTCACCATCTGATATGTATTCAAGTGGATTCTGTGTGCACTCTGCTGTGCATGGTGCAATACAATGCGTGCACTAGCCAGCATGACAATCTAGACATGTCCATCTAAAATGTTTGCTTGTTCGGCTTAGTCTAACTGCATTATCCCCACCACAGCAGGGTTATTGTTATGTGAACGTCAATACTTAGCTATAGGCCTAGGCCTACGACGTTGCGTCATGTTGATAATGATAGGACCAGGCCAGGCCGCAAAAAAACATGAAAAAAGCCAACAAAAATGGAAGAAGGCTTCCCTAGGCTATCCCTTGGCCCTTCCTTGGCCATGGTTGGAGGAATATCCTCCAAGCTTGGCCTAATACTAGGCTAGGCCTAATAGGGCAGGCGCAGGCGGTCCTCCGGGTACGGGCGGGCGGGTAGGCTAGGCCTATAGTAGGCCCCTATGTAGTTAGTAGAGGTACATGTACTGGTAGGCCTAGGCTAGCCTATAGATCAGTTTCACTAGCGCCATCTTGCCGATAATCAGGTCATCGCCATGGGAATGCCTAGTTCTGGCCCGACACTGGTGCCCGGTCCCGACATACCTTACGCATGCGCAAATAGGATGTCAACGCGAAAGCGTGTTGTTTTTCATGGATCGTCGCCGATAAAACATCAAGTTTTTCACGGTACCTGACCTGATCTTCATGATTAATGGATCGACATAGTTCCTCATGATTACAGCAAACGTGTAAGGGCCATAAAAATTAAAATTTACAATGGCTAGTCACTCTATAAATGCAAAAATACTGCGCAGCTGAAAACTCCGCGGAATTTTCATTGCTTTTAACGTTGGCAGACAACTCACATCCGGGTTCTTTTCCCCCAGTGGGGGCCGCATGCGCAAGATCCCCATGGTGATGACCTAATTATTGACAAGATGGCGCTAGCGAAACTGATGTATAGCTAGGCCAATATCTATGTATGACATAGGCCTAGGCCTATGTCGTCCATGATTGACTAGCCATTTATTATTTTATCACTGTAGGACTGGGCCTAGGCCCCCTGTATCATCATGTAGGCCTGGTTGGTGCACCTATGAATAGGAGCTGTCAGCGAGTTGACCAGTAGGTGTCACTAGGGCCCAATTCAATGCATCTAGCGGACCCAGTCATTATCGATCGAGCAGTGATCATAATAGATTTCCTGTACATTTGGTCCGCTAAGACTGTGCTGCCATCTGTTAGCAATATGCGCGGCTGACTGCTCCTATTAGGCCTGCTAATACTGCCTGCCCTAGAACGTAGACTAGGCTAGGCCTACTGGTAGGCCTTGATTAGATCTCCCCAAATTTGGCCAATTTTGGGCTTTGGTTAAATAATCGTACTCCATGCACAGGAGTCCGTTGGAATGCAGTCGCATTCATCCATTTTACCACTTACTCATGTAGTTTCTGTTGAAATGTTTGCAGGGTCGCGTCAGAACAAAGACGATCAAAAAGGCTGGCCGAGTCATCATTGAGAAATACTACCCCCGTCTGACCCTCGACTTCCACACCAACAAGAGAATATGTGAGGAGATTGCTATTATCCCAAGCAAAAGGCTCAGGAACAAGATAGCTGGGTAAGTATGGTAATAGGTATTTTAATATTTATTGGAAATGGTGCTTAGGAGGTGTTGGTTTTACTTCTAAGTTTATTGATGTAATTTGATATCCGTTTGACAGTACTGCCATGCATTGAAATGAAGTTTACTTCTTACTCGCCAGTGTTAGAGTGGTAGGCCTACTTCATAGCTTAATTGATGAACTGGAACAAACTGAGTCATATAGCAGGGTCTCTTTTAACTAATGAATGTACTAAGATTCCATGATTTGCTTTTTAATATGAGTGTATCGGTCTCTCCAGTGTCATTTCTCAGTCTTTGTTCTCTTTTTTCACAAAAATCTCAATCCAATCTTCAGATTTGTTACACATCTCATGAAGCGTATCCAGTGTGGTGTCTCTGTGCGTGGTATCTCTATCAAGTTGCAGGAAGAAGAGAGAGAGAGGAGGGATAACTATGTGCCAGAGGTAAGAAAAATTGACTGAAAGTGATGATAGATGATTGCCCTCAAAGCAGCTGAAAGTGGTCCTCAGCTATGTACCGTATGTATGTTAGAAATATTTTCTAGCATAATCCAAGTATCATCTTCATTGCATTGAATATGGTCATGAATTCTTTTCAGGTCTCTGCTATTGAAAATGACATCATTGAGGTTGACCCAGACACCAAGGAGATGTTGAAGATGTTGGTATGTATTGATGAGCATATGAGCTAATAAACCTCATCGTGTCCTCACGACAAAAAATATACAGCATCCTTGCTGCTGTCTTGTAGTTTTCCATTTGATTAGTGACAGAATTAGTGAACAGATCCCTTCTTCAGAGTGTTTTTTAAAAACTTGTGAGTAGTTGCAAGAGTAAAGACTGCATCCTTGTCATTTTGCTTTCCAATGCTTGTGAAACTCAACTGCAAAAGTGTTATGTCGGAGGTGAACTTGTATTTGTCACATTGTGTTCATGTACAATTTCTGTATATTGATTTCGTTTGTATTAATATTATACTTGCATGTTGACTGACCCCTTAGCAAAGAGCAATAACTCTGTTAGAAAATGTAACAAGACTTATCAGTAGTCGAATACTAGTGATAATGAATCTGTTGTCTTTCTCTGCCTTTGTCAATAGTTTATGCTGAATATATGTTCATTTTATTTCAGGACTTTGCCAACATCCCTGGCCTGCAGGTGACACAGCCAATCACACAGACAGTTGGGGGTTTCCGCACCCCACGGCCTTGAAGTGGTTTGACATGAATTCTCTGTAATATATGTAATGAAAAAAAATTTGTAAAACTGAAATGAAGTCTTGTGTTGTTGATTCATTCGTTCATTCATTCATTCATTCATCAATCTTTGTGTTGTTCTGTTTTTCCTTTGTATTGTGTGTTACATGTATATATGTTTGTATTTTGATTGTTGTTGCATGCCAGTATTTCTTCTACTGCGACTATCTGATCCCAATATATCTATGATCATGGTATGCCCCATACGCAATTTGTGGGTCAACGTGGATGATTCCACTGTGCAGTCTATATTTTGCTCGGCTAATTACCTGCTCCTTCATTTCAGGTTGTATGCTGCGAGTACTGTAGACTGTCATGTCTTGGCTACTTCATTCCCAACGGTGGAACTGTTGGTTCCACAACTGTGGAACAGATGGTAGCACCAGCCATGGGAAGTGACACGCCAGACAGGAACTAGTCTATGAGTAGTGCACTGCTGACTAATAACTTGCCCAATCATTCATTACCTTTGCTTGTTGCATGTGTATCACTGCTTGTGAATGGTATGGTAGTAGGCATCATGAGGGGGCAAAGTGCATTGGTTGTGGACTGTTGATTTAATCAAATTGACTGATTCATTTGTGGCTGTGTACCATCCTGTTGACAGAATTTCTGAGTGAAAGCGAGGTCTTGTGAACCCACGGGCTTTTCACCAGTTGGCTTGTTCTCGTAATGAAGTGTTGTATGATGAAATGAGACCAAACAATATTGAAAGATTGATCTAGAAATTTTATTGATGACATGAACTGGGGAGAAATGAATCATGCAGCTCTACATAGTATGAGAACATATTCATGTGGTTTAACAATCAGTACAAAAATTGATCAAAGCAGCCAAATAGTATTTCCAGTGTCAGACCAAGTTAATATTCCTTGGCCCCATAACAAAAAATGTACAACTGCATTAGGCGACACACGCTCTACTGATGTATGCCTAATGATCAGTCAAACAGCATTCAGAGGGCTTCCAAACTCGAGTACCAAAAGTACAATCTCATAAAATGGCTTTGTGCATTTTAACATGACCAGCATGAGTCTATTGCTCCAGAATAGAATAGAATAGAAATACATCAACATGTTGATGAACAGCTGATGAAAACCACCAGTGTAAATGATTCAGAAGTTAGACCATTTTTGCTTCATCGCAGCTCCATCTCGATAAATTGCTGAATACTTTATTTCATGCATCTAAATGAAGATGTGTATAGAGAACTCATACAGATTTATTCCCAAAGTTCAGGGCCAATTTTCCCATTAACAAATCCGCCGATAGGCACCGAAAGCACTGTCATACTTCCTGTGCGGTCGGCCCTGATTAATACTGGAGAACTCTGATAAAAAAAGATTTCTATCATGTCCAAGATTTTCATCTGTAGGTGGGACGTTTAATATAGCACACTGGAGTATAGTTACTGGTATCTTCACATAACTCGGTTCATTCCAGTCTTCCATTTGAACTGGGAGTCTTTTTCTGTGGGGTCACATATGGATTTTCCATGGAGTCTGTGATGACGTTTGCATTTACACTAGGCAGTTGTTCTTAAATAATTGTGACAACACACTTTTATAACTTATGATACAGTTGAATTCTGTACAAATTGATACATACATATGTGAATTATAATGGAAGGAGTTGGTCTTGGGAAGAGAGTAATTTCAAATACACATCACCAGTAAGCCTACTCAAGACTTGACACTTCCTAAAAGCCACAGAATCAGTACCGTACCATGACTACAGCTATCCACAATGAACATCGATAAACACATAGCACCATGTTAATACTATTTACATCTTTATGTTTTTCAAGTAGGCTTTGTGAAAGCAACACCTCTGT
The DNA here is from genome assembly GCA_002633025.1 of Notospermus geniculatus. Lineage (NCBI taxonomy): Eukaryota > Metazoa > Nemertea > Pilidiophora > Heteronemertea > Lineidae > Notospermus > Notospermus geniculatus. The sequence continues at coordinate 350,300 of NMRB01000165.1, forward strand.
ATGTCTGACGGTCAAACTGCTTGTATGATTATCCGTCATCCATTGACTAGATAGTGGAGCACCTGGTACCAACCAATGGACACTCTGGGTCATATTCATAAAGCGGTTACGGTATATCCTTAGAACCGTTATAGGTCGGTTCCAAGTACAGTGGTTGACGATACTTGGAACCGGCCTAAGACAGTTCTAAAAGATAGAACCGCTTTATGAATATGACCCTCTGGAAATAGTGGGCTTGCTCATCACCAGGTATCACCATTTTCAAACCATCCACTAAAGCACTACAGTAGTGAACATCATTTTCTGGTTCTTTTCCCCCATGTTTAAAGAGTCAAATCATATAGAGCTGTCCATTGCCCCTTGAGCACAATCTACCCATTTCCTCAGCAAAGTGACTTACCATTGATAGCATTTGCGCAAGTAGATTTCACTGTAACAATGATTATGCATAAATACACAGATAAATGATTGAAGCACCACTGACAAGCTAACTCAGTAGCCTACCCTCTAAATAACCTATTAACCCAAACTGATTTTGAATTTGAATTTGACAGGAATCGGCATACATGTAACTAGACTGGTTCCCGGTCCCAACATAGCTCAAGGATAAGGGACCAGTATTGCCTGATGTAACGACGTAGTTGATTGGCTAGCTCTTTTTGAATTTGAATTTGTAACGTCGCAGCTATTTTGCTATTAGCTATTTTGAATGTGAGGTAAGCAAGCTATTTCTCAGTACTGAGGGGAACCCTCTGTGACGTCATAATATGGCAGCTTTCTGCCAAGTATGGCCACCCAATACCGGTCCCTTTCGCCGTCCGAGCTATGTAGGGACCGGGTACCAGTCTAACATGTAACTCGCCTGTATCTCTCAACGTCTATAGCCAAATATTTTCGAGCAGAACGGCCAGTTTCCACTGAATGTTCAAGAAGCTGTGGTGAAATGGCTCAAAAATACATGTATCTTGACCTAAAAAACTATGAGAAACGTAGGAGGCCTCCTAGCAACTTGCACATCGATGAACGTGAACTAACTAAAAGTGTTTCAGCACCAATGAATATACACATCACGAGAACTACTTTGGCAATTAACACAACTCCCACAAATACCGTATTTTTCGGACTATAAGGCGCAGCCGTTTTCCTTGAAGAAGGGTCTAAAATTGGGGGTGCGCCTTATAGGGCGGTGCGCCTTATCTGCGGATCCAGTCTGACAATTTGATCAGAAGTGTCAAGACACTGACGAACCCAAGCATTCAAGCATGCATGGATGCATGCAAGCCAAAGTCATTGTCACAGTGCTGGTTGACAGATGATGCAGTGAACTGTGAAGTGATGAAGTTTCAGTTAGGCCTAATTTGTCACAACAAGCTAAGAAATCATACAACCAGATCCATCAGCACCAACAGCAGAATTGCAGATGTCAATGGGTTCAAACAAGACAATCAGACCATGTAATTGTCTTGGCTGTTGTTGGGTCAATGCACACTGAGCAGCCATGCATTGTATGTGTATAATATGCACTGACAGGACTGCGCCTTATAGGGAGGTGCGCCTTATGTATGGATTTCATCAGAGATTTTGGGTGAAATTGGGGGTGCGCCTTATAGTCAGGTGCGCCCTATAGTCAGGAAAATACGGTACATGTATTATCTCTCCAAACAAGTTTGATTGCAATTACCGGGCAAATTCAATTTTTTCTGCAATTCATACAATCACATTATACTTTTTGCCTTCTCTGTCATAAAACAGTTGCTAGCAACCCTCATTGGGTTACTCTGAGTAAATAAGACAAGTCACTGATCAAATAAACACATGATACAGGAAACTGGATTAGTACTGAACATATTCCGAGTGCTTTGGTTCAACAAACCCCCTATCCTAACCTTGGTGTACATGCAATGCCACAGCAGTAAAGTCCATTTTCAGTGATAGGGCCCACTTACCTCTTCCCAGAGTGTCCCATAAGCATTGGTCTAGTACCCATTTGTATTTACCATTGCACCCGAGGAAGAGGTAACGGGCTCTAATCACAGTTACACAGACCCAGACCTTAAATCTCAGATATGACCATACCAAACGAAAATGTAACTGATACAGTACAGGTCACAATTGACATCCCTACGGCTTCGCGTAAGTTACTCGTAAGTTACGGGTAACTTTCGCGTAACTCACGGCTTTGGTTTCGCGTAACTCACCGCGTGACTCGCCAAAATCGCGTAACTCGCCTCATACCTCACTACGTAAAGCACCGTGTAACTAGCGAAATTCGCGTAACTCACCGCGTAACTCACCTCGTAAGTTACGCGTAACATAGCTCGTGAGTTGTTGCGTAAGTTGCGAGTGACTTACGCGTAACTTACGCGAATTTAGGGATGTCAATTGTGACCTGTACTGTACATGTAGGCATACTGCTCATTTGAAATATGGCTGAAACAACTCATGTTTTTTCCCAGTATCGACGTGTATGAATGTGGCATTGTCATGAACGATGTAAGTAAAGCAAATCTGTATATCTTTCTACAGAATGCTGAAGAAAATGATTGGAATCTAGAATATTTCACAGAATACTTGTCCACCCATCCTACCTAAGTGAGATCCATCTTGAACTACCAACGGTTGAAATCAATATGCCAGTGGGCTGACCGCACAGGAAGTCCCATAGTGCTACCGGCGCCTATCGGCGGTTAGTCATAACGCATTTTCCCATTAACTAAACCGTCAATAGGCCCCGGTAGCACTATCGGACTCTGTGCGGTCGGCCCTGGCCTTCAGTCTAGAGTAAAGATAGTCTGAAGGCAAAGTGAGAGACCTTGATACTTCAAGATGGTTTTAGACCCAATATTTGCTGTCTTTCAACACAGGATTGGTTGTCCTCACATGCTGTAATAACTCTGGGTCACAACTTTCCCAATCAAAAGTTACATGTTCACTTGAACTGTCCCCTCCAGGTGGCCTTGGCCCACCAGCCGGCGGCGGCGGCCTTGGCCCATGCCGTGCGTGACCCTGGCCTCTTGCACCAGGTGGTAGCGGCCGCTTCACTTCCGTTTCATCTTGTTCTTGACTAGGTGGAGCCCGTATTGCCACCTTACGGACCGTTTGATCGCCTGAGGCTGCGGAGCCGAGGCTACTGTCTGTAGTTGTAGAATATGTCCTGGCTGCTGCCAAGGACTGTATCGGTGTCAATGTCTGTTGACGCTGATCTTGCGGCAGCGTGACCTGAGTCACTCTTATCGATGGCAAAGAATCGTATGACGGTGGCGGTCTGTCAATAGTACCCTCTCGTGAAGATGCCTGGTCAAATGCCGATTGAGGCTGATTCGGTTTATCGTGGACCCTTGGTGTTTTGTCTGGTGATGGTTTATGGATGCATTTTATGAGTACGAGAATAACTAAGGCAACAACAATCAGACCGACCACCACAAAAAGGATCAACAAGTGGTCACGTTTCATTATGGAAGAAGATGCTGGGGATTTGGGGTTTACGTCTGATGGTGGTGGTTGTGTGTTCTGCGGTTTTAGCGTCTGATTACCATCGCCACCGATATTGGCGTTCGTTTTTCCATTGCCATCATTGGGCTTTGGTGGCTGCATTGATATGGGAAGTTTGCCTTGAGCAGGCTGTGCACTATCGGCATGAAGAATATAGGCAAATCCATCCTCAGCCTTATCTTCACCAGTAGGGGACTCCCCTGCTTCAAATACAATCTGACGATTCATGACATCCTCGTGTGTGAAGGACTGCAGTTGTCCATTTTTCCGACGCAAACTGGTATCGCGCTTTGTCCGAAGCCTTGAGAACTTCCCGTACATTGGATGCTTGGTAATTTCATACCAAGGATTACTCCCAGTCAGTGAGGCCAGTTCAGTTGCATCAAGAGCATCTGTTGTTAACGGTGTACTTTCCGAAAACGAAACATTGAATGTTTTCTGTTTAACCAGAGGTTTGACAGTGATGTTCACCTTATGATAAGGACTCACTAACTTGGAGTTGTAAGCACTGAATTCAAAGGAATCCGATGAAACAGAAAGATCCGTCTGTACGTAGACAACTTGCTGTCCATCAATGTCTAGTTGTGAAAAATGACAAGATGGAAGATCGTTCACAAACAACTTTCCAAACTGTGGAAGTTTGGTTATGTTGAATTTGACCTCCTCTCGTTTCCCATTTGTGGAAGATTCCATGTCATTGGGTGTAAACACTATTGACGTCTGCCCTTGCAATAACTTAACATTTGATGACGACACTTCAAGTGTCAGTGGTGTTATGAATATTTTGAACACCTTGTACACGTCATTAAATTTCCCGTCAGTGACCTTGAAATAAAACAATCCTTCTTCCTGGCCACCATTGTGTATGAATATAAGATTTTTCGTATTCAAGTCTTCCTGTGTGAATTGCGACACAGAGCGACTCAGCAAAGTACTTTTGGCAAGAAATCCATTGGTGGGGCCATTGATGATGTGGAATACAATCTCCGCTGGTCCAGTGTCTGGGTCAGTGACCAACAAGTCTTGACTAGTGATGTAATGGGTGCTGCCTTGTAGCACTGTAATAGATGGAGTCCTGGTAACTAATTCAAATGTCTCATCATTTACTGGAAGGACAGTTATGTTAAAGATGAGATCATCATGATCGTGAATTTTCGACAAAACCGGGTCAACATCACTCGTTCCAACGACAATCATGAATTTAAAACTATCCATCAGTGTATCAGAATCATCATGAATGTACTTCAGACGTTGTTCATTGATATCCTGTTGCAGAAAATTCGTTTCAACAGTAATTGTCTGTCCATCAAAAAGCAGCTCACCATACTTGGGTAGTTCACGAATAATGAAGCGTACGTGTGGATTCAAAATGCCAATATTTTGGAGCTTTAGCATCAGTTTGGTTGTGTTCAGGTTCTGTTTCGTAAACGTAATCGTGCCACCCTCTTCAACAAGGGCTTCGCTCAGTCCAATCAACTGTCCTATGTTGTCCCCTTTGATGGTTTCGTATGATATGTGAATATCAAACTTCTTGTACGTGATGGTTTTTGCAAATTCGGCCGTGATTTCGAACATAAATGAGTCTTTGCCTTTCCATGTACCGACAGCTTGACTCTGTGAATAAACGACGTTTCCTTGGTTGATGTCCTCCTGTGTGAAAGAGTCCAAGTCAATGTTTCTGTTGGTACGGTTAATGAGCCGGCCGTGTTTCGGTGTCCGCTGCAGTGTGTACAAGATCGGGTGAGACTGATTGAGATCGTTTGTGGTTGCAAGTAAGTGATCTGACGTTATGGTCTGCATTGTTGTAGGGAAGACATCGATGTGATTATTTCTGACGAGTTCTAGAGACAGCTGTTGTGCTCGTATAAGGAACCGATGACGTTTGGTGCTCGTGGCGCCATCAAGGACATGGAACGTGAAGTGGCCCTTGGGTTCACCTGCAGTGAAAGATGTATGATAAATATTGTCCTAGCATTTTAAGGTTTAAATACTCCATATAACTGAAATCAAAATGGACTTGTTGCTCGCAGGCAGGAGTAGATTATCTCCTCCCGTTACAGGTCATGTCGTGATCTGTCAACTCCGGCTACAAGTAAACACATGGGCCCGGTTGCACCAGCTTTGCTCAAAGTTAAGTTTGAGGTTGACCTCAACTAAGTAATATGATTTGCCATTACAATTTGAGATTGAGAACGACTTTGAGGTTAGCTTGGGCACAAAGTCGACTGGTGCAACTGGGCCATGGTGTAATCAAGAATCTGGACTGCTGATCTGTTAAGGGAATGACCCTTCCTTGCATTCCTTGAACTCAAGTGCAGTAATTAAAAGCTCACTTAATCTATAAATAGCCTCAGCAATTATAGCACATCGATTTGTACTTGGATGTCCTGATGGGATTCTTCCAGTTGGTCTCAAGTTGTGGAAAAGATGGGTTATAGGGTACCGTAACTGTCAAGTGTGATATTCTAATAGTAGGGTCCCACTGGCGACTTTAGCACATGACAAGAGGCGAATCCGAAGTCTGCGACAAGCTGCGATATCACAGTGGCACGTCAATAAGCCTTATTACATTTGCTCCCACAAGCTCGCCCCTATGACCGAGCGAAGCGAGGAAGTGATGACACAAACCGCTGGCAAACGTGAACTCGCCCAAGTCAATCGTCTCTCAAGAAGTTGTTATAAGCACAAATTAAAAACCGTTACCTGATTTGTAATCCACAGAAGTTCCTTTTTCATGATATCCAGAAGAATTCACAAAAAAGTTGAGATAAAAAGGCACTTTGTTGCAGAAATGCGGAAGAATATTTGTTGGTATAGATCCAGGCACACCGTATCCAGCACTGACGATTTCAAGCAATCTGATTGGATGAGCTATAAATTTGAACCGAAGAGAAACATTGAATGCGCTTTTGTTTAATTATATTAAAGAACAGTTTTATTTCAAAATGAAGTTACATGGTTATTTTATTTTGAATGTACGTTTATTTCTTGACATTGGAGCGATCAACTACAGAAAATAATATTTTACAAACCAGGATGTTTGCGAACTGTAATTTTTTCGTATAATCATCCAATCAAGATTGCTTGAAATCGTCAGTGCTGGATATGGTGTGCCAGGATCTATACCAACAAATATTCTTCCGCATTTCTGCAACAAAGTGCCTTTTTATCTCAACTTTTTTGTGAATTCTTCTGGATATCATGAAAAAGGAACTTCTGTGGATTACAAATCAGGTAACGGTTTTTAATTTGCGCTTATAACAACTTCTTGAGAGACGATTGACTTGGGCGAGTTCAAGTTTTCCAGCGGTTTGTGTCATCACTTCCTCGCTTCGCTCGGTCATAGGGGCGAGCTTGTGGGAGCAAATGTAATACAAGGCTATTGACGTGCCACTGTGGCGATATTTATCATTCATAGTGTTTTGCATAGAATCACAGACCCAGAGAATCACTGCGAATATAGATGACAGTCTAAGAACTGTTACGAGGAGCTACGATTTTTCATTCGTGCCTTGTCGCAGGCCAAAATTCGCCAATGGGATGCTACTATAAGGTGGAAATACGTTCTATTTGAAGACCAAGGGGCCAAATTCACCCCATCTTAGGCTGCTTTTCCACGAGACGTTTGCGGACACGATTTCGGTGGCGGGAGCAGATGCGAGTGAAACAGCTAAAGGGAAATACGTTGGATCGATTTTTTCTACCCGCGCCCGCAAACGTCTCGTGGAAAAGCAGCTTTAGTTTGATTTCACCTACCTGAATGAACAAAGACGACTTCTTGAGCATCAATCATCGCTTGAGTGAAGTTGCTGATCTCCTTATTTGGCTTGGATCTCCGTGCAATATGCCCCGTCGTTGGAGGAGAGATCGTGTACATAAGCTCTTCTGGCTTGGTATCCTTGTCAACAGTCAGTAGGTTATCCCGAGTAATCACCGTTGTCGACCTCAGCCAGACCTTTAGCGGGGTGTTGATGATGACCTCTGGTGGTTCGTCATTGACTGGGTAGATGTGGACGTAGATGGTGTGAGGATTGCTCTGTTTACGCTGCGACCGAGACATCGCCAAGATTGTGAACTGATCAGAGAGCGTTTCGTTGTGATCATGCACGTAATTGATTCGTTCATTCTTCAGTTGGTCGGAAGTGAAGCGTGTCAGATAGATTCCCGGCGTGTCTTTATGCTCTATCCAACCGTGAAGTGGTGTTTTTATGATGCTGAAGATGATGTGATCCTTTGCAAAATGGTCGTCTGTGATCTTGATCAAATCTGCATGAAGTGTCTTTTTTCCACCTTCCTCAACTGTGAAGTTATTGATTTCGATTGGAATTGTAGCCGGAATAATCTCAATCACGAACTCTAGACCCTGGAGCACCTGTTTCCCATTGGTTACATCAAATGTGAATTCGTCCATTGACTTTCCTGCGACCTTCTGTAGATATGTTAACCTATCATTATTGACATCACTTTGTGTGAAAGCTGTTGCCCTTTGGATGGTCTCTGTATCACCATCAATGTCTTCCCGCTTCAGGTGAAGCTCACCATACAAGGGTGCTTTCACAACGTTGTAGTGTATATCAGAGGGAGAAGAATCAACGTGTGTGACTTTCAACTTGGTCTTGTCGATAACAGTCGCACTGCCTTCACTGACCAGAAGAATCTTGTTGTTCACCACCCGAGGTGGGTGATGCATCTTGTCCATGAAAACACGTACTCGTATCTGTCCCTGAATCTGCACATTCTCAATCAAAATGTAAAACTTTATGACGTCATCACTCTTACCATATGGGTGGTGTTGATAATAAACCTGCCCATTTTTCAATTCAGCCAAGTTGAATTCTGTCTTTTCATTTGCTCGGACAAGAATTCGACCAAACTGTGGCAACTCCTCCAAAACAAAGCGAACCTGTGCGTCATCGACGTCCAGGTTCGTCTCGATGCTGATGTTGTAGCCTGTGATCATGACCTCCTCTCCCTTCTGTACCTCCAGTCCAGTGTTATTTACGATATGGATGTATGGTTGGGACGCACGGACCTCAAACAGTCCTGCAGTATAATAATCCTCATCTGACACCCAAATCTGTGACCGGCCATAGCTTTCACCTTTGTGGATGAAGTAGAGCTTTCCATTTTCCAAATCGCGTTGGTAAAATTTCGATATCTTATTTGAATGGTTGGCCGCATCAACCAAGAGGCCTATTGTTATTCCCCGCCATGTGTATTCCAAATCACCATCATTGAAATTGATATCTGGATCATCGTACTTCAAGTCCTTGTCAGTCAACAAACGTCCCCTATTCGCAACGACATTGAAGACCTTATCGACAATCCTGACTGGTGCATTGTCATTTCTGAGAGTGATTTTAATCTTGAAAGTGCCAGTGAGTTCACTCACTTCCTGTTCCGGATCTGCAGTCTCCAACATTGGGACTGCCATGTAGTCAAAGCCGTCTGCACGGTTTTCGGAGTCGTCGTGTTGGTACCAAAGTTTCCCGTCACGAATGTCTCGGTTTGTAAAGGTGGAAACATTTGCTTTCAAAACTTGACTGTTGAAGGGGTCTATCAGCTGGAGAACTCCATGTTCTGGTATCGTAATCAAACTGAACTGATAGTTATTGTTTCCAATACTTTCAATGTATAAATCCTCATGACTGATTTGACCTCTTCGACCTTCCTTCAAATTTTTCAACCCGTTGTTAATGACTCGCATTTGTGATCGGGCAGGTTCATAAATGATCTTGAAGATGCTGATATCAGATTGGACAGATGGTGCAAAGACTTTGAACTGAAACTGGTCATCAATTGCATACTCCGAAATCGAGGGTAACCTGTAGATTAAATTATTGCGATTTATATCCTGTTGGGTGAAACGTGAGTTCCTTTGAAGTGTTTCCTCAACCGGTGACGTTGTTGCATTCCTGATGAGAAACAATAACCCATACCTGGGGGGTTCGATGACAGTGTACAGTATTTCTCTAGGACGGTCGTTTCCTTTGGTTTGTACCGTCAAGTGCTCTGGACTTATCACACCGCTTGCCACAGCATTCAACAACAATTCTTCATTGATGTTCAAATTGACCCCGCTGTGGTAATACTCTATCAAGAACTCGTACTCAGTAGAACGAGCATTCATGCAAGTCACAAGAAACTTGAAACTGTCTTCTGTAGGTTTGGCCTGCATGTCTGTCTGTATGTACCGTACCTGTGAGTTATTGACATGGCGCTGAGAGAACGAGTTTGTAACTTCCCACTCTGAATCTGAGTACCGTTGCTGCTCAATCTGACCGTATTTAGGCTCCTTTGTAATCCTGTATCGCACCTCCAGATTCCTCTCAGGAAGATTGGTCGACGAACTGAGATTCTGTGGTNCATCAATTGCATACTCCGAAATCGAGGGTAACCTGTAGATTAAATTATTGCGATTTATATCCTGTTGGGTGAAACGTGAGTTCCTTTGAAGTGTTTCCTCAACCGGTGACGTCGTTGCATTCCTGATGAGAAACAATAATCCATACCTGGGGGGTTCGATGACAGTGTACAGTATTTCTCTAGGACGGTCGTTTCCTTTGGTTTGTACCGTCAAGTGCTCTGGACTTACCACACCACTTGCCACAGCATTCAACAACAATTCTTCATTGATGTTCAAATTGACCCCGCTGTGGTAATACTCTATCAAGAACTCGTACTCAGTAGAACGAGCATTCATGCAAGTCACAAGAAACTTGAAACTGTCTTCTGTAGGTTTGGCCTGCATGTCTGTCTGTATGTACCGTACCTGTGAGTTATTGACATGGCGCTGAGAGAACGAGTTTGTAACTTCCCACTCTGAATCTGAGTACCGTTGCTGCTCAATCTGACCATATTTAGGCTCCTTTGTAATCCTGTATCGCACCTCCAGATTCCTCTCAGGAAGATTCGTCGACGAACTGAGATTCTGCGGTGAGAAGACAGCGGGCCGTCCTGGCATCATAAGAACTCCCGTATTAATGTCTAACTGTAGTTTTATGTCAACTGAATTGATTTTCAAAGTTCTCTCATCGCTTGTATCGGTACCATCGGTGACCTGTAGCCGTACACGCTGCATTGGTGATCCTTGGTTAGCGTACACAATCAATCGTCTGTTGATCTCATCCTGTGTAAAGGACGTCAAGGGCACGCTTTGAGCTGTCACACGCTCGAAGTATCCACCATCTGTTCCACCTTCGTATTCAACCAAAAATTTGAGATTACTTGGGTTGTCATCGCCATCCATAGCATGAATGGTTTTGGTTGTGATAACGAACTTAGTATACCGGATGATGGTGATGGAGTCATCCTTGGCCAACTCAATTACTGGAAGGTCGTTTTTGGGAATTATACCAATAGCGAGAGTAAATGTTGGCTTATCAATACTTTCTGGTAGCAAATCCTGATGGCCGATAAGCTCAAGAGAGAACTCGACACGGTCGCGTAGTGATTCTGAGCCATCATGAGAATAACTAACTTTATTTGTCAATAGCTCCTGTAGCGTGAACACATTTGGGTCTTGTCGACTTGGCACATTGATAGTGACAAGGCCGTGATCTGGACGGGTAACGATGGTAAACACTATTGCCGATTCTAAAAGTCCGTAAGAATGGTAATTGAACACAAAATCAATGTTCTTGTCTGTTATTGCTGATTTTCCCCCCTCATCAATGTAGAGGGGGTTCAGGCGCACCAGTTCACCTGGCCTCGCTTCCCCAGGTCGTTGTGGTTTGAAGCACATGTCCTTATTGCATTTGCAATCATATGAATCATAGCCCTCCTCCACGCAGACAGCACCTCGGACACATGGGTTACTTACACATGGGTACTTCCAAACGCAATTGGCCTTCACTGCATGGGTCACAATCGCTTCTCTCAAACCATGGGGTCGGTTATTATACAGAACATTGCGTATACACCCCTGAATGGATCCTTTTGAAGCCCGATGCCCTTGGAGAGATATAAGCTTCTTCCGGACAGCGTGGACACGGGACCTGGACCCAATTCCACCCATATATACCCGTCCACCAACCTGGAGGTCCAGGTATCTCTGGCTGCCGAAACTCATCCTTTTCAATTTGCCTGATCCATCAATGTTAATGTCCATGGTTAATTCTGTCACTGTGACCACAATCCTGTGCCAAATTCCATCATTCACATTTCGATCGGACGTCAAATCTTCTAACCCGCTGCCTTTGTCAATCGAGAGTTTCAATTTCCCATCAACAACTTCCAATGCTACGAAGTCTGGAGTTGGATGACGGGCAGCGGTGAAAAGCACAAGGCCGTAATCCGTGCGTGTTTTTATTTCAAATACGATTTTCCATTCTTCACCAGCTCGTACATGAGGGAAGGCTATGTATGAATCACCCTTAACAAAACTGATGGGGTGATCTGACGTTGCGTCAAATTCCTCACTGCAGTCCCATGTTACATCGTAAACATTCAATGGATTTTCCTGCTGCCGTGCTGCCTTGAACAGACCAACAGCGTTGTAGAGGGCATAACGCATGCAGCCACGGAAATTCGTATAGTCTATGTTCAAATCGGAAAATGTCCCTAAACCGCCGAGGAATATACCGTGTATGATATTCAACTCGAAGAACCGCCCTGGTGTGCTTACTCTTTTTGTATAGATGCCATCTATTGTTAAAGTTACGTCCTCATTGATGCGCTGTAGGAATAAGTAATGCCACGCTAAGTCATCAAAACGGACACCTGGTGGCGATGAGAATTTTGCCTCTCCTGATCCGAGCTCAAGGCGGACTTGAATACGACCGTTTATTATCTCGATGATGCAGTAGTCCATGCGTCCCGCAGCCGCCAACAGGAGTCCGTGGGATCGATGTGTCTTGAACTGGATACGGATGTCTGTCTGACTGGTGGCATCTTGAAACGGAAGTCGGATGTAACTTTCACCATAGAACGAGGCTGTAACGAGACGGAGAAGAGACACGTGAATATCAAACATTTAACTTCACCAAATATCATTTTATACCGTAAATCGTATTACGTTGATGACAAAATTCTTTTCTATGTGAGTCATCTTGTTGTGTGTGGACTTAAGAAGTCAAGACGTCACTCAACTCAGGCCATCTTTTTCTGAAAGAGATTTCAATGAAAACTTGATTTAGAAATGTTCTCTTTTCTGCTCAGTGCCATACGATTGCTGTCAACATAATGGGACAAAAAACATATTCCACAATCAAGAGACTTGTGGGGAAAAGCATATCAAATTTTCAAAGGACTTTCGCAATTACAAGCCCATTTCTGACACTCGTATGAAGAAATGGGTGCATTTGTTCTGCTTCTGATCTCGTGGTTCTGTCGATTGATGGTGTTGGGTGATGACAGTTGGGCGGCATACCTGGGAAAGACAGACGCCTAGCACGGTGGGGCTGGCTTCCACAGGGGGCTCAGAGAGATAAGCATATGATAAACATATGTGGTGCTACTCGGCAAGAAAAAATCCCACCCGAACTCTTCTGATTTCAATTTCAGGAATTTCTTATTTTGAACTCGACAATTATCACATTATCAATCACAACTGCACCAGTAGGCCCTTAACATGGGACCCATGCACAGCACCCTAGGAAATAGAAGCAGCACAAAAAAATAGTGCCAATGGCACTGTTCCCGCTTGGCTTGAAGCAGTATTATGTTATGTATCCGTTTTACCCTTGATAGAAGTTTGAAGAAGATCCATCACTTTGTTAGGGAGAAATAGCAGTTTATGTTTTTCTTGTTTTGGACCCCTAGTGGCAAATTCAAGCATCTGATTTCACCGAAAATTCGTTTGTGAGTTGTTGTAATCAAGAGGTAGATATGTACGAAGTTTCAAAGCAACCATTACAAAAAGAGCCAACTTCGTAATTTCAGAAGAACTTTGACCCCTGTGACCTTGAAAAGTAGGTCAAATTCAAAAACTCAAGTGTTATCTTATGTATCCTCATTAGATATACCCATGATAAAAATTTGACAAAGATCCGTCTCTTGGTAAGGGAGAAATAACACTTTTAGTGATTTTGGTTTTGGCCCCNCAATTTTAGCCAAGAGCAAAGAACTATCAGATAAGGGTATTTTCTGATCAGAATTTGTTGTTGGTTGAAATAAAATTGCTACTTTTAGAAATTTTGTCCATATATAGAACAGCACTCCCTTGATATTCGATGCTGTCCATGATGTAACAAATTTCTGGAGGTGTAGCATTCACTCATGAGTCATCACTTATTTCATCTTGATTGAGGCAATTGCCCTTTACATAAACTTCAAAATTAAGACTATGACTGTTGCAACAGCATTCCAGTCGCTTCCGACCAGATTTTTTTGAGAAAAAAATGTGATCTAGTGAGACTCTTTATCTTAAGGTTAAGCTGATTTATAATTTGCTAATACAAGATTAAAATTTGACTTTGCAGACAGAATTGATGTGTAGGTTGTGCTCTGGATTAATTCTTCAACTAAAGAGGTAGGCTATAAGCCGAAGCAGAATCATTTGGTGTTATCATATCTGACATTCAATGCATCCATTAATGTCTATGTAGAGTACATGTACAAATACCAGTGATGACATGTGAATATCATGATAAAATGATATAAGGAACTAAAAAAATAAAGACTTTGCTGTAGCTGAACTATACCAAAGGGCAAGTTGCTGAGTTGGAACACCCATCAGGCGATGAGAGTCATGCCAGTTTGACATCACCCTCCCATAGCAGGGTTTTGAGTCTCGCTCCTCTTCATATGCTCACACACAAAGTGAGACTTGGATAAAGAGAAGTGCAGTAAAAACCCCCTGCTGGAGAGGATGGCTGACATATAGTTATCCATATAGTTATCAAACAGCAGGCAGAAAAACAAAGCCAAGACAGCAGACGCCGAATTCATTGAAAAAGCCCAGTAATGCCCATCACAAGCTTGACTTCAATGAAATATCTCCCGGTGTCATTTGTCAACTCAAATCTTGAAAACTTGAAACACAAGACAAGTTCTGGTTGTGACCTTTAGCTCACCAGCAACAGGTCTTCCAAGAACCCATTCACCATTAATCTTTCCTTGAAAACTGGTCATGAGCTACCACTCCAATGAGAGCTATTCACCTCGTGGCGGAAGGACATGTCTCCTCCTGAATGAGATTACCATTATAGTAAGTCTTGATAGCCACTGCAAGCCACTTCAGAGAAATCACAAATCCCTGTGTGGTTCTTGGAAACTTCTAAGACTTGAGAAGTCTGGGTTAGTGCTATGCACCATTATTTTGTTCCTCAAACAAGTGCAGTCTTCATCTTGTTGCAAGAAAGAAACCAAATTGGAAATAGCCCTCTCAATTTCAACCTCGGTTTCAACCATAGCATCCTCCACTACAATGGATCCCTCCTTTGCCACCAGCACATCCGAAGCACCACAGGCGTGTAAGCGGCAAAGACAGGAACCAGTCACCTTCTCATTGCTTATTGTTCCAATCTTATCCTCAAGCCACAGCTGCAACAAGTTCAGGCACCAGTAAGCAAGGAAAGGCAAAGCTGTCATGTAAACTACATCCTGTTGATACCCCAGTCAATCACGCCCATCTCCGCAGCATTACTAGTATTCACATCATGTACCTTGTAGCTAACCATCACCTTACTTCATAAATGTTGTATTAGTGTGGTTATGGAGTGGGTAGTTTGACAGGAGAATCAATGAATACGTCTTGAAGAGGGCAACTCAGCTTCTTAAGAACTTGCATCACGTCATCTGAATCAATGCTTTTGTATCCGAGACTCAAGTTATCAACCGCCCTTAAAGGACCACAGTATTGCTTCCCAATCCTGCGTTACACCTACCCGTGTTAAGGGGGAGACCTCTATTAACGACTTGGTAGACTACCGCATGCAACTAGTCTCGCGCAGCCAGCCGTTTCGTTCCGCAGTACTGCTACACAAACTTGTTCGATCCCCAGCGGCTGGCCGACCGAGACTGTAATCATACATTCTCCAACACTGGGGCGAAAGGTTTAACTACAGTATTGGAGCATGGTGCCGGTGGCGCCGGCTGTCGACAGAAAGATGCAATACAGTGGTCCTTTAAACATGGAAATGATGTAAATACGTATCTCTATCCCTTCCCCTCTCACTTCAGCCAATTCCAAAGTTGTTTAAATGTCTCAATATCTAGCAATTACCCCATCGCAGTCATAATTTCTGTACAAAATCTTACGACAGCCAATATCTTAAAACCGAGATTACCAGCATCAACGAGGTAAGTGGCTCTTAAAGTGAAATATGAAGCAACAAAATAAGCGAGTACAGTCAAAAACCGATATAGTACATGTAAATATTAGTTGATGCACTGCATAATCAATATGGTTTCAACATGAGACACGATTATGTTCTGATGATACAGTCTGCAAAGAAGAACTACAAGCAAGCGATCACCAGTCTTTTGTTCAAAGAAAAGGTTCCATTGGAAGAACCCTTTTGAGAGGTTCCAAGAGGACATCAGACATTCAATGTAGAACCCAATTGTTCAACATGCAACCAGGACCTTTAAAATTCTATTTTTTATGGTGTTGCTGGATGAACTGAACTCTACAGGACCCTACACTCTAAAAACTAAAGAGTTAAAGTAACTCCTAAAGAGTTAAAGTAACACCTAAAGAGCCTGTACAGTGAGTGCTCTTTAAAGAGCACTCACTGTACAGGCTCTTTAGGTGTTACTTTAACTCTTTAGGAGTTACTTTAACTCTTTAGTTTTTAGAGTGTACCCTCCTCAGAATTGTAACATAAATCTCATCGAGCCAGCCTCGGTTTTGCATTCTGAAAGTGTTTCAATGGATACCATTTAACGTCAGCTTCATGGAGAGTAAACTGCTAATCAAACATCCTGACTGCCACCAAAATATCACTAGGATTTCCCCTTTAAATCATTATGAAACCGGCATCGATAGAACAGACAGCAAAACACAAGCTTCCTATAAAAGAACTGCCATCACGAATCTGTTCATGATCTAAGGAACGGGTATCAGATTTTCAAAGCTACTCTGGTTGATTCTATACTTTTTAATACACAGAGCTTCGAAAGGCTTTTTTCCTTCCATCATCTCCAATAACAACAACCTGTTCACAGGGAAGCTGTGGAACAAGACGAACAAACATCATCCGGCTAGTTTTTTGACATTGCTCTCCAAAAATCTTTAGTTGTGGCAACCATTTGGTACTCTGATATGTCTAATGATGATGCCTGATGCAAGCTGAGCCACTGCTAAGTTTCTGTCATCTCAAAAGACAAGTTTTGCTCTCTCAGTTTTGACATTCATGTTAAATCAGAAGGTCCAAGAAAAAAGAGTGATGATCTTCCATCCAAGACGTAAGCACGAAGACAAAGACATTCTAATTTCCTGGATGGCACCCCCAGGCAATTCTGGAATTGTGTCTTCAAAAAAACACAGCCCTACGGTACTGAGCCAATAGGTTGTCTGATGTACGGAAATTATTTGCCTGTCTGTTTGTCTAGTATTATCATGATGGCTTCCAACGCTCCAAGCTTGCCAAGCCAACATGTCTAAACATAACAACAAAGCAACATCACATTTGATGTATGAAGGAAAAGATACCCTATCATCTCACTAATCAGAAGAGTTGCTTTTTATCTGCTAATGTGATGGTATTCAGAATAAACAGAGGAGGTTAATCAACTGACAAGCAAATGAAAGGAAAGAACATCTCCGTCTGTTGAGTTTGTTATTGGAGATTTCTTTGCGATATTGTGATCTATCAGCAAATGACGTCTCTGAAAAGAAGTTATATAATCTGTGACAGATAAGATAAGACTGTCTCATCAGGCTCACTCAGGCGAACGATAGAATCGCAGTAAATTTGACACAAACGGTATCTCTTCCTCTACATGTAATTGATATCCAAGGTACTACTAAGAGCTAGCCATGGATCTTGAGAATTAATAATGATTCATCACCAGCTTTTTCGGCTATGAATGGCCTTGAAGCAAAATGGCAACCAACAGGTAAAGTTAGATTTTGAACCCCGGGAAAGGTGTTGTTTGAGCATTACGCACCCAACAGATCACCTCTGCTGTCAGTTTCAGCCCATTACCACTCATGTCAAGAAATCTCATTCATTCCGTTCAGCTGGTGATCACCACATATCATTTCAGGTCGAGGGATTCCATTAAGGCAAAGTTGCCATGTGACTAACCACCGAGCTGACAAGTTCATCCATATTTGCTGTAGCTGTCATTGCCGTGAAGAGTCACTGCCGCCAGCAACATTAATGTAATTTGTCGCGAGTTATTGAGAGAGACATTGTCGTGCCAAGATGAGTGTGCGGCTTCCATGAAAACATGACCAGGCTAATTGGCTGGCAGACGTGAGAATATTGCCTGATCTGCTTCTGAATGGAGCCAAATCTGCTAAAAGCCATAAGAAAGGAAGGCAATGCGTGGCTACATTGAATTTGTTGTATTCAACTCTTCCCATAGGAATCATAAGTGAGAGTGAAGCGGGGAATGAAAATACATTTTAGCAACCGCATTTCAACTGTCACTAGAGTGCATTCAATTGCTCCTGTGATTCAGTATTGCAATAATGGGCAATCCACTCCTCTGCATCCTTTATAAGATCAGCAACCGGGCCTCTTCCACCTTCATCCTCAACTTTCTGTGTTTCCACCACTGAAGAGCAACAATTGAAATTGACAACCATTCCAGGAAGATCAGGCTCAAGAACATCCATTAAGATCTTGGTTGAATAGCACAACCCACTGAGATCTGATTATTTCTCTGCAAGTATTAGACTCCTGCCTTAAAACCACACTCTCTCTTTCTTTGGCAAACTCACATAAGATGGTGTGGCGCCAGAACCAAAGAATCAACATGCAGATGGTGGCCTAATGGACCTGTGAGATTAACCCAGTTCATGAGAAGGCAATTTGGGAGATTCTCCACACCTGAGCCACAATATCATCAAACCAAATAGCTCCCAGCAAGTTAATTATCACCCACCAGTATAAGGTGGTCACGAACATTCTAAGGGTTCAAGCTGGGAGCATTGTTTGGCAGGTATATATAAGATGTTCTGCATCTTCCTATTTCGAGGGCAACTGAGAAAAGCAAAACCATTTTGTGTTGCTCAGGAGTGATCAATTCTTGAATCTCATGAGCCATTTTTGACCCTCGCCAACTCTATGGGGTATCTTTCACTCAAGAGACTTTACTATGTCTTAGAAATCAAATGCTTTTTTTATTACTTTTCAGCCTAAACCCCAGAGCGAACAGAGAAAATAAATTTTACGTAACCCAGCAAAAACTGCCACCCGAAGGCAGAAGATAGAAGATGCAAATAAAGTGTATTATTCATGAAGCCATGATCGGTTATGACATTCTTACATTATCCATACATTGTTTCAATTATTGGGGAGATCCCAGTGGTCTTGGGGTAGAATCAATGGAAAGATAAACAGAAATACGTATCTTAGCTTTGCCAATATCAATATCCGTACACAATGAGGATTGTTTGAGAATAATAGCAAATTCCCGCAGCTATCAACAGCAGATGAGGGTGGGAGATGTTTGGGCTCGACAATGTGTAGGCTGTTGAAAAATATCAACTGTGACTCAAGGCTTGGAAAGCTAAGGTTTGGCATAGCATTCAATTTCCATTGTCAGCCCATCGAGATTGCCATCTAGAGAATATGAGAAGTTCTTAGCGCTCACTCCCTTTGACACCACTCATAAATGCAGTGATGGAGAGAGTGAGCATTCAGAACAATTGATTACCGCAGGATGCAGATTGCAGGGAGCGCCACAAAATCAACCACTTATGTGACTGTCAAGAGTTCTTGCATCTGCATCCCACTGTTTACTGAGTGCCAGCATGATAAACAACACCATATACTACCATGTAACAGGCTGACCAATCAAAGCTTTGATGTGTCGACTGATCAGCAAAGAATCAAATTCAAGTCATACCATCCTCGTAAACATTGCAAGTGATATCATCAGGTGTGAAAATCTTCTGTTCAATATTTGTCAGCATCATATCACTTCTTTGCATCAGAGTGTACAACACTTGGGTCCTCTGATCATGAAGCACCCACACTGACACTAGTCACTTCAGCATCAGAGAAGCAGCCTTACTTTGGTGCATCCTCCTTTACTTGCTCACAGATCTGACCATGTTAGAAGGTTTCTTGTTGATGTGGAGTGGTTTGTTGATGTTAAAACTTCACTGCTTTACTAGTGCACAATTATCTACCTGTTGGGAAGCTACACATTCTTTCTAAGCCACCATTTTTAACTTGGGCATGTGGTGGATGAACACGCTCAGTTCAATACATATCTGTAGTCATTTTTTGAAGCTCACCCATTCTATGTAATATACCATTCAACACTCAACGGCAAGTGTTTGATAAATTTTATCGCTGTTTATTGAAAAAGCCTCCCTCATATCAATTTAACATAACATCCAACCATTTCGTAGCTTGCAAGATTGGCCATATCATAGGTGAAGAATACAGCAGTCACAAAAGACTGACTACATGCTAAGATAGACTGTGTTAGCCCTGTGGAATCCGACCTTGACACAAAATTCTGCAACTGAATTACGGTATACAACATATTGGATTTGTAGAAAAATACTGAAAGCATAATAGCACCAAATCAGAACAACAAAAATGAAATCCAAGGCCGCCACCAATAGGAAAGCAAGGTTGATTAAAAGTTCCAACTTCACACAATAGAAACCAATGATATCTTTTATGTCAACCATAATTCTCACAACAAAATCACTAAAAAACCTGCTTTCTTTTGATACATGATCATATAAGTGAGTAACATACGCCACAAGACAAACTGACAAGTTATAGGGACGTCACCACTAATCCTTTCTGCGTAGGTTGCATTTCCCCGGAGGCAGCATCTTTTAGCTAACCCATCAAAAAGACAGCTGTGATCATATTCATGATTGCTTGCACTCTAGAAAAGAGATCAGATTTTTTCCCAAGGCAAGAAAATGGGTAGATTACGACGACGACGTTGCACCCCTGCAGGGAAGTGATTGGAGATCCAAATGGCAGCTTTTCAGGATGACGTTGTACAGAATGTCATCATCCATATAAAGTAATGAATGAAATAAGGATATATTCTTTAAATAGGAAAGGATCACATGCAGATTTATACACACACAATTTAGTATCAACAATGGTGACATTTTACCGGTATCAGTTCCAGAGGATGAAATACAGTGTATGATAGGATCAGTAATGATTGTATTTTCCCTTCAGGATACCTCGTCTGATTGGAAATACAATGTAGTTTCAAATCTTGATATTTTCTGATGATCATTTCATCAGTTATCAATAATCATTCCATCATTTTGCAAGAAATACAGTAACTATGGCTGATCATCCAGGACGAACGAAATAACACGTTAAATGCCATGAGTTCAAGAAATAACATGCTTGGTCCCCTTCCTCAAGTATGCACAACTGCACAGCATTCGTTCATGAGACAATAGCAGCTGTTGTAAAAATAAAGATAGTGGGATTACTTTTTCTTCTATCTGGATTCAATGGAATTGTGACGCTCGTCAGCATTTCACATTTTATTTTCTTCAACTATCACCAAATGCCACTATTTATATTCCATCCACAGCTGAAATTAAAATATCACTAGACAGTGAAGTTTTATCTGCACAATTCAAAGGATTTCTTACTGCAAACCTACGTCAATCATGTACATGTAAATGACTTTCTCAAATGGTAAGTTTGATACTGAGAGCAAGAATGTGACCCTTCACCACAAAATGAGTCTTAAGTTGCTCTGAGGTTGGCAGGGTGAAACCAAATATTTGTCAATTTCAAAAGATCTTGGCCTGTTGTCTGACTTAGAAATAAAAGGATCCTCAACTTAACAGTGCTGAACAACTGAAGTCAATCACCAATGAAGTTTACAGGCATATTAAGATTCAGCTCTCCACGCCACAACTGATTGTGCCGACGTGACTATATAATCTAATCTGAGTTTAATGACAAAACAGCCATTTGGTTCGTTTTCTGTCCTTTTGCTGTGCACAAGAGTGTAATTAGGATAATGCATTGGCCATTAGATGATGGGGACACCATTTTTATCTTGAGCCGATATCAGCAGACATGATGAGTTTTCCAAAACACACCAGTCTCCAAACACAACCTCTTTGCCAGATCCCATTGGGTGGTATCCGAGCACAGGCGTCTCAATCTGGTCAAATCTGTGGTAAATAATGGCTATTCTTCTGCCAGTAATGAGAATCATCAATATTGTCAATGTGCATTGACACCTTCTCAGCCAAGATGGGCTGGCCATGCAACCCTATTCCCTGAACATAAGACAGTAACGCATAACAACAACATCCAGTGAGTTCTGCCAGAAGCTCCTGTGGCAGACCAGTCTCCCAAGTGTCTTTCAACATACAATTTTATACTTAGAAGGAATAACTTGGCCAACAAATAGTTACTTACAACACCATCACCAACAAAAGCATCGTCTTTCAAGTTGGTGGTTTACTGTTCGCTTCAGTGGGACTCAATGCCTCACTGATGACACGTTTCTGGTGACAGCCCCTGGTGGGATTCCTTCTGGTATTACATAGCCTAAGTATCTCAGTGGGTTCTGTTCATTTTGGATCATAGATATTTAGCTGTGGAATTGTGCTGTATGAGATATGAAGCCACAGGAAAAGCCAGCAGTGGCATCAGGCATGTCAGGGAACGATGCCATGATCAAGACCGAAAATAATCCACCTCTTTGAAGACACTCTGAAGGGAAATAACGATTGAATAAACTAAAAACCAGGGGCCTGTTTCATAAAGTGACTTTAAGCTGATGGTACCTTTAACTGAATGGAAAATGCATTGAAGTTAATGGTACCATTAGCTTGAAGTCATTTATGAAACAGGCCCCTGTATGCTCAACACAGACTCAAACAAGAAAAGGACATCGGAGCGATGTCAATGGTTTCCGATGAGAAGTTTACTACTCTAGAGCTAGTTATCTGTGACCTTGACCTATGACCTTGAGAAGTGTTGCGTAACTGGAACAGGGATCCTTGATTAAACCAATAGGGGATGGTTAATGCAGGCTTCTAATTAGTTTTCCCCTGAAATTCTGAGTAGATTTGCACTTTAGAACTGTTTGACCTTGACCTTGACCTCTGACCTTCAAGGTCATTGTGTAATCTGAAAGCTCATCCTTGATAACGTAGGTGTAGGTGAAGGTTTTTGGCTTCCACCATCACCAGGTTCTGTCTCATGTTATTTGTGATGGTTGGCTGTGACCNGGAGGCCTGGGTTCGTTTTCTGTCCTTTTGCTGTGCACAAGAGTGTAATTAGGATAATGCATTGGCCATTAGGTGATGGGGACACCATTTTTATCTTGAGCCGATATCGGCAGACATGATGAGTTTTCCAAAACACACCAGTCTCCAAAGACAACCTCTTTGCCAGATCCCATTGGGTGGTATCCGAGCACAGGCGTCTCAATCTGGTCGAATCTGTGGTAAATAATGGCTATTCTTCTGCCAGTAATGAGAATCATCAATATTGTGAATGTGCATTGACACCTTCTCAGCCAAGATGGGCTGGCCATGCAACCCTATTCCCTGAACATAAGACAGTAACGCATAACAACAACATCCAGTGAATTCTGCCAGAAGCTCCTGTGGCAGACCAGTCTCCCAAGTGTCTTTCATACAATTTTATACTTAGAAGGAATAACTTTGCCAACAAATAGTTACTTACAACACCATCACCAACAGAAGCATCGTCTTTCAACTTGGAGGTTTGCTGTTCGCTTCAGTGGGACTCAATGCCTCACTAATGGCACATATCTGGCACAGCCCCTGGTGGGATTCCTTCTGGTATTACATACCCTATTATTTAGCTGTGGAATTGTGCTGTATAAGATATGAAGCCACAGGAAAGCCAGTAGTGGCATTAGGGAACAATTAATGGCATGATCGAGACAGAAATCAACCTCTTTGAAGACACTAGCTGAAGGGAAATAATGATTGAATAAACTAAAAACCAGTGCATCAGCTATGCTCAACAGACTCAAAAAATATGCAAAACAAGTTTCCACAGACAGATCATTGAACTAAAATACCGAAGAGCTGAGTATGCCTGTAGATTGAAGCCAGACCAAAAAGCATTCTGAAACATGTGGATTCTGAAGTTTGCATTGAAGTGCATTGAACATCTGCAAATGCTGTCAAAAGTCCTGTTAAATATGATGCAAGAACTCTTGTAAACTGCATTGAAGAATTCCTGAAATTGAAGATGCTGTCTGTCCTACTTGCATGGACGACGCCGGAAATCAAGGACTGAATGCCATGGACGGAAAACCCTTGAAGCTGAAGAGCAACATGGATGTTGAGGAATCTTGAACTGTTCAGGGGTCTGTCATGGCTACATGAACGAACACCTGCAACATTGAGTCATGTTGCCGGTCACGTGCATTGCAGAACATGGTCACAGCTTCACGAATTCACTCCTATGGGCCTGGCCAGCGAAGACAGTGATTTTTTGCATGGGAACTTACATCCTCAAGGATAGACAGACAAGGAGCATAAATTAAGCCGCAGTAACAGAAGAATGATGGTGGAATTTGGCGAGGATACAACAGCATGACTACCTAATGTACACAACCTCTGCCATTTAAAAAAATGAAATAGTTCAAGCAAGACAGGTTGAAGAAGATATGAGGTGCAGAGAACAAAGCCATGTGGTTCTACCTCCGGGTCTGGTATCTGTTGATTAGGTTTGCCAGCTCAATTTCACTTTGGTCTTATGGATAAGGTCAACTAGCATCTGTTTTCAAAGTGCTGCCATTAGCTTAGTTTCAGCCCCCTCAGCGCACAAAATGTGGTAAATGCCTTTGTCACAGGAACCATCATGTCCAGCATCAGCCAATTTCACCTCTTACTTGCTGTTGGCATTTCTTTGGATTCTTTTCTGGCTGATGTATCGGCACCTTGCTGGGTATCCACTCGTCCATTCTTATGTTTAATATGGCCAATACCCAAGTCATGCCCATAGGGCAAATTATGACATCCCTGACAACACTTTTACCTTCTTTCAAAATGATGTCATTCTTCAGCCACCATCACTGACAGATAAAACGAAACCAAGCCATCCATTCGAACCATAAATATAACAATGGCAGGCAAGTAACTCTGCCGTCACAAATTTTAGACAGGCAATCTGTAGCCTTGACAACGACCAAAGCACACGCAGGTAGACATATTCTTCTTCTGAATGGTACCTTGAGGTGATGATATTGAACGGCACTTTCAACTCCAGTTCATCAAACTGATCAATAGTTGTAACATTTGCTCTAAGATTTGATCACGGATGAGCTACCCTCTTTTGTGATTCCTTCACACCTGCTGTGCCCATTACAAGAGCCGCGGAGTCTTCTGTTCATCCCTTCGGTGACCAGTCTTGAAACTTCGGGCTGCATATCTTTCTTCAGTAGCAGGATACTTGGTTTCAGAACCATATAAGGAATGTCACCCACTGATTGGCTGTAAGATGGCTGGTCTGGTCAAAGCAATGGTTGCTGTCGTTACAAGATGTCATCAGTTAGTAAATCCTGTGTGATTTTCATGTTACTCCACTCTAAATCAGCATTTCACATGCATATCGGGGACCCATGGTGGTGTAGTGGTTCAGGTCTCCGACTAGCGGTCAGAGGGTCCCAGGTTCGAATCCCACTGGGCGTGAGACTTTGGGCAAGTCTCTTTACCTCACCGGCCTCTCTCCACCCAGGTGTATAAATGGGTACCGGTCGGAAATGCTCGGATTAGCACTGAATGAGCAGCTCATCTGAGTTCTACTGAAAGGTTTCAGGATGGACTGGGGTTAAAGTGTTAAGTCGGATGACACCTCTACCATTGTTGATATCAGACTATAAACCCAAACTTTAACTTTAACTTTTCATATCGCGCATCATGTTGCAGTGAAGTTGGGCCAGTAAAAAATGCACCAATGCTAGTATACGTTTGTCATATCAGTCACCAAACTTGGGCAGCGTCAAAGCAGTGCCTATGCGATTTATCTGGACACATTAAACTACATGTATTCTTAATCCAAAAATACCTTCATATCCCATTAGATTCCACATCAAATCATCAAATAAACTCAAAGCGTTTTAGACTATTGATTTCATACTTCATGTAGCCTAATGTAAATTCTACATTGCACGGTTAGCTAATGGCTCCAGCACGATGAAAGAGCAGCCGTCCTAAAGTACATTAGTCCATCCTTAGCTATGGTTACCAACAATTATATTGATATTGGTTAACACCATGAGTGTTTATCTTATGCAGCATTTTTCTATAAATTAGCCCAAGGGCACATGCCTGCATCTGACCTTCAATGGATCAGCAGTTGGCTACTAAATAAGCTATGTATGCCTCTATCATAGTGTACATAAATGATTTTTTTACCAAATTCCCTTGTGAGTCCCCTGCGTTTTACAAAGAAGATGTTACATTTGCATCCCACGGTTGTGGTTTTATGATGGAAATGAGACATCCTTAATTTATGTAGGCCTAGGGCTTAGGGAAATGTCTAATGCTCCCATGACTACTCCTGCCTTATTCTCACTCAGTGAAGTTGAACCTCTCTTGTTGAATTTATATACCCCCGGTACTTTATCATACTTCCATATCGCACCTCAACAAACACAAAGAAAATGTGACATCAAGGACTGGAAGTCATCGACTCAATCCAAGGGTCTGACAACTAGTCTGCAACCGCTCTCAGTCACCATCTAACACATCACTGGATTTTTTACCAGGTTAGTCTAATGTAACAAAGATAACAAGCATCCTGCACTAAGATGGTAAAAAATGCTTCCTGTACAACAAAAAAATCCTCCTTACAACATGTAGCGATACTTCTATGCCAACAGGTATGAGAAATGCACTAGAAGCATGTTATTCTAAAGAAGATCTGTAGCAATCCTAAAGAACGCGGTTCAAACTTGATGAAACTGTAGCTCAGTTACTCAAAGATGATCTCCTTGGGTTCCTTCCTAAGCCAGCATACCTTGGCAGAGATGGAAGAACCACTGTGTTCTACTCCTGTTCCTAATCGATATGGATGTACGCCCTGGATTCATGCTGTTCATCAATGGGCAATCAACAGCATTTTACAAGTGAGAAATGTATGTGATTAGCAATGAATGTCATTGGCAAGCGTGTGATCAGTGAATGATACACTGAAATCACTTCTTGTCATAGCAAGGCTTGTCGTCAATGTGATGTGAGCATAGAGTTGGTAGGATGATACAACTTTTCTTTACTCCTTTTAGGGGTATGACAAATTAGAGGGAACTTGTTCTCCTTTCAATATAGGCCTACCCGAACACTGCTTTTCAAGACAGGTAATGTTTTATCAGCCATTCTGGCCTTGCCTGTGCCCTTGACCAGCTGTTGGTCTTTTAACTCTAGGGTGTGGATTGGTAGAAGGTTGGGGAGGATAGGTGAGTAAAACGCCTGTTTGATCCGATTAGTAGCAAGAATCCACACACCTTGGCCACGTGACTACATGAGGGATGACTGTAAACCAGCAGGTAAAAGCATTAGGTGCTGGAACCGGGTTACTCAAGAATGGCCGCTCACGCTTCAGAAAGTTTACTATCCAGGAAGCTGGCATGTTTTCTGCTTACACCTATGTTCCACCCTTGCAATACATACTGCATTCTTGTACGGTTAGGAACAATGCGAACAGGTGTGGGAAGCAACATAAACTAATCAACAATTACCAATTAGCTTCTTATTGGTGAAATAACCACAGCAATGTGCAATCACATAAACCCTGTCTCTTCTTTCTCCTTTTTATGCACCCAAGTGTTTTTAACCCAAATGTTGACAAGTCTGTTCTTCACAAACATCAATGACATGAGGACCTCTTTGTAACATCCACAGTCTCAACTGCTTTTGGTTGGGTCTAGATGAGAGAAATTTTTTCTGTTTTCCATCTTTAAAGCTTTGTAGTCCTTTACCTATGAGTCTCTTATTTCATAAGGTTGGAAGTGACTATTCCTCCTTTGACCATGATTTTAGTATTAGCTGGATCCTTTTCCTCTGCGTTCTTTGCTCTTGTAATTGCTTGACGTCCTTTCAATTGAAAAGACTTGGTTTTGCCACTCCTTCGTGAGGTCTCTCACGGAAACCAAGGGTTCACAGGGATTCATTACAACAGAAACTGCATATTGGGATCTCACTTTGCGTTAGCAATGATGTGAGGAATATGCTCACATTCATGGCCTTACGATAAAAAAACGTGTTGTGTATGTTGTGTAGTTCATTCACTTTTGTACAAATGCCTCACAAACAATACAACCTGAGACAAACACAAGCAGAATAACAAAGAATTCCCCGCGGAAAGTACTTGCAAAATGAGCTGCAGTATGCATGAATCTGGCCTATCGCCACATACCACGTTCCAACATGCAAAAGAATGTTCTGCATCCATTAGCTCCCAAATAGTGCAACTACACATGTTACATCTGCTGTTTTTATAAGAAATCTTCAAGGAAATGATTCCCTTTATGATATATGTCTTCATAACCATGAACAAAACCACAAACAAAATACAGCTATTCCTTTTCTTCACCAAAGTCCTTTGAACTGGACCCCAGATTACTACGAATTAATTTTTCACTTTAATTTCATGAATTAATCAAACCTGCCGAAAAGAAGCCAATAATGAATGTCTATTCCAAAATGCTTCTTGACATATTAGACCTATTAGAGAAATGTCTGCTTTTCACGAAAAAATGACTTGTGAAAAGCAGACATTTCTCACCCTACATGATACACATTTTCTGAAATTCTGGTTAGCCTACTTGAGATCAGATAATAAGGTACAAACAAGTTGAAAGTTGGAGACATTTTCAGTGAAGTTTAATGATGAGAAGCCTCAGATAAGATGAGACTGATGTGATATGGAAAAATCTTTCCATGCAAACTAACATGCTCTAAAGGTCGATTGTAAGTCAACTCTGCAACTACAGAAAAATCATAATCCTTTCTCTTTCTCTCCTCAAAATGAAAGAGAATTTTTTAATCTGTGTGTCAGTTCATCGTCTAAATGAACAACAGCAGAAGACTGCAAGAATGGCATCCTAATGAACAATGGTGACAGATTATCATAATGTTGACATTGTAGACAAGAGTGCAACTAGAGAAGCAGCAATATTGACGACATTGTTGGAAATGCGCAAGCTTTCCTTACGAGGAATTTTTCTTTGTATGTAAAGAAAGAAGGAGGAAAAAGAAGCATGCGAACATAGCTCTCTTTAATAGCGATATTGTCATCCAGATAAAGGGCAGGTGGAAGGAAAACGATACTAGGTAAATGTCAGACCTTACTTTACCCTTACATTCAAGAGACGCAATAAAAATACGACAGAAATCTTATCCATGTAGTTATATTGTGGCAAAAATGTGTGGTTTTTGGGACATCATTTTCTATAACTGTCATGACAATAGTTGGTGACAAACAATGAACCCTGGGCAGCTGATGAGTTTGAATGTCATCGTGCTGTGAATGTCGTCAAGTTGTCCTTTTATGGTAGTAACCATTGGAGATGTCTGCAAATGGAGGTGTATGGCTTCATAGGTACTAAAATGCCTGCGGAGATATCACACTAGTTGAGACAGGTGTAATTAATTCTGTTTCGTGAGGGAAACAAGTATTGGTTGACAGACAGCCTCACAATGGCCAAAGGTTCGTGTGTTCAACTTGTGATGTTGAGCAACTAGTATCGGTGAGCTAAAAAATACAATACAAAACATAGTGCTTCATGCTGCATTCACGCCAGTCTGTCACCAGGCCTTTTCCTGTAAAAAACACAGGGGTGCCAAAAAAGGCACCTCTCAACTCTCGCCTTTACCCCTAGGCGTGCTTTTTTCATCCAACAATTCTTCCACCTAAATAATAATGCTACATTTTTCCATGTTTTGTTTGTTATCACTTGTCATTGAATGTCTTATCACTGTATATACTCTCACTTGGTGCAGGGTTGTAACCCAGCCTATCTATCCCTAGCTTAACACTAGTCACTCTCTGTCCTTATCCTGCATGCAAGGCGTGCAAAATTCAAATTGCATTAAGTACAAGGGGTGCATTTTTTGGCGCACCTCGATTAGATTTTAGGCGTGTGATGGTGTGCAGGTGCTTTAGCACGCCTTAAACGGAAAGGCCTGTGTCACCACCTCTTCCTGACATGGATTTGACAGTCTGATTCCTCGCCCTTTAACAGATCCATCAGGCACTTGGCTGAGGAAGGCACAAGTCCATTTGTGCATCAAATGAGATTTCTCAGAATCCTCCAGGAACCTGTGTCTGATCAATAACTGGGAAAGGGTAAT
>NMRB01000165.1:381056-430745 GCA_002633025.1 Notospermus geniculatus
TCATCAAACTGATGACCATGACCTCCATCAAACTGATGACCATGACCTCCATCAAACTGATGACCATGACCTTCCTTGATTAAAATAATCAAGCCATGATGATTTCAAAGGGAATACCAAGAATTCCAATGGATGACGACAGCACAGAAAATATATCTTAACTAACTTGATGTTTTGTGTAAGCAACAACATGCCTGAGCCGAGAGCATCATCCTCAGACAGGTATATTATCATACACAATATATACCCTATATTCTTTACAACAGGCAAGAGCATACTATACATCAGCAATGTTCTGAGAACACAACCAAGAGGAACATAAAACAGCTAAAAGTCTTGAATCTATATTACTGATAGCAGGTGTTCATACCAGCAGAAAGTAAAATGTCTGATGGTTTGCCATCAATCTCTTAAAGGACATGAGAGGCAAGGGAAGACTGACTGTCATAAGCAGCTTACTATCATCCAGCAGAGGGCAGGGCATGGGGAATTTAAGATTGATTACATCCTGAGCTTGCTGTGTGAATGATCAGCTTTGGGTTTTTTTCTCAATAAGAAGCAACAGTACAGTGTGCAGAGTTACAGACTTCAGAACGATATTAACCAAAAAAGGAGAGGTTATTACTTACTTGGCTGTGGCACATGATGACGGGCTTGAGCATGATGGGGCATGATGATTTGTGGTACAGACAGTGAACACCAGTCAGGTGCAATAGCAAAGGGTCTGACCGACTGATGGAATTATCAATGATGACAGAGTAAAAATGCAACAATTCTGCACTTTAGAGAAATTAACTTCATCTGTAAAAGCAATTCCCTACTTACCAATTAGAAATAAAGTAGCAAAGTACCTTAGAAGAACTGTGCAATGCACACGGCACACTAGATATGCCAGATGCAAAAAAAGTGATTTTAACTAAAAATGCAGAGACAACTTTGATATTAGTGCACAGCATTTCCAAGTATTCATGCTGTATCAAGCAATGTGCCAGAAAACAACCATGATTTGTATTCCTGTAAGGAAACACCTTTAAAGTAGGGCACCTAATCACTTTACTATAAAATCTCTGAATTATGCAACAGCAACAAATTTCAAATCCTTTTATCTACATTTATGGACAATATTACTGAATGCAAAATGTCTTTTCAAATTCTTGCAATTTATGCCAAGACAAGAAGACCATTTATTCTTATCATGCTCACGAGTCATCAGCAAAAAAGCAGACTCAATTAAAACTCATGCTAATTCTGCAACTACTCTACAAGAAACAATATCAAAATTGCAAATAAGGCTTCATGGAGTCAAGTTAGTAATCACAACAAAACCACACTTAATGCCTA
The DNA here is from genome assembly GCA_002633025.1 of Notospermus geniculatus. Lineage (NCBI taxonomy): Eukaryota > Metazoa > Nemertea > Pilidiophora > Heteronemertea > Lineidae > Notospermus > Notospermus geniculatus. The sequence goes on from NMRB01000165.1 coordinate 382,398, forward strand.
AAACCACGCAAAGGCACAACATCAGACGTCAGCCAATAGGATTCAGTCGGCTACCAAATCATGTCAAACTCCGAACACAGTCCCAAACCTCGATGCAGAGGACCTAACTAAATCAAACATTTTACCAAAGCCAAGAGAATGGGTCGGCCCCACTGGTGGATCAGTTGGTATTGGAATCTTATCCAAGTATTTCAAATCTATTTTAATAGCAGGTCGTGGTACAACGACGGTTGTTATTCCTGCAAAGAATAAGTGCAAGCGCCATCAATAAATGTCTCTTACAGCGCAGATGTTGATCGCTTGCGCACCATTGTAGGTGTAATCCAATGCAGGATGAGCGCCATGACAAGGGTTTACACAATCAAATCATGTCACTAACCCAGGACTTGATGAATATCTTTCCATCCACTGGGGTAGGCCTACGTCCAGCAAAGTACCAAGCCGTGGACAATTCATGATGATGTTCAACACAGAGAAGACCCCCCCCCCACACACACACACACACCAGGAAGTAGCCAACACTCTGATGATATGGGCAGCAGAAACTATTGAATGAATAATGATGTAGCCTATCCAGTCCAACGAATTCAAGAAGGGGGACTAAGGGTTGGGTCTTAAGAAAACCTTTTTCCCTTGGTGCTGACTGTCTTATTGTCTTCAACATCATGAAATGGAGTACCAATGACTTACAAAACCAGGAAACATACTCAGAACCCCCCACCCCCCCACCCCCACGGGAAGAGAAAACTGATGCAACTGAACCAAGAAAACCTTTCTAAAAACCTCAATCCCATCTGAGCAACTATACCTCCTATGAATATTTTGACTTCATTTTTCCGCTTTCCTCATCCAGTTCACAGTGACATAACTGCAAAAAATACACAGACATTAAAGTCCAACTAACCCTCTTGAAGAGCTCTTCCCCCTCCCCCTCCCTTTTTTACCATTGAAAAGCAATACTGACAACAAAGACAGACTGACTACTGGCTATACAAAGTTGAAGCATGAAAAACAGTGTGGTAGGAATTTCTGGACTATGTCTGTGTTGTGACATATATTTCCAAATTGTTATGAAAACAAAATTTGTTAGATTTTAGAGCAGGAGGGTGTTGCGTGTAGAGTACAGGAGTGAAATGTCTCAAATACTAATCTAGTATTAGCAGGCTTGTTGTGAGAAACAGGGGAAGTGTTTGATTGTGTAAACCTCAACAAAATAATGACAGTTCAAGTAAGAAAAGAATGAAAACAGAATGACTGAGGCAAGGGTGGTAAAAGCATGAAAATTACATATGTTACATTAATATTCTGAAAATAATTTCCTGTGGTGGTTAGTTTCTAATTAACAATGAAATGTCAAAGCAAATGTCACAACAAAAAAAGCTCTGAACCATGGATGGATTCAGTGTAAGGTATTGATCGTGGGATAGCGTTATTCACAGCCTTCAGGGAGGCTGGTTTGATGGACACGAGCTGAGTCACCAGGATCAACCACGGAGACAACACAAAGACAATGAATATTTTATTACAAGTTCTAGAATTGGTTTCTTCAGACAACAAGTTATAAGTATTTGTCTGTTTGAAAAGGTAGATAATCTCTTGATTTCCAGACCCCGGCCAACCAACAACCATCCCTTCAAAATGACAAAAGGAGTGATTGGCCTACAGTGGTTTTAGAATTTACCATGGTTTCCATGCCACAAAAATGACTCAGAATGAAATGCCAAATTATCCAGACTTGCAAGATCCAAGTCATGTATATGTACATTACAATTATAAGGACATCTTTTGCACTGGCACGGGGTTATCAACCTGAATGGAAATGGCTAAATCAAAACTGGACAGAGAGGTGTCCTCATGGCAGATATCAATGATGCTGCAGAGGGCATTTCAACTGTATTGATTTTCAAACAGACCATAACTTTTCAACTGATGGAAGAGAGTATTATCTCTTCCACCAATAGAATGCCAAGGCATCCAAGGCATCATGAGTTGTCTAATGTAGTTATGTACAAATGCAAGTTAATACTGAAGAGCTCTTCAGTCAACATGTATGGAAGCTACCTGCCATGAAACATGATCTGGAAATGTGTTACAAAACAGAATAAACTAAATAGAAATGATGTGCTACTGAAGAGTACAAACACAACCAAATCAATCAAGGCAGTAATTTACTGGTAGGTTAATTAAATATATTAAGGTAGACACCTTTTTAAAAAGGCCCTGAAGTTGGTCAATGCTATGTCTATCTATATATTCAGGATTTTTATCTGAAACACTAATTTTAATACCTCCCTGATCGAAGTACCCTATTGTGGGCCAGGACAGAACTATTCACAATAATTTCAACTGGGGAAAATGGTCATTGGACAAATGAATTTCTAGTGGTCTTTCATTGGACCTAATGAAATTTAGATGGCCCTGATTGGCTAGCTCATCAGCCAATAGCAATTCAAGTCTGAAAATTGGGGCAAGAATACCAAGAATAACGAAGAAAAACAGAGCAACGCAAAAAACTCTGAAAACGCCAAGCCCTTGTAACTGAAATCAACATTCTTTCGGTATCCCTGAACAGATATTGCGCCTTCGTTCACGTACATGCTGCTGCGGCTGCTGGAGAGAGAAGTCTGAAAAATAACAGGCGACTTACCGCTACCAGAATCTCCAGACTGCGTGCTGCTGACTGTATCCAAGGATACCAAGCATAATATCCCCACGGAAAGCAACAAAGTTGATGTCAGCAATTTCATTGTGTCAGATCTGTCACGATTTCATGGCATGTTTAGCAGCTATGGCGAATTTTCTGAGAGCTGTGTGTACTGCATCCAACCGCCTCGCCATATTGGTAGCTTCTGAATCGAGAACATCATGCGGCGACACCTTTTATTGTAGTAACGAGCTGCTGTTGCCATGGCGATGCCGTGACGCGATTGTCGGCGGGAGGAATGTTGAAATTGATTTGGTTTGGTGATACAAGACTTTTCCCGCCAAATTTTTAATTACCTCACTGGGTTTGCATCAGAATGCCTAAACATCCACAATCGTTTGGGCACAGACAGCCCGGAGTTTTTAGCAAAAGAAGTCATTCCTTATGTTTTATGATACACTCACAAATGATTTTTGATATAAACATATAGAAATGCATGTACATGTACATGTCGGGCTCGGGCTTCTCCTGGAGTCGGTACGGCCGGTCGCCGCTTTTCCTTCCGGATAGGCCTAAGTCTAAAACAAATGAAGTTCTCAAACACAGAAAGAAAAAACGATCTCATCTCGAGATGAATCTCCAACTCTTGTCCCTAAAATGAGTTTCTTTTGCAACTGGAATAGACATAACTGGGTCTCCACTTGAGATGACATTGTTCCACCGGATTGTCTGTTAGTCTCGAATCAAATAAACAAGTAATGTCTCCATATGTACAACAACATGTATTAAAAAAAACGTTTCACACCCAGTGGGTTTCGAATTCTGGACCCTCTGATCGGAAGTCGGACACCAGAACCACCACACCACCGAGCTTCTCATGAGCAGATTTTGGTTCCCCTTAGTTTGTTTCCAATTTTCTCCAGCTGATGCCCTGTCCCATCGACTGGAAAACTGAGAAAACTCCAACTGAGTAGACTTTGTCTCCACTTCAGAATGAGACTCCAGTTGAAGTTATCTCCAGTCGATGCAAGAGAGCTCCAGCCTTAGAAAACTGCATTCTCAGTTCGAGTAGCAAAGGAAACTCATTTTAGGGACAAAATAGTAGGCTGGAGACTCATTTTATCTCGAGTTGAGATCGATTTTTTTCTGTGAAGGGTTCATTAATCGAGTATCTAAAATTTACTTACATAGTTATGACCCCTTATGGGAACTGCATAACAGACGGGGAAATAAACGAACAATTGGCATTGCAATTTCTCATATTGAGTGATGAAGTTATTTAGACTCCTCAGGTTTACAGGCAAAGCGCGGGAAACAATGGGAACGAAATTCAACATAGGCCTACTACTACGCGCGCCAAAGACGGGAACCAGTCTGCTCTAGTCAAGAGTAAAAACCCCCACAAAAATTATAGTTTATTTCGGTTTGTATATCCGACATTTCGATCATTGTAAAATTAAATTAAAATTGAAACCTGAAATACAAATTTCCCTTTCTTTTAAGTCATTTTTATTGATTCCTCTCTAAAATGGCATATAACTCAATTACAATGGCTACATTGATGTTTTCTCCGTGTAAATTACTGTTGAAAAATCAATTGGCGCGCTAGACTCATACTCTGCTGTCTAATACGTAGAGTGGAGTATATCGAGGACCGGAGACCAGGCGATCATGGTGTTAGTCTCGCGCAGCCAGCCGTTTTGCTCCGCAGTGTTGCTACACAGATTCTCCACATTCACAGCGGCTGGATGCCCGAGAATATCATGGCGCAGGGCAAGTTGAAGACGAAGTGTAAAGTTCCTGCTGGTTCTAAGGTGAAATCACAGCACAGCAAAAAACACCATGGCCTAAAGAAGGGTGGTACGTTTTCTTTTATTCCCTCCTCTCAAGTACCATGAAATTTGCTATGAAATTATCGTGCCCGTGTCCCACAAATCCCAGTTATAGTATACAGCATCATGCCAATTATTGAACATCATGTACACATGTACATGGATACATTGTATTGCCAACCTCGTTCCCAGAGTCTTCCTCTTCCTCCAGTTTCCGTCGGCGCCTCACCGCAAATAAGTCCTGGGGACGAGGGTTTTGTATGTCTGATGTAACAGTAATGAATGTCTCTTGTAGAAAGTATCCGCTTCTTCTTGTTTTTCAGGCAGAACTATTGCACCAAAGAAAGCCAAGCATGTTCAGGCATCAAAATTAAAGAAGGTATTCGTTATTTCGTACCGATAAAATCAAAATTTTATTTGGCGAACCAATAAAGTTGTCATAGCAAGCATATCAGAAGTGCAATTTTCTCTTGATGACCTACCATTTACAGCATAATGTACCTATAACCTGATGAAAGGTCTTGACAACAGCTAGCTACAGACTGATGCTTTGTGAGACCATGGATAGACTCTTCGAATAGTTTGGTTTAAATGGCAACAAAAGTTTCTAACTCTAAAATTTGAATGCTGAATGTGTTTTTTTGAAAATAAAGGTAGATGTAGAGCGGATACCAAATGAAACTTTTCCTTTATTATAGGATATGGAAAAGGCCATCAAAAAGTCAATAGAAGAGGAAGTAATTGGCACAGCTGCCCATATGGAGAAAAAATCTTTACAGATCTTGAAGGCGAAACAAGAGAAGAAGCAGAACAAGGAGAAAAAATGATGCACTGAATAGATAATGTAGACAGAAATGTCAAATTTAGAGAACTGTAGCTATGTAATTAAGGACAGGCACATGCCCGGGTGCTGTCTTGCTTCTCATTGAAGGAAAGCTGAAAGAAACTCTCTTGCGATTCATCATGTAACCTGTATTTATTCTGTACAAAGTAATTGATGAAGAACGTTTTTCATTTGTAGCTCTGGCATTTTGTTATAATTATCTTTCTATGATGAAATTATGTGTACTGTTTGCATATTATCAAAAATATTTTTGATATTATGCTGTCCCAGAGAGTGATGTGCCTCCTGATCCTCTGATATGACCAGTCATGTTCTGGCTTTGCAAAATCCCATGAAACCTTCCGGCATAGGGCCTTGGATCCATCAGCATCATTGCTTTGAAATACGGAATAGTTGACAACATCGGGTGAATTTAATGGACTGCAGGAGGAAACCAGAGTGCCTGGTGAAAACCTGTGTGCAGTCAGTGAGAGTCGCCCAATAGGGAATTCAACCCAGAGACGTGCCGATACTCAGATACGTGCCGATACCAATCACAACTGCTGATTTGAGCCTGTTAATTAATAAGAATGGTTGAAAGGAATAAAACAGGAGGCAAAGATGGTACCTTGAAAGTATTTAATCACCTCAGCTAGAGGGCAAGTCAAGCATGAAAAGCATAGAAAATAAATGACTAGAGGTACATAATCTCGCGAAAATCTCAGACATTGACCCAAATAATTAGAAGATACCCCGGTACATACGGTATTCGAATTACAATAGAAACGCTTGTAGTATTGGTTGTTTGGTTCAAGTTCCAATGTCATTGTGAAAGTGTTGACAAGGATTGCCCTGGCCTCTTTAGTTCTCTCCACATGACTGGGAATTGTGCAAGTGCAAGGAACTTGACTTTCAATTCTACAGGTCCAGTCAGAATTGAACCATTTCATTCTACGGGTAATCAAAAGACGAAAATACTGAAAACAGTGTCATAGGACAGATCACGTGTTGCTCGCCTCTACAATGAAGTTCATTCTAACTTCTCTAAAGTCCTTTCCAGATACCTAGGCAAATGGTACTAGGTTGAACTCTGCAACCCTGTTCACTATTTTGACGAGCTATTGCACAATACTTTAACAAGCTGAATTTATAATGCATGTCACCTTGCCTATTGGCTGTGTTTTTGGTCAAGCTGTTAGTAATAGACTAACCAAAACTGACAAGGTTAACCAAGTGCGATTTGCCTTAGGTATCTGGAAAGGACTTTAGCAGGTTTAGTTGGCCAGCCACCAAACTTCTGGGTTTCAAAATGCTCACCATACACCTCAGTACATCAGCAGTCACATTTAGTTGTTGGCGAAAGGGCATGAATCTTCTGTCTAGTCTGAAGAATTCAGCTTACCGTAATCATTCACTCCAAAACAATAACCTGTACACTGCATATAGGGGTATACACGTACAGAAGATGGAAGCAACAATTTCAGCACCAGTACAAATTATAAGTTACTTGGCCATGATCAAACTGATGTATTTCAATTACAACACCAAGTAGGTCAACATCAGGGTTAAGAGTTCTGACTCTTAAAAACAATTTCCACACACTGCAACAAAATAGATCCGAAACTAAAAAGTCACTAAGTTTTGTGAAGTATTCAGAGTGGCTCCCTCTATTGAACAAATTTCTAATCGAGGTCGTCGAGCCATGTTAGCTGTCATAAGTTACTTGTGTCCATGACGTTGAGTGAAATAGAAGACATATCTTGGCAGAGACGACTCTCGCTCATGTCGTCAGCCAGGGCATCAATGACGTCGAGGAGAAGATCACGGTTGAGGCGTCTGATCTGTGGCAGCCTCGCGACCTGAAATGGTAGAGAATGGAGCATTAGAACAGAAGAATTGTTGAATCTTTTTATCAGGATTGTTTACGCTCCACACCAAGTGGATGTGGTCTTTATTGTCATAGGACGTGGAGGATGTTCTTTATTGTCAAACAGTACCATATTCAAGCAACTGATAAAGTATACCTTGGGGAAATGATGGACTATGATACTGAGAGCATGTTTCTTCATATCAACTGCTTGGATCCGATCAGCCGCTTCAAGGATCTGAAACAATTTCAGCATTTTAGTATACCCGGTACCGGTACTCAATATCATATCATATCATATCATTACCGGTGTCGTGATCCTGTTGGGTTTTTGCCGGAGGTAATAGAGTCCACGACAAGCTACAGTCCACCTCTGTGGGGTCTTTTACTTGCCCTGGCATAGACACTCAGGTACAAGGGACCACGGCTTTTAGTCCCGTCCAACGAACCCTCAATTAATATTTCACAAGTTTTGTTTCACAATTTTTTTTGTATATGCCTTCGCCTGGAGTCGAACTCGCGCCGACCCATTGCACAGTTTGGTAGTCAAGCGTGCTCACCACTCGACCACCGGGCTCAAAGGAGTGTAACTGTAGTGCATCCTACTCTCCAACTAGAATGCTGCTAGTTATGAAACAAAACATGACACTGCATGTTGCGAGTGGCTACAGGCAAAGAAATAAGCCATTGGAATCACTCAAGGGAAACTCAAATTACCTGAACAACATTCTCGAATGATACATTCATCTCCAAGTTGTGTTTACAGTAAGCCTGTAACCGATTGTTTGTGAAACCATAGAAATACGGGGCAGAAAAGAGGTAGAGGGAATCCTCTGGGGGCATTGTGACATCGCCAAAATAGATGTAGCGCAGGAGGCTATCGAATGCTTGCCTGGAGGGTACCATTTCACCAATAGCAATCTGAAATGAAGATTGGGGTATGACTTAAATGTACTTCAATAACTTTCCAATTTCTGATTGACTTGGCTTGAAGCAGCCAGAGATAGAGGCCAACAAAAGAAACCAAGATTATGGTATTCATGTACTTTACCTGTACTGTATTGTCTTCTGGCATAAATGACCTGAACATGGCTTCAAAGTAGCTGCATCTTGCAGCCAAAATTGCCATGTGTGCAGGAATCGGGTTGCCATCTAACATCAGTGTGATGTCACAGAACTCATTGCCCACACTCTTCAAGAACAGCTCCAGGTCTTTCTCTAGTGAGTTCACTGGAATTATTTGAGGGGAAGACTCACCAAACAGAAGAAAACCAAGCAGGAAGACTCTCATAGAACGACAGGCCTATTACTTGTATATGAAGGCCTTTTTTTGTAAAGAGCGATCAAAATTTGGGAAATACTGGTGTGTGTTTAGTGAGTATTGATGAGGTGCCATGGAACCTTGAGCAGTCAATACAAAGAAGGAGCAAACTGCAATCTATTTACCATACTTACTGGTAATGCAGTCTATTTTTGGTTCAGGCAGGATCCGGACTGGTGGCAACTGTTTCCGCCGGATCACTTCCACCATAAGAGGCTGTTCCAAGGTCTCAAACTCCTTACTCATGACAATTTGGTTGTAATTGCTCTCTTTTACGATGAACTTCAGGCAATACTCCTAATGTAGAAATAGAGTAAGGTTGCAGTGACTTTGAGTACGGATTCTAAAGTAGGTAAAAATAACCCTCAGTATTGTGACTTGGCCCCTGTTACAGGCAAGGCATAATTTCAATGATCGTGAACACCTATATGCAGGACAAGACCTAATAATGGAGAATGTTTTCATACTATTTTCAGTCAGAGAAAACTTGAAGTCATCCTTTGCATATCATGGACGCATACCTTGATGAAGTCCAGCTTCAGTCTTGCAGCATTCTGTAAAGCTACCAGGACATTCCTGTGGNTTGTTTAGAACTATCAAAACTTGGGAAATACTGGTGTGTGTTTAGTGAGTACTGATGAGGTGCCATGGAACCTTGAGTAGTCAATATAAAGAAGGAGCAAACTGCAATCTGTTTACCATACTTACTGGTAATGCAGTCTATTTTTGGCTCGGGCAGTATCCGTACTGGTGGCAACTGTTTCCGCCGGATCACTTCCACCATAAGAGGCTGTTCCAAGGTCTCAAACTCCTTACTCATGACAATTTGGTTGTAATTGCTCTCTTTTACGATGAACTTCAGGCAATACTCCTAATGTAGAAATAGAGTAAGGTTGCAGTGACTTTGAGTACGGATTCTAAAGTAGGTAAAAATAACCCTCAGTATTGTGACTTGGCCCCTGTTACAGGCAAGGCATAATTTCAATGATCGTGAACACCTATATGCAGGACAAGACCTAATAATGGAGAATGTTTTCATACTATTTTCAGTCAGAGAAAACTTGAAGTCATCCTTTGCATATCATGGACGCATACCTTGATGAAGTCCAGCTTCAGTCTTGCAGCATTCTGTAAAGCTACCAGGACATTCCTGTGGCCAATACATGCCTCTAAATACTGAACACAGAGCTGACCAAGCCTGGTCATGTGGAACTGAAACGGGACTTACCATCAATAAACAAATATACAGCTAGATATCTGACAAAATTTTAAGTTTGCATCATGAGTAAATATTGCAATTTTACTAAGAGACGAATAGGCCTTTAATAAGAGTAACAATCTGCTAAAACAAGATGAAATCAGAGTCAAAGAGGTTGTTACCTCACCTGTAAGGCTAATCTGTAAACATCCATCATGAGCAATATCACACAATTACTGTTAGGTTCCCGGCCAACTTTCTGTACTGGATGTATTCTGTCTGTGTAAATGTACGATAGCACCATTTCAAAAGCATCAGCTGTAGCATCTGGTAGATATACTTCTAATCTCTCCTTAGAAGGTCCTATCTTTTCTTCTTCTCCTTCCTTCTGCAACAAATATAATGTCTATATGTAGAGGCAGTGTATGATGTTCTGACATTTGGGATATTGAGCTGTACATGGTTCATCAAGCAAGATCTTTTCTGATTTCTGTGGCATTTACCATGCTACATATTGGAGGGTTTGTCATGTCCCCTCAAAATAGCAGAAATCAAAATGCTGAGATAAGACGATACACAAATAAATTGCTTACCAGGGGAACTGCGCGAGCTTGGCATGCCTCTCTTATCTTGTTCCTCAGCCATGAAGACCTGGCACACACCAGGGCAATATGAGCTGGAACAACCTCTGGAATTGCTCCCACCATGAAGTTGACATCACAAAACTGCTTGCTCTCAAGGAGGCGTCCATAGTCTTCATGCAATGTGCATTTAGGATAACTGGAAAACTGCACCAAAAAGAAATTATGACACTATTGCATACTTTGTTACAATTTGACGGTCAGATGGCCCTGTAGAAATCCACACCCCTCATTGGACCTTTTGAAATGTTGGGAAGTTTGGAGAGTAATGTGCCACTGAGAAGGTTAAGCAGTGTTCTCCACGGGTTTTGGTCTAAGAGGGGCGGCGGAGGGTCTGGGGGCCCTCCCCAGCGAAATGTGGATTTTTGGTGCTCTGAGATGTGTTTTCTCAGCATCTGAGACGCATAATTCAGCGCTCTAATTAAGTTTTAAGAAGGGTGGGCTGATTTTACTGTCGGTATTTTTAAGAGGGGCGGGCAACCGTTTTTTTAACTGCTGTGGAGAACACCGGTTAAGCTACTGGTCAAATAAGAATTTCAAGCCTTCGTCTCCCTGCCAATCACATCACTGAGAACACTAGAAGTAGTTACCTGAAAACGGAACATTTCACCACTGCGAACATTGTTGTCGACAGTCCCACCAAATATATACATAGCATCACCGACTACGGCAGCAGCATGAAGAAGTCGGCCTGACGGTACATGACTGTCAGCTGATGGGCGAATGATAGACCAAGTTTGCGAGTCTAAATCATAGCAGTGGAGATCATTTGGTAAAGTCTGCCCAGTAGCACCTCCAAACACATAGAGATGTCGGTCGTAAGCAACCATGGTGTGTCCATATCTCTTCTCGGGGGGAGGGGGAGCTCCTCGCAGGATGTGTTCTGTTGAGATTCTGGTCCATCTGTAATGAAAGAACATGATTCAAGTCGGGGACAAAAGCTTCAGATGAGCAGTGGCTTATCTGCATCAGTAAAAGAGACCTACTTGCCCAATGATTTGGTCACATAAGGCGTTGAAAGGTGTTGTTAAAGGTTCATTGCAAGTACCAAGGAAGTGCCGGTACAAATAACTCACGCTTTCTCATTGAAGTCAAATTGGAAGAGATTATTAGTGATCTTGGCCCCACTCTGTCCTGAGAAGACAAACATATTATCCCGGGCTACCGTCAGGGCAAAGTTACAGCAGGTTGGTGGGATATCTCCTCTCTGGTTCACCTGTGAGGGAAAAAAATTGACTTATTACGCCTGAAACATGATGTGACCATTTACAATGTATTTGAAGAATTGAAACTTACATAATGAACTCACTGCCATTCCATACTGAAGATGATTACCAACTCACCTCTTCCCAGTGACGTGAGCCTCCAATCAAGGAAATGGTCCACATATCATTTAACCTTGCATTACCATCATATCCAGCAAATATCCAGAGCTTCCCATCATAGACAGCAGCACCATGGGCAGCTCTAGCAACAGGTCTCCTGGAAAGGTAGCAGTAAATACTTTTGCAATTAAGTCAAACAGGTGCATGACCATAAAACAAAATGGCTTACTGGTAATTTGATGAAAGCACTGTTTTCTAGACTCAACAGGACATGCAGAGTTCAGAATATTCACCTACCTTCCCTCAAACTTCCACTCAACCCACTGACCAGTCGCAAACTTGTACTCAAACAGATCATTCTTATTGGTCAAGTTTGAGTTCGAATGGATATCGCCTGTATAACCACCTGCAAGAGGAAACAGATTGCCTGAGTCAAAATCCTTAATCAGTTCCACCAATGGCCAAGTAACTGATAAGGAAATACTGAACCTCTGTCCAAGATTGTTCGTTTAAATTCTGGACAACTTACCAGTAGGCAAAGAGGACGTCTAAAATTGAGGTAGCATTAGTCCCATTGTGTCCCTACAGACAGGTTTGATAGAATTTGCTCCCATCTCTTATACTTACCAAACACAAACATGCTTCCTTCATGTACAACTGCAGAATGGTGGTAGCGAGGTGCAGGCGGTGTACCAGTAGTGAAAGCCCTGAAAACAATATCTGGAGAGGTTATACAACATCATTAAAATCTTCACATGGGCATTATGCCTGTGACTTGACTTAGGTGAGTTATTATCAAAGGTATAAGGGTGCTGTCTTGTTATTATCATCTATTTAGACATGGACATGGACACAGAATGCATCATCAGGTAACCTCACCTGCCCCACGATTTGTCTTTCACTCCAAACCTCAGAAGATCATTCAACATGTTCTTTCTGGAAGAGAAATTATTTTACAAATAAGAAACTGATTGTGAAACTGTTAAAAAAGAATGATAGATAGGAACCGCAGATTATAATTAAAGCATTATAGAAAGCTATTTGGTAATGAAATCTCCCGTGATGCGAGTCCTTGATGGCTGATTGGTGTTCAAGCTGAGGGGCCTCTTGTGTGATGATGATGAGAAAGGACAAGCATGCTCCTTCAGGCCAGAGGTGCTTACCCATTATCTCCTCCGAATACGTAGATAGCATCTTTACATGCTACAACAGTGTGTTTACTTCGTCTGGAAAATAAACGACACGTATTAACATGGTTAAGTTGATTAATAACCAAGTCATTAGACCTGGCTAGAATATACATGTAAGATGTTAACTTTTTACGGTACTGGTAAGTACTTGAACTACCGGTATCAAGTACCGGTATCATAGGTCTAGGCTTGGAGGAATTATACTGACAGTATAATTCCTCCAAGGTCTAGGCTATCACTGATAGTATCAGATGATTACCGGTATATCATCGTCAAGGCCAGAGAGCTATTTCAAAAAGTCATGAACATTGTGACTAGCCTGCTCAGCGATAGTGTCATCTGTAAAGAAAGGATGTCTGATGCTTGCGTGGATGTACATATCAAAAATGTGGCGAGTGGCCAGTTCTCAGTGCTATTGACAGGTGGCGCTGCGAGCAGGGCCGACACGCCCTCTCGCGCTGACTACGGCTTGTGAGCACGTGCTGTTGTAACGGTAGAACTCGAGTGAATAAAAGACCGATTTATCGAATAAATCCGGAGTTGCCGTAGATTTCTACACTGGTGACAGCGGTGGGATTATCTATATTTGTAATATATGTGCAAGTTGTGCTACGGCAAGTGTTTTATTGATCCTTTTTGAGCGATTCTTCTCCTTCGAATCTACGCCCGTGCCGTCAGTGTCGGTCCAGTACATGTATNTAATGAGAATTTATGTTTCTTTTACATATCATGATATTTTCTTCCCTGAAATTGGTTTAGATTGGTTCATTGATCCACCGCTAGGGGATGTCGCCCAGCGCCCCCACAGATTTCAAGAAGAACTACACTGGTAAACAAACACCACGTGGTTTTTCCCGCGCTGAATTCAAGATGGCACCAGTTGCTATCAAATTCGTTGTCAGTTTCACTTCTCAGGTAAGTTTCCACCTTCCTAAACGTGTCAAAACGACATTGTTGCGGTATAATTATGAAATTACTATTGAAGAATCCAAATAATACGAGTGCGTTGAAATCTAGGGTATGATGTTGTTTCCATTTCTCAGCATGTTTTCGATGGAGGTTTGACGCCTCTCCTGGCATGCATGCAATAAAGCACGTGGCTTGTGTGTACTACATGCACAGGCCTATGATATGCCACGTGTACATCGATACATAAACATCGATCGATACAGTATGCAGGGCCGGCTCCAGGGTTGGCAGAAAGGGGGGGCGTAGCCGTAGCTTTACGGAGGTGATGAGCAACGAACGAAAGCACGAAGCCGAAGGAAGCCGACCGAACTGCTGGGCCTGGGGTGCACCGGCGCGGTGGGGCCGCAGTGGGGGGGTCTGGGCCACAGTGGGCAGTCAGGAACTTTTGCCGCATCGGGAGGTGACCTCCCAATCGAAAAAACTCCCGGTCGGGAGGTAATAACCGAATTGAGTTTTCGTACACCTCCCAATTGGGATTTCAATGTTCTCTTCCCTTCCCAACTTTCATCAAATATTGGGGAAAATCAATGTCAACTCGGGCAGAAAATTTACTTCAATCAGAAATTTTTTTCACACAAACCTTGATCTTTGTTTCACGTTTTCCACTGGTTACGACCATGCGCAAATGCGCGATGTGATGCGCAAATCAGTTCTTAGATTTTGAACTACCTGATCGAGACATTCCTCCTGTTCAAGCAACAAAAAATTACAACATAATATCCCGTTTCGGGCACAACCTCCCAGTCGGGAGATGCAAAATCCCAATCGGGAGGTGATCTCCCGATGCGGCAAAAGTTCCTGACTGGTGGGGGCCGCCCTTCCCGAGAAAAATTTTGACAATTTGCTTTGAGTCCTTTTATATGCATTTTCCTGGCATCTGAGAGCAAAATACTTGAATTTTTATGTGATTAAAAATTTTTGTTGCTAAAAAAATCATTAGGCCCTAGCTAGGCCCCCCACGCCCACCCCCACCCCCCCCTGGATGGCTGGATCCGGCCCTGGCATGCATGCACCTGTGAACACAAGGCCTACCAAAAGACAATTAGATCATGAGATGAAGTTTAATATATGGCAACAGAAAATACGCACATTAGGCCTGTGTACCGGTAATGCAAAAAAATGCATGGGTAGGCAAGGCCCCTAGGCCATGGGATGGTTGGTAGCCTAACAACAGTAACACTGACATCTGACCCGACCGTCAATTAATTTGTGAATTTCCCACACTACATGTAACTCCACATTTTTTCCTTGCAGGATGCTAAATACTCCGCTGAGAATCTTTTGACAGCAAATGAAGAGAAATTCAAGAAATGGTTGTGTTCACAAACAGACAGATCGGGGATACTGGAGGGCGTGTTTCAACTTGATGAGCCATGTATCATTTCAGATATACATATTGGTGAGTAAAGCCTTGTTCTCTTAGGTGGTTTTGGCTGTGCATGGGAATGAAAAATTTCCTTGCGTCCACCATTTCCTCAATAGTAACTTTTCACAAATGTCTAAGCTCAAGCTTACTCTTCAACTTTCAGGAAATGCAGGTTCCGCTAATATTGAGATTCTTGTTGGGAGGTCATCATGGCCCTTGTCTAAGGAGTTTGTCACCCTGGTACCTGTTGCCACCTTGATGAATCCCAGAGATATCCGAGATGGGCGGAACAAGAACATTGTCAGGATGTTTAAAGAGAGTAAGTACAATATATTATCTTCCCTATTTCAAATGACCAACAGGCAAGATGCTCTTTGCTCAAATCACAAATATTTTCAGAAATAGACCGAGACACATATTATAAGAAACCATTGTTGACAATCTGTAACACCTTGATACTATTATGATACCTTGATAGAGGATCAGGAGAGGTGCACAGACCTGAAAGCCTATACAGGCCTAGGGTTTCTGCTGTTCTGTTCAACATTTGCTTCATCCTTTTTCCAGCAAATTTCAATGAAGATGCAGCCAAGGAAAAATGGGATCGAATCAAAGTGCGATGCACACAGCATCTAAAGAAGGACAAACCGTTCGGTTTAGCCATGATAAGAATCACATCCAAAGATGCCAGCACACCAGATTTGTTGAAGAAGGTTAGCCATATTTCATGTGTGACTTTGGAGGCAGTTTGATGAATTGGGATATATTTCCTTGTTACTTACCCTCTGGTTATACAGAATTGGCACCATTTGTCTCTATATTGTGTGTGAAAAAATGTTTCCGGCGTGATAAACTCGACAGTTGCTAATCACCTCACACTGTCTGAACTGATCCTTGGATAAGTCCCTACCAAACACTTGGTCATTTTGTCTTTATTCTTTTCTAGACTCCAGAGCCTGTACAGCATTCTTCTGATACATCCAGAAGACTAGTGTACCACTCTGCTTCAAAGAACAACAAATTTGCCAGTCCTTCTTGGAAATCAGCATCAGAATTCAAACGACATTTTATGAAGGACATAGCTGAACCTGAAAGGTATTTACTTTTCCTTGACTGGTTCACATCACCAGTTGCTCTTCAGGCAGATCCTGAAATGTCCTAAGATAACTTCATGATATCTTGTTATAATTCTTCATCTGTTTCAGGGATGTAAAAGCTGAAGCTGAGTTAAAAGGCAAGCTGCTCGACCTTGCAAAGACCGGAGAACACGGTTCAAACCGTGAGGATTCCTTATCTCGCAGTGCTAAGATTGTGATGGCTGCAAATGGGATGACAACTCCAAAATACGTGAAAAGTACCATACTGCCCCCTAGCCCTAGTGAGAGTCGAAGGGCGAAGAAACCTCCTACTGTGAGTATAGCATTGAGTGGATTAGGAGAGACGCATTCTCGCTTTGGTCATCGATTATGATATCAAGACTCATTGGGTGTACCTAAAATAACCCGCAAAACCCTCAGCCCACAGCTTTGAGTTTTGGCCTCATCTTCGTTACACCCGACAAGTCTTGGTTGCACAACTGATGACCTCTGGCGGATCTTAATCTTAAATCCGCATTTGCATATACTCCTTCACTCTGTACATTGCTGATGTCTTTTTCACGTCCTCTTTCAGTTTGAAGAAGAGGTGGAAGCCTTTATTAGAAGTTTAGATCCATCGAGTCTTGACTTGGAAACTCTCACATTAGCAGGTATGATAATTTGAAGCATTGCTTTGATTGGTCTTCATTGTCTTAGAAGCTCACCTCATTTAAGAAAATGTCACTGAATCCCATACTCCCTTACTCCTTCTTTCAGATCTACGTCACAAACTTGAAAAGATGAAATGTCGAAAGCTATCGAAAGAGGAAAAGAAATACTTCTTCCAAAAGATGCGAGAATTTCTGGAAAACTGTTTTCGTGAACTAGAAGAGAAAAGTCAACAAAAAGACAAAACTCATGCAAAGGAACAGGAATCTATCAACTTTGATGAAACGACGAATCTAAAAGTGCCCAAAACTCCTAAAACCTGTGAAAGAACTACAAGCACAAATTCTTGTAACAGAACTCCAAACTCTAGACCTCGTACGCCTGCTGAAAATTCTGCCACGAAGTCACGTGCACAGGATGAGAAACTCGGCACGAATACTATGTCATTTTCATCTCCGTCAACACTGCCACTACGGTGCCACTACAATTCACCCTACACACAGCAAACGCCTTCAACAAGTGAGGAAAATATTCAGCCAAATGGAACCACTACAAAGCGAAGGAAGAGGAAGAGAACAGAAAAGGAGAACCCTGAAACGAATGATGTCTGGCTTTCCAAACAAATTCCTCCTAGTCAATTACACCACAGTACAGAATCACAGTCAAGTGCCGTAAATAGTCCTACTGCTAGAGGAACATCTCGACCTGTGTCAAAGAGAGTCACGAATGGTCATACGCCTATGGACTCTAGCGAAATGTTTCCTGGACCAGTGAGGTCCTGTGGACGGGGAGCAGTGCATGGCCAGTTGCCTACAGTCCTTGATACGACACCTAAATCGGCAAAAGCTGTTGCAAAGAAATCTAAAGAACCAAAGAGTGATACAAGGTGGGCTTTGTGTTTTTCTTGTCATTTTCATCTGATGTGATTTTCAGTCTTCTGATGTCCGAAATTAAAAAGATGCAAGGAGTCCCATCTTTTCTCCCTGTTTCATACAAATAAATCATTCCTTTTCATCTTCAGCTCCGAAGGCCCAGCAGGCAACCCTCCAGCCAAACCTTCCATCATTGAATGTCCTTTGTGTAAAGGTGAGTCTGTGGTCTCTACAGTTCTCATAAATGTTGGATTTTGTTAATGGTAGGAAATTCTTTACTTTATACCACATTCCTCTTTTTGCAGAGTTGTTCCCATGGGAACACATCGAGCTCCACGCTGCCATATGCCAGGGGAATTCGTCAAACAGTACTGGACAGACATCTTACAACACCGTCGGAAGCAATGCCCATGATGCCTCAAGTGTGGACGATGTTCCCTGCCCTGTCTGTCAAAAATTGTTCCCAGTTCTTGAGATTGAAGAACATGCTGATCGTTGTGCTTGGTCGTTGGACACCACTTCGACGGGATACACATTTTCTTATAGTACATTCACTTAATCAAGTGGAAATGGTTGTTTATGTCAATAGACACACTGCAGACTGGTGTATAAGGTAACCCTAGACCCTTTCAGTGCGAGACCATCGGTACTGACACCACGACCAACATGTTTGTTGCACTGGTAAACTGAACTGTGACAGTTCTTGACACAATAGCTTTAGTACCAGTGTTGATTGATAGATGGCGGTGGAGTAGTTGGTAGTGGATTCAAATGTGACGCGGTCTAGGAAAACCCGTCGGATGTCACGTTTGAGGAAAGTGTTAATGGCCTTGGTCAACCTGCACATTTCATTAGCTGAAATATACTACGTAACAGGCAAACAGTAGCAGTTGAATGCACAGGCAATCTGACAGCCCTTGTTGATCATTCAGCGACATCCGACGGGCTTTCCTAGACCGCCACACAAATTGCTCGGGCACTCCTGGTAATGTGCAGTCAGCACTGAAAGGGTTAACTTTACAAATTTAGTCATGTGCATGTTCTTCAGGGAAGCATTTTATAAATATTGTACATAATGAGTGTGTAGAGAAATATTTTAAAGTTGACAGGTTAAAGTGGCTGAACTGCACCTTGGCATTTTTCAGATCCGATTTCGGCAAATTTACTATCCGGGATCAGTGATATTGAAAAGAAGTCAAGAACAACCGATATAGTTCAACAACACATTTATTTCCTAACAGGCCAGTTGGTCAGTAACAAATCTGACTCATGCTGTTCGTTTTCTCAAATATGATCGAAAGGAGAGATTCAACAATGAATAAACTCATAAATAATTTACCTCCATAAACTGTTGCTATGTAACTACAGTATCACACACTGTGGCAGTTTGACTGGAAGGAAGTGTAAAATTGTCAACTCCTGCTTAGTTTGAAAAGGGGGTCAAATTCTACCACTGAATGGGTATAGGAAACAATATTATGCTTTAACTGATATGATTATGCTCAGGGCCACCCGCAGTGGTTTCAGTTATGGAAGTTGCCAAGGTGAAAATCTCATCACAATACAATAAACTCTGCATAAGTGACAGTTCTAGGACCAAAGAAAAAGTGCCAACTTGGAGATTCAACTTGCAGTTTGGTTCCATATGATGGGACTAGTTGCTGACTGTTAGTGTTGACTTTGGGCTGTTTGTTGACTTGCACACTGTCTGCTTATGCAGAGTTTACTGTATGATATTTTTGTCACTGTGAGCTGACAGGATAATCGTGCTGATATTTAATTCTGAGACAATGAATGAATTAGCTACTCCTCTTTAATGGTGAAATCATACTATTGTCAACTTCATTATGAAAGCCAATACTGTACATTTCTGTAATGACAAGGAAACTACAGAAGACAAAAGACAATCCTTTACATTGTAATACTGACTTCATTGTTGTTTCTTTTGATTGACATGGATGTTTTTACTTCCAAATGATTCAGTGTGATGTAATGTCAGAGAATTATGCAGAGTACACTGAAGAAAGAGACAGTAAACCATATGCCTCTGGCCTGTTCTACGCATATTTGGTCTTTTCATGTTCTCTTATCCTGTTATAGGTGATTTTCTTCAATGATTTATATCACTGACACTTCCCAATATACCCCAGCCAAACAACTTACTCTTGTAAACACTTTCATTTGATTAGTAAAAGCAACTTCTACTCTTCATCAAGACATCTATCAAAAATCCTACAAGTTAATCATAAAGTCATAATTATGTATCGTTTATGTACAAATGATCATATATTATTTATTTGTTAGTTACCAATATTAATCCATCAACATGTCCACATCAATAATGAATTTTCCCCATCTTAAACGAACTGCAGAAGTAGCAGTTGCACTTGAAGGCATAAAAATTCACTTTATTTAGTACCGGTAGTAGTGCCAAAACTTCAGAAAAAAATATCCTGGGCAATGGTGACGTGATTGGCAGGGGTACTTTTCCCTTTACACCTTGTGCAGCCCAAGCTGCTTAATTCTGGTGATCTTCAAATTCAATGTGGTCCTTCAAGTATTAGGTTGATTTCTTACCAATTCAGACTCTGATACCATATTTACAAAAATATTGAGAAAATTCATTGTTGATGTGTCATAATGCGTTGAATAGCGAATTACTATTAATAAGTTATTATCAATCATCTACTTTCAAATGTATAAACTTATTTATATTGAAAAATGAACACACAACTTGATATAATCATATAAGCATTGTACTGTGAAAGAATGAGGTAATGGGTAAAAATAGAATATCATGCGAGTGTGTGAAATCTTCTCAGTTGCAAAACAAGCAGTAGATATGCAATAAGTGCATCATAAAATGCATAGAACAAGAAAATGATACCTTTGTAGCTATAAAATCAGGTTGTGCAAATTCATTCTTCTCGCTGTAAAAAGCCACAAGTTCAACTGTACATGGCTGAAATTTTTAACTGTCATTTTTTTTGTGAAATTCCAATTCTCGCATAAAATTTACATAAATTCCTCACTCCACACACTGGTCTAAAAACTAATCAAAAGTATTGGTTCATGTGTAGGTTGATATCAGAATTGACACACAAAGCATCACTGTGATCACTCATGCCATCACAACCAAAATACATCATTAAACCATGTTTTTTTGACAAAAACCTAGTTTATCTGACAAAAACCATGTTTTCCTCAACAAATTCAAGATGGCCACCACAGCCGCCATCTTGGATATGCGGCAGTACTGGTCATCAGAAGGAAAACCTTCCCCTCCTAGAGAACAAAACCTCACAAAAAATGTCAGGTTGGTTGCTCAAAGCATTCTCAAGTTAATTGACAGAAACAAAATTATTAACAAGTAAACATATCAACAAGGAAACTACCGTATAGAGATTCTAATTCCCCTCAAACCTATTAATAGAAAAAACAATGTAATACAGAGATTCATCGGAACTGACAGATCTGGGAGTATTCAGCATGGTATGGTGCACAGAGAGAGCAAGCACAAGGCTAGTACTTCTACATGTATAGCGTCTCGGTGTGTAACAAAACGGTAAAAGACAGATGATTTCGGTTGAAGCACCCATATATGTCTAATATAACTACAACTTGAGATTCAGCAATTAGCGTCCTCTCGCACCAGAAATAAATGCACCACGTTGGATAAAATAAAGCAAAAACAACTGTAGACATTAAAGTTATTCAGGAGAACCTCGCAATTCATGATTAAAAACTCACTTGGGACTGAAAAATGCTGACCTTGATTTGGAGGTCTCCTGATTACAGATGCCAGAACTGAAGAGAAATGCCCTATTCAATTTGGGTCTGAACTTTGGTGTCCTTGCTTGATCAGAAGTGTAGCTCTGATTGACTTAGAGAAGTTCCCCCGTTCTTGAATTTTGATTTCAAGCTCAGTGATACACATACAATGTGTAGAGTTAAGTATCGCACAGAGTAACGTAACTGGAAAGCCCTTCATTTTTGTTGCTGATTGGGTTAAATTAGTTTTGTCTTTATTGGAATCACAAACATCAAATCAAGCAGTCGAGTCGATGATATAAGCATAAATGGCTCATATGAGGGCTTGAGAGTATCGCCAAAAGGTTGAGTAAAAAAACATCGAATTTGATCAAATCACAGTTGATTCAATACTTTCAATGCAGTTTGATCATCCGCACTTTTCAATGCTGATATGTCAGGAGGTTGACTCTATAATGTCAAGTGGCAACTGAATGAACTTGGGCCATACAGTACAGGTCACAATTGACATCCCTACGGCTTCGCGTAAGTTACTCGTAAGTTACGCGTAACTTACGGCTTTGGTTTCGCGTACATAACTCACTGCGTAACTCGCCAAAGTCGCGTAACTCGCCTCGTAAATCACTGCGTAGCTAGCGAAATTCGCGTAATTCACCACGTAACTCACCTCGTAAGTTACGCGTAACATAGCTCGTGAGTTGTTGCGTAACTTACTCGTAACTTACGCGAATTTAGGGATGTCAATTGTGACCTGTACTGTACTGCTTACATGGCTGATGGCCCCATTCCCCAATCCAATTATCAAAAGATGTTCCTTTCACAACAGTTATTGGTGGACTAAGAAAGTGAGATGATTTTTTTTGCAGATTTCTCATTTGATTACTGGTAGGCTACTACTAATACGTTTGATTTTATTATCATGTGAACATGCAGTGGCCAACAAATTGACAGGAGATTCACAGCTTCTCAAAATTCACTAAACTATGTTCACCAATGTATCAATACAACATGATATTCTACAGGTGAAATTAGTGACTAGTGCAAGATCATCAGCAAGATACCACAAATGCAATAAAATTAATACCATTGTACAAGAATGTGAACAATATACAACCTATTCAATAAATACTATCTGAAATCTAATGTCATTAAGAGAGGGACTTAGGGTCTAAAGATAATACATTAAAATTTTCATATGATTAACTCTTCCTGCATAATCAATATATTAATTCCTTTCTCCTGTACAAAAATCAATTAGAAACACTTTATTCTCTATTTGTATTCTCTAATCAGCTAATTAAATTTACTAATCTGAACTACTCATTAACTTACTGTTAAATAAATTAACATAGAAATCAGCAGAGATCATAGTTTGGGTGATTTGCATAAATCAATATGAGTAAATTAGGTACACTTGATTATACTGGATAGGATGAGAACATGTTCAAGGGTTCGCTCTACATCCCGTAGACACTCATCACGAAGGAGAGAAGTTGTCCATTTCCTCAGAAGGGCTTTGCAGTCCTGTAATGCATTTCCTTATGAAGAGGATGCATTTCAGCTTGTGCTTTAGACTAGAGAACTTGTGCCACCAAACGTCAGGCTGTCATAACAATGGGACAACCATATCAAATCCGGAAAATACCGATTTCAGGCCATAGCAGCTTGTGGACAGCCAGTTGGTACATGTACATATACCTTCCAGTACTTAGGTACCGGTACATATGCCTTCCAGTACTTATGTACATATACCTTCCAATGCATGTACTTATACCTTCCAGTAGAGCATTGGAACTGATAATAAACGCAGTCACTGGTATAATTTGGAAGGTACACAAGGTTACTGAACCAGAGTCCAGTCTGAGTCAGATGATAGCATGTACCACCATATGAAAATTATTGGTGTGAAAAGTAAATACTTCTACTTCAGCTTTTTGCAGTTCCCACCAATGCACTTTTACAATACACCTGATGCAGACGCATTTACTGCTTGTAAACATGGCAGAATAAGTTTATGATACAGTTTCTCGCAGTTTGTGCAATAAATGCTACCAATGATACACTGATATGAAGAATTCTCTTGATTGTACACAACTATGGTAGATTAAAAACATTCCACAGAATTGTCGCAGATATATATAATGGCCGATTTAGAAGATTTATACACATGTACTTAAATGACAAGTTGATATAAAGCAGTGCTCAATGATGTACAAAAGTGACAAATCGATGATGGGTGATTTTGAAACTCGCAATTTGGGGTTAAAATCAGCACCAATGGTTAATAATGGTCGCAGTAATTGCACGTTTTGCCCAACCATTCGAATTTTTTGAACAGCACCACACGAAGTTCAGTAAATGCCAGTGTTCGATCTCCAGCATGAGGTCAGAATCATGCATAGAGGTATATTGGTCATAAAGAATCAGTCGGTACCATCCCACCCATCAGATGGCGGTGTAGGTTGTCATTTTGGCTGTGCCGATTTCGGCTCTTGCGTGTCGAGAACACCTTCTCACATCCTGATATAGTACACCTGAACATCTCCTTTGGGTGCACCTTTTCGAAATGTTCCTTCAATATCAGATTGTCTCTGAATCGTTCTTTACAGATGTGACAGTCAACACTGCCATCTGGGTCTGGCTGTGGAGAAGCATCTTGTATGAGACTCCCGTTGAAAACAGGTTCTTGGTCGGGCTTGGACTTGTGCTCCCCTTCCGCTGCACTCATTGAGGGATTCGAGATGAAGGATTTGAGTGACATCAATGATTCCGATAGATGTTTTTCTGGTGAATCGTCAAGACTTGGTCGTGGGCTGCCACTCTTGTAAGAATCATCATCGTCATTTTCAGACGATTTCTTATCATGTAGCTTCCCATTTTCACGAACACTACCACTATAATGACTCCCTTCATATATTTTCGACAAGAATTCATCCCGAAGACTCTGGGCACTGTTAGACAGACCATCATTTTCAGCGTCAAGTCCTGAAGTTGACAACAACTTCCGATGAAGGTTCAGATTAGAACTGTGTCGATCGCGGCTACGTTTTGAAGGAAATGCAGCATTGCATCCCTCCACTGTGCACGTATGCATAAGTTTAAGATGGACGTTCTGATAATGCGTTTTCACACCGAACTGATTTTGAAAAGTTTTACCACAAGCAACGCATTGGCGTGGATTGTCACGATCCATAGGGATATCGAAGCGCTCCCTTTCGACGCTAGAAGGACTGTGCCCTGGCGAATGATCGATAGATGACCCGTAGGAAGCATTTGATTCCATATCTGAGCCCCGGCCATTGTCCGCATCGTGACCGAGGGGATGATTCACAGGATCTGTGTCTGGGAATATGGGCTGCGCACAACTGACAGGCATGTGGCCGAAGAAAGACAAGGCGTTTCCTTTGTCAGGGACAACACCACTGTCAACTGATTCAGGTTTTGACACCTGCAACCCAATCTGAGCCAAATGGTCCATCTTTTTGATTGCATTGTCTTCAATTTCCTTGAAACTGTTCCCATCGAGCATAGACCCTTCATTGTCAGACACTCGATTTTTGTTGACATCGAAGTCATCATTGTGATCATGAGGATTTTCATCCTTTGGGTCGTCCTGTGATTCATCGTCTGCATCATTCGCTGCATCGTTTTTTGGCTCTGGATCGGTGAGGTTGAGTGGCATCTCATCGTCACTGAGTTCATCTGCAGGCTCAGCAAAATGGGACAGATCATGACGAGTGAGGTCATCGTTATTCTCATCACTGACTACATACAGCTGTTCATCATCCGTCTGCTTCACTCTCGTTGGCATCGCACTTTTGCGTTTGCGGCTGCTCCCTGCAGATAAGAACATTGCTTCCTGATCTGGTTTCAACGGGAAATCTTCTGTTTTTTCCGTATCGATGCTTACACTGTCAATCTTATCACCCTCATCGAGGTTGTCATCATAATTGTCATCATCGTTGTCAAGTTTGGCTCGCTTGTTGGCAGGGAGCAGTGTGATGCGGTTGTTGTGATCGACATAATATGCCTGATCGAGAGAGTCGTTGGAGACATTTGAGATAGAATCATTTGAAGCAGACGATGTGGGCATTGAATCCATCATCGGTGGCATCCCAAGCATCCCAGGTCCGCCAGAAGAGGGATCCGAGTTAGCACCTTGATGAGCAAAAAGACGCTGGGCGATGGTCCCCCGTGCTGCGAGGAGCTTGGAAGCAGGGTTCTTCCCGTCGTCAATAACGGTACAACCATCAGGAAGCTTTTGTTTCGTTTGCCGGTGCAGTTTTGGGTTCGGGTTAGCGCTGTGACGATTCCTGCTGCGGCGAGAGCTGAAGAGCATGTTGCATCCAGCTACAGTGCAACTGTGCATCTCTTTCAAATGTACAGCACTGTAATGTATCTTGAGAGCACCTTTGTCACAGAATGTCTTGTTGCAAGCTGTGCATAGAACACGTTTCTTTCCACTTGGCGATATCAACGTACTAGAACCAAATGACGCAGACGGCTGCCACTGGCGCTTGATGGGATTGGCTGACTTCCGAAGATGCTTGATCTTTTTGTCTGCGTAATGAGAACCAACACTAGGTATGTGTTGACAGAAAGATGAGGTGATTGAGGACATACTGAAATTTGCTGGGTGATGTAATCCTGAGGATGGCAGGCCAGGAGGTGAACCGAATCCTGTGTCTTCCTCCTTCTTGATTTTACTTGAACCAGACTTGCTCAAATCCTGTGGCTGCGTCTGCACATGTGACATCGGTTTAACATCAGGCATACTTGGGAGACTTGAGATGTTTGGGATTGGCCGGGTCGGGATACTGAGAGGTGTGGATGTGAAAGGGACACTGGGATGGTGGGACTTCTCACCAGCCGCCAAGGCAGTGCCAATCGGATCGCGTCGATAGTCAAACGGTTGCATAGTAGAAAGACGGTTAAGCGGTGACGTTGACAAAGGACTGGTGCTTTGGGTCGGTACTTTCAGTGGCCTTGGTTCACGGTCCCTAGAGCTGCCTGGAGAGTAGCTGGAGCCTCGGGTTGGGCTCATTATGCGAGATCCACTAGTACTTGGCGTATGTGCTGGCCGACTGACAGGTAAAAGTCCAGGACGAGAATCAAATGAACGAGAAAAATTATGCATCTGAAGACTGCTGCGTTCTAAGAACTTCTTGATATCAGAGTCTGTTTTTGGTGATTGACGGAAGAGCATTTCTTGTCGCTCCTTCGTATCTGCAAGTATGATTTCCTGAGCGATTGCTTTCGTTTCCCCGAAGCGCAAGAACTGCTGAATGATGATGTGCTCCTCGTCACGGTGGGTGAACGCCCATTTGTCAAGGACTCGTCCGTTACGATCCTGAAAATAAACGAATACAGCATATAAAGATAGTTACATGAACAGGCCAGAAACAAAAGTTTGATATTGGTGCCAACATATTGGTACACCATGAGCTACTATTAAAAGGCAGTTCAGCATCTTTTCAGCAGATGGCACTACTAAACTCTATGAGCACATCTGCTTTTCCAGCATCAGAAATCATCAATACATATAATATGTTAGTGCATTTGCTAGGTCAATAACCATATGCCAGTGACAAGATCATCAAATAATCTAACATATTTTTGCTATGACTAACAGCAGCAGGTCATTCCACTCTAAGATGGCTTTTCCATCACATAGCCAACTAAAGTCGAATATCTCCCTCAAGTATAAGTCAGGTAAAAAGTCAAGGGATTAACTTGCTGATGGGCTGTGAGTGTATGTGCCGTAAGATCTGGCTCCAATCTGCTCACCTGTAAAATGTATCCTCTGGCGTAGTCCTCGTAAGTCCAGCCAAAGCCATGGAGGACTTGGAGTACCTCCTCGTGTTGAAGAACACTGAACAGACGATCGAGAAGAATCTTGAGGCGTATGGGCGTGGCTTGGGTACCGTAGAGCATAAGACTGGCAATATCAAACACGATGTTTGGTTGAACGATCTCGACTTGCATGCCTAATGGGTAGACACTGTTGTATCCGAGTTTATCAAGAGCTGAAAAATATAGAATCACAAAGGTGATGAGAAGATAGTTTTAAAAGCGAAGATAGAACTTCATACAGTGTCCATGTACAATGTCACTTGTGGCTCCTGTGAAAAGAAACAAGCTGAAGTTGTGCTCTTGGTGAGGGTGAAGTTGTGCTCTTGGTGAGGGTGAAGTTGTGCTCTTGGTGAGGGTGAAGTTGTGCTCTTGGTGAGGGTCACAACTTAGAAACGAGGAGGAAATCATCGATCACACTGGATACCTGCAAAACTAACAGTATGAGTTAGAGGACAGTTGATATTTTCCACATCAAGCAGATTGGTATGTTCAATGATTCACCTCATTTGGAAAAGCTGATAAGACAGCATTATTGAGCACGTAATTAAAGTCTGTAATAGTCAGAGTGGTGGCTGATATCCAGTGAAATTGACACCACCCAGCCCCAGGCACCCAGCCCATCAGGACATCACTGCTGGCATAGTTCAAGCAACTTACAGCAGATGGCAACACCAGTCAGACCGCAAAGTTGACACATCCCTTCAAAGTGGGTTCAGGCAACTTAAACAGCCCATGTGAACTCAGGACAACTACCGTAAGATTAAAAACAAAGTCTGGTTATCACCAAATACAGCTTTCCGCTATGAAGCCATATTCTAATTGTAAGGTTCTCATCAGCCGAAGTCAGAAGACAAATGACAATCCTTTCCCCAAATAAGTTGGACTCACTTTGACCTGAAATTTACCATTTAAAAAACTTGACCCAAACTGAACTTTCCAATAGTTGCATGTCCAGAAAGACTAGTATCCGGTAGCCAAGGTGAATGTAGGAGAATTAACTATCACACCACAACATCCGGGCAATGTTCATCCCACACATATCCTCTCACCACAGATCACTGCAGTGTCCGCCGTGCAATCACAAACCGAAGGTAAACTCGCTGGAACATTCCACAAGCATTTCTTGTCCATGTGTATTATTATACGGGCTCAATTTTCATGACTGGTATTTCGACAATATCAGTACTTTTGTCTAGTTGGTAGACTGAATAGTTATCATAATAGGCAAGGACACAAATAGCAGAAACATGTTTCATTAGTTCTTTATGATTTCTTTAACAAATTTTCTGAGTTGCGCCAACTCTGGAAGCCATCTTGTGCATGAAGAAGGCATGACCTATGTCATAATAAAGGTTGAATGAATCATTTTGGCCAGGTGCCACATGAAGCAAGGAGCCATCAGCTACAGTGCAATGAGCAACAGTCCATCATAATTATGTCTCCCAGGTATAAACATAGCTTACTGACATTACATGGAAGAGTAACACCAGAGGTAGATTTTATTTTCCCAGTGAGTGCCAACGAATTTTTAGAGCCATCCCACACTTTGTATGAGCAAGCTGCATGAACATCAAATTCCTTCCATCATCATTCTTGTTGGTCCATGCTTTAGTCCTGCACACCTTTGACAATGTAGCAATTGAGAAATCAATGGTCGTTCTGAAATATCTGTGTGACCTTTTCTAGCAACTTCTCTATCTTTCGAACTCTGCAGAATTGCCTAACCCATAACTTGAGGTCAATACCGATATTCATCATTTGATAATCAATTTGTTACAAAAATGTGTCTAAGTAAATGGAATGTCATCGTTGGCCTAGCCAAGGTGAGTGACCACAAGAGAGGAAGAAAATATTTAATCAATTGCCTTGGCCAAGGCCGATAGGATGGACATGATAAGTCAATGACTGTCAGAGTTAAGATTTACCTGCTCACTGTTTGTGATTATAGGAGTGTACCAGTAATCAGCACATCCTCAAATTTATACCTGAACACTAATAGACCAAACTAGCTTCGACTACAGCTGCTTTCTACAGTAATCAAGTTAATTATTAATCCTGAACATTTGCTGACTGAGTTCATGGCATTTCCTTTGCAATGTCCTCAGAAAATGCAATGCAGTATTGCATTGCATTGACTTAGGATGGTCTGATCAGGAACATCCGTTCCACTTTCCACCCCAAAAGACTTTTTTCAATGCTATCAGCAACATATTCCGGCTCAATCACTGGAACAGTGGTGGTCAAAACAGGACGTGAAAATTCTTCCAGGCCAACCACAAATATTTGCGGCGAGTGATGCCAAAGTGTATTGACAGATGGGCAAAAGAATATGATGAAGCGCAACTTGCTCCAGTGAACCAGTCAGATAAGATTCAAGGCCAAGCTTTACCTGTGTGGTGATCACTGATAGTGGTGGGATGAAACCCACCCAGCTCCTTCTAACCTTGAATTTACGATAGATTACAATTCCTTTTTGACGGACTTATCAGTTCACTTGTCAAAAAGGACAAGGACCATAGTCAAGAATGGTTGAATTGATGCTGGCTGAGCGAATGTCTGAACACATAAAAAGATTTGTGCTTCATGCTTCACCAGGAGTCGATATTGTTGAGCAAAGGGGTTGGTCGGACAGTTGATGTCCTAAGTGATAGACTGGTACTTGGTAGGTATAGGTAGACCAGGTAGGGAGAAAGATAGAGGGAACAAGCAAAACCACTAGATTCACCTTGATGATGCCAAGTAATAGTCCTGACATGCCATGGATGTTGATAAACAAATGTTCTTAGTTAAGATGAGATCATTACCAATGCAGAAGATCAACAACTGGTCAACCCTTACTTCAGGTGCAAGGGTGGTGGCTTGCCCTCACCTAACTCCCAGATGCCATTATTCAACACCTTGGCATACCTGCTGCAGCAAGCACCAATCAAGAGCCTACAACATAGCAATTTGATAACATTTAGCAAAAATTCATATACAAGAAAGCTGTCTAGATCTACTGGTACAAGTGTTATTAGTGAGGTTTCGCAAACCTGACAAAACACGAAGTACGAAATACGAAATTCTAGTTCATTTTCAGGATGTAATGTATTTCTGGATATGGTTGGTACCACAAATGTCCCTGCTGCCAGTGCGTCTTTTAGCCTATAATGTAAGACCGAGAGAGTTATGGTGCATCTTGAATTTTTAAATTTCCACTTCGTAGCTACGAAATGGAAACGGAAGGTAAATTTCAAAGTATAATATACATGTACACCGTAACTCTATCGGTCTAACGCCATATACTAAAAGACGCTCTTGCAGCAGGCGATATTTGTGGTGCCATCCATCTCATGAAATACATTACATCATGGAAATGATGTCCAATTTCGTTTTTCGTACTTCGTGTTTTGTCAGATTTGCGAAACCTCACTAATATCAAGGTACTAGCAATGATGACAACGGGATTAAGAGACTTGAGGGACTTGAGTCCTTATCCCTGACTCAACTGGGGTTATGGCACTTTAGCTTCTCAACACTGGTTTAAGCTACCTAAGCCAAAAACAGAATTTAGTATTATAAAAGCACTCCAGATGCCCTCCTGCAGCACAGGGCTTTAATTACCCCCCTCATGCAGCACATGGCGAGTCAGAAAGAGGATCGTGTGCTGCCTTTGGAATTAAACCTGACCTTACCTCAAAGTCACTCAGCTGCATTGGCCTACTGCTGGCTGCAAGCTTCACAAAAGCATCAAACCTGGAGACCTGATCGACATATCCTGGTCTCATCTTTGCATAAAAACACTGCAAGGTATCTTTGCTCTTGATATCAACATGTGTGTGATGTGTTCCATCCATCTACCAAGCTATAAATTGCCATCACTGTTAAACACATGCACGAATCACTTTTCTAAACCATCAAAGTCGAGCAAGCGAAAACACCGTGCTCGATTTTTTGCAGATCGAGATACAAGCTTAGGCTACCTTCGTCCCACCTGTGTAAAGTACACACCTACGACCAAGAAATAATGGATCGGATAAAACACTAAGACACACCTAAACAAATTTTCACAGAACACTTTTTCAAGTCAAATCACCTCAAGCTCAGGGCTGTTATGGCTGAAGATGGGGTGAAGGTCTCTCATCGAATCCCCATTTTTTTCTTCCTCTGAAGTCGATATGGGTCATTTGGTAAGGCAGAAGAAGACAGAAATAAGGCATAAAGATAGCATGAATGATGAAGGGCCTTGACTATCTCCATGCTCATCAGCCTTGCCAGAGATAGCACATGTCATGCTGTCAGACTGTGTGCCTCCAACATTTTACCTTTGACTCTTAAACAATTCACTTCCTTTCAAGTTTGCTTTCTGAAATGGCTAGCCCTGGGCAGGACAGAGGATGAAGAGAATGCAGAGGCCTTACTTCCCAAACAAAGCTCATGACAACGTACTATGTGGTGAACTTGTAGGCCCCTCTGGGCCAAATGTGCCGAAAGAATTCTTCTTTTCCGTCCATTCAGAAAGAAACCTGCTCCAAGTTTTTAACAGGAAAAAGTTCATTTTAAGACGAGCATGAAGATTTGACAACTCATATCAACAACTAGTTTGCTGGGTGAAATACAGCTTGAGATGAAGCCTACATGGTGCTATATGCCATCAGTTGCTATTGCGGTCACGTAATCAAAGCAAGGGATAGTGATGTCATACACTCGAAACAAGGGGTAGTGATGTCATACACTCGAAGCAAGGGGTAGTGATGTCATACACTCAAAGCAAAGGGTAGTGATGTCATAAACTCAAAGCAAGGAGTAGTGATATCATACATTCAAAGCAAGGGGTAGTGATGTCATAAACTCGAAGCAAGGAGTAGTGATGTCATACACTCAAAGCAAGGGGTAGTGATGTCATACACTCGAAACAAGGGGTAGTGATGTCATACACTCGAAGCAAGGGGTAGTGATGTTATTGGTAGTGTTTGAGGGTCTGATGGCCACGTTGAAGAAAAATAGGGAATGTTTGAAGAGGCTTGAAGCATGAACAGAATACTGCAGCGCAAAGTCTGCATTGCAAGTTATCATGTTGTTCGTGTAATATTTCATCAGAGTGTTGTCAGTGCTCACCTGGCTCTTGCCATGGATTAGATCATCAACATGCAGACAGACACATTCCCTTGTGAAATAAGTCAGCTTGGGAGCAGACACACGGTTGCAGCCCGGAACATGAACAGAGGTTCAGCACAGAACAAAGCCAACAACTATTTATCCTCACCTCAAAAGAAACCACATTCACACAAGGTGCATTGTGGCAAGTGTGATGAATCTAGCACTAATTAAACAACATCCGTAATGCCCACTGTACACGATCAAATTTTTCTTCCAATTTTTTTGAAATTTAGATTCCGGGCCTATTGGGGCTTCAATGTATAATCCCACATGTAGGCCTTTATTGAGCATATTCAGAAAATTGGATGAAAAATCTCATCGTGTACAGCATACATAATAGAGGATAAGTAACGAAGTAATTTTGACAGCTTTTTTTCCCTATCACACTGAGTGGAAAACTTTCCCACACCATTGTCACATGATAAGGTCAACTATGCTATAATTCAGTCACTCTTCAAGATCAATGCTTGCCTCAAGGGTGAATCTGCGTATTTGGCCTATAATGTATAGAGGCTCCACCCAACCGACAGAGACACCCAGATCTGACACTCTCAATTAAAGAAGAATAAATGGATGATAAACATACTACTGCGATCATGTTTCTCTAATAGATTGGTCAAAAGTTGGATGACATTACGATAAGATCATCTCGGTTGATTTTATCGCTTTGTTTAATACGATAGTGTCAGGGACCCATCAAGCCTGCATGAAGTTGACCCCAAAGTAAAATAATACCAGCTAATTACTCACTCCTCTCAAATTATCAATTTAAAAAGTTGAGATGATAATTAGTTATTAACTAATAATCAAACCTCTCTCGAACACTGTGTCACTTCGACTGGCATCTCATGTTTTCGCAAAATTTGGCGATATGTCCCTTAGTATTTGAGTTAATTTTTTTCAAAATTGCTCATGGATTGGTCATGGTCTGTGCTGTGTAATTAAATTTCTTTTAAGATTGATCTGGGGTTGATCATACCCCACGCTCTTGAATAATATTTCCTGTTCCACGTTGAAAGAATTTGTCATTTCAACTTGAATTCAAGAATATCAGGTGGCATGATTGAATGAGCTCCACCCTATTACATAACCAATATCAACAGTTGCAACTGGTTCTGTCTCAAGTTACAGAAACAAAACATAAAATGGATTTGAAAGTGCATCTAGGGTAGCCCTTTTGAAATCGACACTGTCAGATATTGTAGAAATTACACATGATCAAATTCTCATTAAATTAACCCACATTGACTTTGCCCTGACATTAAAAAATCAATGATTCATTTACCAAATTGTACAGATTTCCGAACATGAGAGGTTGCACTTCACATTATGGTTGTCACACAGAAAAATCAAAGAAGAAAGTGAACATTTGGTGTAATGTTTGGTGTAACAATAAACATCAGGCATCAAAATACCTCAAGAAGGTACATAGAAGTTTAATGACTACCATTACCACCAAGTGTTCATACTGCCCCAATCTCTGGGTCCAGAGAGCTTATTACAACAGCTCAATCGCTCCACCCCAATTTGAGACTGGAGACTCATTATTTGACAGCGGACAAAAATCAATTTGTGACATTCACCAAGCCAGTGATTAACTGGTTTGTTATCACACAAATGTTGAAGTTAACGACATATTAGGTTAAAATGTCTGG
Organism: Notospermus geniculatus; assembly: GCA_002633025.1. NCBI lineage: Eukaryota > Metazoa > Nemertea > Pilidiophora > Heteronemertea > Lineidae > Notospermus > Notospermus geniculatus. Next base: position 416,609 of record NMRB01000165.1, read on the forward strand.
TGTTAGGTTACAGCGACTTTTTTCCAATATGTATATGGCCATTAGGAATATGCACATTATATTTCTCGGTTAAATACCGACCATAATATGACAATTTTGAGTGGTGTTCTTCACTAAATTGGGTGATTTATTCCCCCAGAATCAGAACTTGTCTGTTTCCTACTCTCATCATCATTCGAGGGGTGCCTGATGTCTGAAATTTGATCCCCTTTTCATGCAACTTTCACCCATTTGATGGGTGCACACTGCAAGAATCTGCCAGCTGGTGTACTGAAGTTTTTTGAGACTTATGCTCAGTCTACACGATCCAATTTTTCTGTCAAACTTTTTGGTCAAATTTTTCCATTCGACCCTCTCAATCCACACGGTGATTTTCTTTATCAGTCTTTTCGAATTAGAGCCAAGGAGAGGTGCAGTATAGATGACATAGGCCTAACCATACAAAATAGGTCCAACGCCATGAAAATGATATCTATGATATCTATCTATGGCTATTCATAACAAAAGGCCTGGTCACCGTGATTAGGGCGTTATCCAGACAATAAAAATATTTCCCCATGCCACTGTAATTATCTGGTCAAATTGTAGGAGAAAAATAGGACGGACTCTATCCAAAATGATTTTGGATTTTGAAATTTGGTTGGTTAAATTTGTTAATTTTCCCCATGCTACAGGAGAAAATTTTTTGCTGAAACTTTTTTGGTCAAATTAAACTGGACCATGTGGCTCAGGCATTAGTGAAATAAAGGTTCCAGGGAAGGACTTAAAGGGACACTCTCCCAGATTGTTGACCAGGAATTTGGGGCTCTGATTTCCTCTTCCATTACAGTGTAACAACCAATACAATATGTCCATTCATACAGAACCAATGCAACATTTGGGACCCACATCCAAATCCTAAATCTAGTACACAGGACAGTTGTCTGGTGACAGATCATGCAACCATCACAACACCATCCATATCCAAAGAGTAAACTACAAATATCCAAGAAAAAATACCAACTGGAGTGTTGGGTGACACTGCTGAACAAACCTGACTAAAAGAGAGACAGCAGAAAACATGTCATCATTGAATTTGGAATTCAATGAATATATAGGAGCCAATACAACTGTGTCAACAAATGATGGCTGAAGAAGTGGACACCCAGCACCAACATTTTTTAGACAACAGCTTATTCAGCCAAAGGAGCTACGCCGATCGACAGCACAAATCAGCAATTTTTCATGACCTTCCAATCCATGTAAAGTTGGCTATATGGGCATTCCCAATGCCAGAGACCTGTAACCTCTAAACCCAACTCAATATCGACTTACCTAACTTGCCAGCCAACCTTGTTAGAGGAATAGACGGTCACACCCTCTCTCTCCACCCAGATAACACAAGAAAGATATAATGAGACAGTCCGCCTTTACTCCGTCCGAAGTGAGCTTTCCTACTTCGTCAAGTCCGTATTTGCATCCAGAATTGTCTTACGAGACAAAGCAGTTTAGTATCTCCAGGTATGAGGTGCGCCGTTTGTTACCGTAGCTCCACGTCCTGCTGTGTCCTCCTCAATCCCGATCAGAATGACACGACATCAGACAAGACAAAGTTTAAGATGGAGTGTCACCAATGATGCTCTCCAATAGGAGAAGGGCTAGTCACATCACCGGACAACTGTTACCCATTATCTGCTAATGATTGGTGTGTAAACAACACGGGAAGGACACGATAATCTGGTGTGACCAGGACAAATGATCAGCGGTTCTGGCTTTTTTTCTAAATCCATTTTGGAATGGATTCATTATTGAGTGGTCTTCAATGTATTTGTCTAGCCTGATGTATAGATGACATAGGCCTAACCATACAAAATAGGTCCACCGCCATGAAAATGATATCTATGATATCTATCTATGGCTATTCATAACAAAAGGCCTGGTCACCGCGATTAGGGTGTTATCCAGACAATAAAAATATTTCCCCATGCCACACGGTATGAATTGTACCGGTAATTATCTGGTCAAATTGTAGGAGAAAAATAGGACGGACTCTATCCAAAATGATTTTGGAATTTGAAATTTGGTTGGTTAAATTTGTTAATTTTCCCCATGCTACAGGAGAAAATTTTTTGCTGAAACTTTTTTGGTCAAATTAAATTGGACCATGTGGCTCAGGCATTAGTGAAATAAAGGTTCCAGGGAAGGACTAGGGACACTCTCCCAGATTGTTGACCAGGAATTTGGGGCTCTGATTTCCTCTTCCATTACAGTGTAACAACCAATACAATATATCCATCCATACAGAACCAATGCAACATTTGGGACCCGCATCCATCCTAAATCTAGTACACAGGACAGTTGTCTGGTGACAGATCAACCATCACAACACCATCCATATCCAAAGAGTAAACTCTACAAATATCCAAGAAAAAATACCAACTGGAGTGTTGGGTGACACTGCTGAACAAACCTGACTAAAAGAGAGACAGCAGAAAACATGTCATCATTGAATTTGGAATTCAATGAATATATAGGAGCCAATACAACTGTGTCAACAAATGATGGCTAGACAAGTGGAAGAAGTGGACACCAGCACCAACATTTTTTAGACAACAGCTTATTCAGCCAAAGGATATGAGCTACTTCGATCGACAGCACAAACCAGCAATTTTTCATGACCTTCCAATCCATATGAAGTAGGCTATATTATGGATATTCCCAATGCCAGAGACCTATAGGCCTATCACCTCTAACCCCAACTCAGTATCAACTTACCTAACTTGCCAGCCAACCTTGATAGAGGAATAGACGGTCACACCCTCTCTCTTCACCCAGATACACAAGAAAGATATAATGAGACAGTCCGCCTTTGTACTTAAACTCGAAGCTCTTTACTCCGAAGTGAGCTTTCCTACTTTGTCAAGTCCGTATTTGCATCCAGAATTGTTTTACGAGACAAAGCAGTTTAGTATCTCCAGGTATGAGGTGCGCCGTTTGTTACCGTAGCTCCACGTCCTGCTGTGTCCTCCTGAATCCTGATCAGAATGACAGACATCAGCCACGACAAAGTTTAAGATGGAGTGTCACCAATGATGCTCTCCAATAGGAACAGGGCTTTTAGTCACATCACCGGACAACTGTTACCCATTATCTGCTAATGATTGGTGTGTAAACAACACGGGAAGGACACGATAATCTGGTGTGACCAGGTGTGCGACCAACTGGACCAGAACACCTGGATGACTGCCTAAATAATGACTGCAGTAGGTGAAACCACAACATATGGACTGCAGCTGTGCATTGGCTGGTCACCTTGGGCTGGAACAGACTTCCGTCCTTGATGATAAAGAGGCCAGCCTACCCTTTCACGTTGTACCTGGGCCTTACCTGTCCCAATAATCAACAGGATCAATGAGTAAGCCTTTGACATGGCACAACAAGGTGTGGACAGACTCAGCTAAGGAATCATGCACAGGAAACCATAAAAAATGTGTGTAGGAGACCGAGATATGATATCACACAAGTTTTCTTAAACTTTGTTCAGCCATTGACTTGGTTTCACTTTTTAAGGCCAGGCAAATCTGAGTTTTACTGCCACTGTCAAAGAGGCACCTTCTTGAAAATTGGTTGTGCTCTGCCAATATGGCTGCCAGGTAGCCATCTTGGATTTTGTATTCTGCTCCATATTAACTTCAAATGCCTTGGTCAATCAACTTGGATATGTCAAGATAGAAGAGGACTTTGTCATACTTCGTTTTAAAGGGAAATTTCAGTCCCACTTTTGACCTGGTGATCATTTCTCCTTTCTGACATCTTTTAGGGATCTGCAGCATAAAGATGGTGTAGGGTCAAGTAATCTCACCGCTCTACCTACAATCAACCTGGTATAGCCATGAACCCGCACAGGTGTGACACATGCAACAAGGCTGCTGACTATCAAAGATCTAAGTATAGATATTGGGCAGCAAGTTTCCAATCAATCTCTTGAAATATTTTGACATCTGGTTTTGGTGTCCTCAGGTGATCCATGAGTCATGTCATCTGGAGATTGTAGACGGATCTCCTGGAGGAAATGTGAACATGGACATGGCAGGAAGAGATAGAGAGTGACATCTCTTAACACTTAACCCCTTGAGCCTCGCACAACAAGGCCATTGTCGCAAAACTAGTGTCTGCTTTAAGACTTTGATCACTCCAGGCTCATCTTTCCAAGCTCCTTCAAACAAACACAGATTGTCATTTATTGAGGAATTTATGAGAGCTGTTTTGATGGCAATGGAGGTGAGCCATGCAGGGCCTGTCCTTCAACAAGAAGGTGTTGTCTTCTGGGTCACAAGGGTAATTCAGAGGATTACCGGCTTAACAGATCAGCTAGATTAGTGGCAACACTGAACAACATCTGAGTAAGGACAAAAAGAACATTGTTTCCTGCAACTGTAAATCATGAACATGAGGTTGTTAATTCATTCCTTCACTAGTGTAGAGGAGGGCAGAACTTGCCTCCCTCACTGTCACACTGATACAGTTGCATCCCCTGGGGACAGGCTGTCCAGCAAACAATGTTCTTTAATCCTAAATCCGTTCACATTTTGCCATTCTGTGATGCATTGTGAGCTCTTAGCGCGTTCCCCATTGCCCACAGCTGACAGAGCACGTGGCGGGAAGCTCAGAACAAAAAGATGGTATTGGTGACAATGTTGAACAAGCAGTCACAGATGGACGACATTAGCTGTAACAGGAGTTAGGTTCCAACACGTAAAAAGAACTACTTCTCCAATCCAACAACACCTTTTTGTAATTGAATAGTCTGTGAAAAAATGAAGGTAAAATGAATGGGAATGTCCTTCTCGCTTTTGTCAACGAGAGACATTCTCCACTTTTCTTTCGCAAAGTTTCAGAAAAATCGTAAATCATGAAAAATTGATGAATCATGATGAAAATTTGCAAAATGCTGTTCGTTCAAGACGCAGCAACAAGCGATTTTATGGGGAAAATATTCCAATTGAAAATTTCAGCCGGTCTCACAGATCATCGAATGTCATCAGCGGAATGCAGAGATTGAGGCGTATGCTTGAATTAACCAGCAGCGGCAGGAGAGAATGGGGTGTGTTGATTTATTGTGTCCTTTCTTCAATAAGTACTTAGTCCATTCTTCAAAGCTGACACACGTCGCCTTTCAACGTGTGACAAATTTAATAAATGACCCGCGATGTTATGGGAATAATTGGAAAGTTTCCCTTTGGATAAAATGTTACAACAATTTTTCAAAATTGGCAAAATTTTTCAGCGCGTTCTGTCATCCGATATTACCAAGTCATGCCTCATGCTTATGTTATGGAATTTCGTATAAATCATTTGTAAAGATGGTCTGATTAGTCGCCTGTTCCTGGGTCAGCAGCGTCAACTCAAATGACATGGAAGTATTCTCATAATCCATCAAAGACCATCGCCCATTGACTCTCTTCAGAAACTTGTTTATCATTTACACTTGCGGTGGTTCATCCCAAACGCTTGTCATCCGAAACGATCATTTGCTGGGAGCGGGTAACTTCACACGTTTGCGAGACAATCACCCAGAAAATTTGAAAGTATCAACTGAGTTATATTTCTATGAGAAGTTTGAATTCGAAAAGGACTGCAGAGCTGACGGACTCTGGTTCGGGTGTAGTTTAACTTTTTCTGTTGCCTAATGCTACCTCAATTCAGGGCACAATTCCACTATTTCACAAGAAAGATTGATTAAGTTCCAAAGTACATCACCAGATTGCTAGGCACAGGTGATTAAGTTCAGGATGCCAGTGGCTGAAATTAGAAGACACATTCACACTGAGACTGGTTCCTACCTAGCCCCAAGAGAACCCACATTTGTTCACGATTCATTTCACCAACTGTCCAGCCTCCAGCAGAGGTCAATCAGTTTTAACTCAGCCGAGGATATCGAATTGGAAGTCTGAGAGGAAAATAATCAACAGGATGAAGTTTGAACGTGATTCGATGGGGCTGACTTCTGCAGATGCCACAAACTGAACATCCTTGAATCAGAACGCAATAAAAACCAGAATGAACTTGTGCCTAGGTGAGCACAGCCATCACTGAGCAATAGTTATCTGACTCAGTGGCATCGTGTGGCAGAATACTTTGGGAGAGGTCCAGGACGTCATCCTGTAGTTGGTGAAGAAGCAGACCTGTTTCAATGTCAGTAGAGTTTCAGGGAACCAGAAGTCTTCAGGCGAAGCATTCATTGTCAAAGACAGTACTGTATTTGTATTAATTAGATTTTTCTGTCAGGGCCAAAGCCATAGCATCATTGGCCCTGATAAGTACGGGAAGAGGCCATCTCAAACTACTCATGTTCCCCACTTGGATAGGCTTTTATAATTTTTATAAATGGCCCGGGATTCAAACCGGGACCTGCCGCTTGCTAAGCGGGCATGATAACCACTACATCAAAGCTCCTCCTTGCAGCAGGTCTCTTAAGGTGAACAGCCTGGTGCACTCTCCCATCAAAGAAAGTTGTCCTTACAATAAATAATGGGCACAACAAGGATTGAAAGGCATAAACCCAAAGGGTTGCATGTCCTTGCATGGTGACGAAGGGAGTGAGCACAAAGAATCATCTACATTGATACCGATAGTATCATGCAGAATAGCTGCACATTTTTTAGGCCAACTTCAAGTGGCATCGAGTGAAAGAGAATCACGATTGAAGGTGTCTCTTGGCAATTCGAGCAAGTTTTCTCAACCCAAGTAAGGCAAGGTTAGTTGACAGGTATGCCTTGAAAACCACTGATCACCACATGGGACTACAGAAGTCAGATCATGAGCTTGACTTCCCTGCATTTACTGAACAAATACTGAATGGAGCTATAAATAGCATATGTCCTGATAGTTAAGGCTATAAATAGCTACAGGTTACCATCTGGGAGAAGTTCGCAAAGGATACTTGGATATTCCATCGGGCAATTGATTGCAACTGTTCGTAATCGAAGCTCTAGGATTGACGGCCCCAAGGCAGAAGAATTATTGATGGCTGAAACTTCTACAGTCATTATTTAAAACAATCTNGCTGTAAGAGTGGAGCAGTGGAAACATGACTGTCACTGGTCCCGGATTAGATCACCAGTCTGACCCACTCTTCATCTGAAAGAGAGAGCTCTCTTCGACAGTGCAGGTTTTCTCTAGGCAACAGACGATTCTCGAATTCGCAGATCTGCGCACTTCCGCCGAAATCGCAACCAGAACCTCCATCTGAAACCACCAGACGTGACACAATCCATGATTCAGCAATGGTCAACTCTGACGTGATGTCATCAAAGTCCTGTCATGGGGTTCTCTGTGTCACGTCATTCAGTTTCAGACCGAGGTTTGTGGTTGCGATTGAAGTGTGCAGATCTTTCTCGTTTATGTCAATTTGTCTATCTGGTTTCCTCTGGGCACTTCATTTCCTTCCCGGCACTCTGGTTTTCTCCTGCTGTGCATTACTTTCTTCAATGTTGTCTATGGAGCTGATAAAGCCATATTTATGGAGGTTCTTCACTAATGTCACACTCGGTCACATAACTGCAAAGAGTCAGTCATGTTGTGCGTCAAATGGCTGGCGACAACGTCAAAACTGACACGTCATGATATTCTGACGTCAGGACCTGTGTGTTGATGCCCTGATGTCGCTTGACATTTTGGCAGCCAATATGGTGGCATCGTCTCGTCATGGAAATGTGACATCACATGAAGACATCAATATTATTACAGTCCACAATCATTCATTGTCTTCTTTGTTGCAATTCCCAAAATCGAAATCACACATGGCTCGATGCGATTTGAGGATCATCATCCACAACTCAGTTTAGCTTTTAAGCAGCAAAACTGGTACCTTTTTTATTCCTCACCACTTGCACGTCTCGCATCATTTTAATAAATTCATAATCTCATTATCAATTGCCCTTTTTCTACTTCATGAAATATTAGCGCTGACACTGGTGTTGAGGGGCACTGAGGGGTGTCAATGACCCAACACCGCCAACGATGGGAGATGCAGATGCCTGATTTGTAACTGATACCTCTCGAAATGTGCTTCAGTGAGGCTCACTTCACCCACAAATGACTCACAAGAGGAGCGTGAATCTGACAATATTTTGTTACAGAAGAGCCCAGATTTTTATTTTCCATATTAAGAGTGTACACAAAGTAGACATTCAAGTGAGTTCAAAAGAGACCCGAAAATCTGATGATATGATATGGGGAAAACAAGTGGCTGGATATTTTTTTCATCAGCTATACTGAATGGTAAGCTCACTAAATCCTGACTTTCTGATGCTGTTCAAGTTCCAAGTATGTGAACACTCCAAACTTGTCAAATGTCAGTTAGCGGATCTCGAGTAGCTTAGCAAGTACAAATACAATCGTTGTTAGCGGTATTAGCAAGTTTTTATAAAATAACATTATTATTTCATTTCTTGGTAGCTTTGAAGTAGAAAGTTTTGCTGTTGATGACATCTAGAAGAGGCAACTTAACCTGACATCAGGCGCGGATCCAGGGGGGCACACCCGGCCCGCGGCCCCCCTATTTTTCGGTGACCAACGTTAGAAAAATTGCCCTTTTCGAAGTGCCACAGAATTGCCTTGTAGTTTGTCCCTCCAGATGCTGGGAAATAGCATCAACGGCCTTCTAGATTTCAAAATTTTCTGGTGGAGACCCCAAACCCCCTGCCGTGGCTTCACGCCGTTGGCGCTTGCCTTCATCGGTCCGCCTGTGGCCTTCTGTGGCCCCCTTTACCAGAATCCTGGATCCGCCCCTGTGACATGGCCATTCAGAGTGACTCCACATTCTCTTTCAACACTGCTTTACATTTTGCCTATCACGCCAACACTTCAGCCTCTCAAAATAACCCATCATTTTACAAAGAAGCAAAAAATTAATGCTGTTGTTGATGATTTCGGAGGTGTCATGCAGGTCCTTGCGATCATTGGACTCAATTTGGTCGATGGTAGAAATCCTATCTTGGGGGAAATTGAGGTTCAAATCCTGGTGTGCACTAAGACAGATGACAGAGGGAACTATGATACCCCTCCATGATGATTTCGGAGGTCTCAGGTCCTCGAGATCATTGGACTGTAATTTAGTCAATGGTAGAAATCATTGGGGGAAATCCAGGTTTAATTCCTGGTGTGCACTACAGTACAGGTCACAATTGACATCCCTAAATTCGCGTCAGTTATGCGTAAGTCACTCGTAACTTACGCAACAACTCACGAACTATGTTACGCGTAACTTACGAGGTGAGTTACGCTGCGAGTTACGCGAATTTCGCTAGTTACGCAGTGAGAAACACAGTGAGTTAGGAGGCGAGTTACGCGATTTTGACGAGTTACGCGGTGAGTTATGCGAAACCAAAGCCGTGAGTTACGTGTAAGTTTCTCGTAACTTACGAGTAACTTACGCGAAGCCGTAGGGATGTCAATTGTGACCTGTACTGTACATGTATGAGATAGATGACAGGAGACTACTAGTATGATGATACTCCCTCGTGGGGTGAGAGGACGTTTCGTCCCTGTACAATTTGCCCTCAGTGATTTTGTTCCCCATGGGACAGCTGGGAGGAACACTGAAGAAGTGGTAAGCCACCCAATAATCTCTGAATGTTTTGTCAAATGGTAGAAGCCTGCCGTGCATTTGTGGCCTACAACATTGCTCCAAATGATGAAATGATTAGGATGAAACTGGGATAATTGACATTGGGGATATGATGATCCCATTGGGATGGAAATCAGCTGGAAAGGGATTAAGGTCAAGGCAGGACACATGAAATTCCCCATCAACTTTTCAATTTCAATTGTAATTTGGAGGCTGACTGCGACAACCACAATAATCAACACTGCTTACAAGTGACGAGAATCAATTGAAACCATAGAAGACAAAAAAGAGCAATACTGCAACTCAAAAACCTGGCTGTCGTCAACCAGAAAATTGCCCGCCCCAGGCATCCATTAGAAAGACTGAAATCTCATCTCCGTTTATTTTTCCCTGTATTTAATTGGAAAATTCCGACTTCAAAAGCTACGGTCACCTATCTCCTGTGTAACATATGGGTGGGGCTCCGATAGTACTAAACACATGTTTATATGCAAGACACTGATCAGGGCGACACCCCAGGAGTATAGGAATGGCAAGATATGACATTATCTGTCAAAATGTTACATTTGAAACTTGCACGAAAAAACACATGAAGGTGGAATCACATTTCCTATTCATAAAATATGAAAAATAGTTACGGTCTGCATGTGGTGCTAATTCTTCAAGCACGCTTCCATTGTTTTTCTTATTGCAAATGATGCACATGTATCAGTATCAGTATCGCTGACAAACTGTTGTTTTTTTTTTCTAAAACGGTAACTCACCATGGATGACCCAGCCGTGCTTGCACGTCTCACACACTCGAATCTGTGACTTCCCAGGGGCAAAACATTCACAAGAGCAGTTTTGCAATGTGCAGCGGATTGCCTGCAAAGAGAAAGACGGGAAGAAAAATTATGAGATTCAACAGTACACAGAGCCTACTTCTGAAATCAACACAGCACTCGGCAAAAAGTATACTGTAGAAGGCTTTCAAATTCTGTTGGCCATTGGGTCTCTTGTCTACTGTGGTCATCTGTGCTTGCTCTTTTGACTGTAACACTCGCAGTTGTGGAATACCTGAAATCATGACAAGAGTCAATGTGCCACAACAGGTAGGCCTACTCAAAAACAGTTTGAAAGCCCTGTTAGCATTCGCAGTATGTTTCTTGCAATGAGTAATGAAATTCAAATTCAGCCCAACAATGGGTGACAAAAATAAAGAAATCATTCAAAAGTTAAAATTAAAAGACATTTACAACATTTAGAAACGACTTGATTTGTACCTGGAAGAACATGGGAGTCTGACGATGAAGACCCATTAGTTGATGTAGGAAGGGAGGGATGGGGAATGGAGGACACGGGTATGGCTGTAGCTGCATCATCGTGGCCAAGTTACATCCATTTAAGGCAGAAAAATACCACTTGAAGTTAAGAAATTCCCGAAATCGCACAGTTCCTTCGCTCAAAACCCTTGTTAGAATGTTGACACTGAGAGTGTCATACACAGATTATAGATACTTCCATGCAATAATCCAGCATCGAAAGTTCACCATTAATGGTAAATGTCAGTTTCAGTCTTCTAACCAAAGAAATAAAGTCCAAAGTGTCACAATTGATGGAGGTCACGCAAAAAGTTGTGTAGATAATCCATATTTCTGTTCATCTCATATCATCACGCCAAAGTCATCATCCCAGCTGACTATATGTAGTATGAGAAATGAGAGAAGAACTCAGAACACAACTAATCCGTATTGTATTGATCCGAAGATACTGGAATAATCAGTTTGAAACAGTGGCTACTAGTCCTGACCACTTCCTGATTATATGGTTAACTGATAACAAGTTTGGCAAAAAAAACTCACACCATAAGTTTTGTGAAGAATCTCCACCATATGCAGAGAAATTGCCAAATTCGGAAGGCGCTCGTTTCAAACTGCTTTCTTGCAACTTATTAGCACGAGAAAATAATCCATTCAAGTGGAATCAACGGACTCGTAAAACTCACACCATGAGCACGCGTAGCTATTCCCTGGACGGAAGGGCGAGAGATCTCAACCAATCACCTCGTAGTTATCAGAGTAAATCAAAATTCTGTCTTAATTATTCCCGGGATGACTGGCTCGGTCATTCAAGAGAGCAGTTTACATCGATGCGAATTCACAATAGTGGTAGATCCTCCCCTGCAGACAAGTTGCACCGGCTGTGATGTCATTCACTCTGTTCAAATACAGCTAAATAAGCGAGCCTTTGAAGCGCACCAATTTTATAGATGATGCGCCCCGCAAGTGAAAGCCATTGTATTACTGTAGCCACTTATTAAACAATTGATACAATGGTTCAAATCACGCCCCTTTTGGCGATTGAATTGCCGCGTGCTTTCACATGCCGCAGAGCCTGCGGCGTTGATGGTACTTGTTACCGAGTGACATGTGTCACATAGAAAGGTTTTTCTTCATTTCAAGGATGTTAGTTAAGCTTAAAAGGCATAAACCAATTTGTCGATTGCCGGCAGGTAAATGGAGACAAATCATACTAGGAAAATTTGCAGACAGGTACAGGCCCTACATGGGTGTGTCACTTTCCAATATATGAATATGAGATATGAGGCCAGGCCATTGCGTTGTTTCTTTCTCTACCTTACCGACTCAACATTTGAAATGTTTTTGGTCAGATGTCACCAGGGTCTGAACCTTGATCTCCTCCACATTGAAGGCAGACGCCAACCACTTGGCCAGTGGGGAATAAGGTGTGACAGAAACACAAAACAGTACGACTTTCAGTTTATCAAGCTTTTTGACTTCAAGAGATAGAGGCCATGACGTAACAGAAGTGGCCTATTCCACCCAAGAAGGACTTGAAATTAATTTAATGCTTGGTTCAACATTGATCGTTGCTGAGAAGAATGATTGAAGTGTAATTTTTTACGCAATAATCTGTTAATAAATTGAAAAAATATATAATGTCTTTAAGATAATCCTCCCGAGCTTTCAAAATCAATTTCTCTGGCGTCAAAGGGATTTATGTGATTAAAATTCTGTCATGATGTTATTGTCCCAATTTAAAGGCAAAACACACAAACTTCATCTAAATTACAACCTTCAACAAAACAAAATTTCTGTCATGAGAGAGCATGATTTTCAAATTTCAGTCAATGTACCGGTATTGATTATATGTTTGATTCGCTTCATAAAAAAAAAGACCCGACCCGTACTTGATGAAATGAATGTAACATACGTTGTGATTGGTCAGTGATCAGAATGGCTCCCTATCATAACCAACATAACAGTTACCTAATGTACACCCTTCATTATCAAACACCAGGAAGCAATGGCACTAACTTATGACACATCTCTTCTCTTATACTGACACTCTATATCTCAATGACACGAATCTACTTAACAATTCCATTCAAACACGGTTTCACGGCCCCGCCACAAAGCACACGATTTACTGGGATACTTCCGTTGCTGAAACGGTGTCATCCGAAAACAATGCTCGCCAATGTCGAAACATAATAACCAAATCCACTTTCACATTCTGCACGTCAGAGTTCAACAATCCCGTCTCGCCCGGGGAGCTGCAGTCGAGTCAAGAACATATTAACAGATTATCCTCCTATAATAATAATCACACTTGTGGGACTGTTCACATGATATCAACTTTTTTTGTCAGAAAAATATAAGTCTGACACTGAGTAAGCCATGAGCACTTGATAGAATAATGCATTTTTTCTACATTTTCAAGTAAACCTCACCAAAGTTTCACCGCATTGAGGACTGTTGACAGGGTGTCTATCGGCTTAATCTAAGTGTGTATCGACCCGTTGATACCCCATTGTGAATTATTAGGCAGAATGTTTTGCCGCTCTAGACCACAAGTGTGGCTCCTCATCATGTTGAGCTCTCTTCGTTAAGTCCTTGCTAATTTATCAAGAGTCATCAAGAAGTCACAACACAGGAGAAGTCTTTCCATCATTGAGAATTGTAAAGAATGACTTCACAAATATTTTAAAGGATGTGTCCTATCAAATGATTCTGAATCCGCAGCCACAGGATTTTGAGGATAAAGTGTTTTGTCATAGGTGACAGCACTGACACCTACACGATCCTCAGTGTTTTGTCAAGCTTGGATTGGAAGTTTTGGACTAACAAATACTACTGCATCACCATTTCTCAAGGGTGTTCAGAGTGGTTCATTGATGCCTGCTGAGCTTTCAGCTCCCATCACCTTGACCCCACTCTTCATGCAATAGAGTACACTCCTCTCGCAGTGTTTTGTTTCGCTCCGTACCTACGCTTCACAAACCACTGCTTCGAATGGCCGATATTCTGCCGATTTACCACCAGATGGCACCACTACTGTTCCCGCTGCTGCGCTGGAGAAAGTGTTTTAGGATTTTACTCAGTTGCAGCCTGATGGCGGGCGCTGATTGGTTGGACAGTACTGGTGCCATCTGGCGGTAAATCGGCAGAATACCGGCCATTCGAAGCAGTGGTTTGTGAAGCGTAGGTACGGAGCGAAACAAAACACTGCGAGAGGAGTGTA
>NMRB01000165.1:430768-482019 GCA_002633025.1 Notospermus geniculatus
TTTGCATCTCTGAGTGCAGTTATTAAGAGAACAGAAACAAGTTTCTTGTCTTGATCCTGAAGTTGTTCCAAAAACAAGACCGATCAAGTGACCGAATTAGCACCCAGGTGAAAGTGCCATCACCTTGTTCCCCCACAGTAAAATCACTTAGGATTCAGAACCTAGGCCGTGATTGGTGGCTGAAATTTGGTTGCACAGTTACACATGGCATCACTTTTTCAACATCACAAATTGTTAAGATGCAACAAAAGCATCCATTTACTGAGGCATTATAGTCATCAATTGTGGCATTTTGTGCCTCAAGAATAATGCACAGATTTTGCAGTATTTACACCCAAGTGACATATTAATTGAATTTCACGCTAGCTTCGGCCTCAGTAGGACAAACTCAGCAACCCTTGATGCAGCTCTTGTTTCATTAGTCAATTACAGCATTATTGAAGGTGTTGCAAAATCAGACATCATGAAATCCAGCCGCACTTAGAAAGGTGGCAACAATGTCAAGGAGACCTAGGCTAATGTATCTTACTGTGGAACCAAAGTACCACATGACATATTGGGGCGTTACATTTTCCACAAGTAGTTGCCAAGCTTTTATGACAAAGCAATTTCGAAGAATTACATTGTACACAGCCGGGAAAATAATTAGATAAAACTGACACGAATTGTTTGAATTGGTCATTTCAATATTGTTGAGTTGCAAAGAACAAATGAAACTCTGTAACAAATGACTACTTTGATCACAGAAGTTGGCAGCAAAAACTCGGCAACACAATACACCATGTCAATTTCATTGACATTGCAAATACTACTCAGTAACTTTTTCAGCTTTGTTAATGGAAATTAGCGGCAAATGGACTTTGGTTATTCACAACATCAAATGATATTCTGTCACTTTTCCTGCTAAAATACCTAATGTTTTCATACTTTTTGTTCTTAATTATGATGTAATAACATCTTTGTCCTACTGCTTATTTGGAGGGTGGGGAGGACAAGAAAGGCTTTGATTCTAAGCTTTCGACAAAACCACATACTAAAGTTCATTAGGAAATACGCATTCCCAACTTTGGAAAGCAAAGTTACCCTTTCAAGAATGGCAGGGTTGTCACCTTCTCAGGACATCCGAATTCCAGATTATCAAGATGTCAAGCTGATACCCATCTTACTCATTTTGCAACATATTACAGGACAGCTTTTTTGAGGAAGGGACATTTTCTGTTCCTGTTGATGGCTGCTTGGTGGACTTCATGACAAACTTCACAGCTCCAAAATGGATTACTTATAAAACAAACACGTCGGAACCACATAATACTTCGCAGGTGTGAAAACTTGATCATTTCGTTGATAGTAAGCACTGCCTACTGACACCGAGTATATCATGAGTATATCATGCGGGAGTTCAATTTACCTCAACACCTGAAAACACAGCGTTTCAATCTGAAACCGGGTTCGACAGCATACAAGTCGCATGGGCCTTGTGTAAACCATACACTTCATAAGTCTTTGAAGATGAAAAATAACTAGACAAATAAGTATCATATCCCACCTATAGATGCAAGAAGCAGCACTTTCCTGCTGAATTCAACAGTGAGCATCTACCTGATCATAACACCAGTCACATGCCCCTAACACAACAACCTACTAGTCCTTAACAAAAAGAGCACACCACTAGTTGTTCTCTAACACAAGAATATGCAACTCCCAATTTGTTGCATTTTTAATTACTTTTGGCTGATGTGAAAATACAGGAGCTGAAACAAGGCTTGGAACAAGGTGCCAGTTTGATGTAGTGCCTGAGGATTCTGAGTTGCAGCCAGGAGGTCCAGGGTTTGAACCAGCAGGTCAATTGCCTCACCTCATTAAGGGGATGATGGCATTATGGCTTGGCAAATTACATTGCTCTGTTGCTCCAGCATTGACAATAATCCATAAATGCCAAAACACAAAATGTTCTGAATAAATAGTTAGATTTCAGCTGCAAAAGATGACCAATAATATGATGAGGAAAAAGGTTGACTAAACCCATTAATATGGCTATTACATTACTGCCACAACAAAAGTTGATGCAGAATTACCATATAATTTTCCTCAGGGAATAACCTGACCACAACAATATTAAAAGAAATGGGAAAAAAACTTGAAAGTATCTCCAAGTTCAACATGTAATTCATATTTCATTCTAAGTATCACAGATTCAATCATAAAAACACTGTTCATCTGCACAAGAAATTGACAAGTACTGAAAAGAACATCGCCTACCTTGGCAAAAAGTCTGCCGTCCTCGTTTGACTCCTTGACAAAAACACAGTTTCATTTATCAAGAAATTTTTCTACAAAAGAATTGGTCTGAACAAAATCACCTCATTAAGGGCATGATGGCATTATGGCTTGGCAAATTACATTGCTCTGTTGCTCCAGCATTGACAATAATCCATAAATGCCAAAACAAAATGTTCTGAATAAATAGTTAGATTTCAGCTGCAAAAGATGACCAATAATATGATGAGGAAAAAGGTTGACTAAACCCATTAATATGGCTATTACATTACTGCCACAACAAAAGTTGATGCAGAATTACCATATAATTTTCCTCAGGGAATAACCTGACCACAACAATATAAAAAGAAATGGGAAAAAAACTTGAAAGTATCTCCAAGTTCAACATGTAATTCATATTTCATTCTAAGTATCACAGATTCAATCATAAAAACACTGTTCATCTGCACAAGAAATTGACAAGTACAGAAAAGAACATCGCCTACCTTCGCAAAAAGTCTGCCGTCCTCGTTTGACTCCTTGACAAAAACACAGTTTCATTTATCAAGAAATTTTTCTACAAAAGAATTGGTCTGAACAAATTAGTCCTAGCGGGGACATTAATGAACGTGCTAACCCGTGTTGTGTCATTATACAAATGTGATTGCCAGAAACTGGAATGAGTGCCATTATAAAGGTGCCCCCACTCCTAGTTAAATCTACATTTATTTGCCACTAATTGTAGTGTCTCCCAGAGAAAATGTAGTCATTTGAGGTGTCATTGATCATACAGATGAAGAGAACAAAAAACAGCGAGTTGTTGTTCCTTCTAATACAGACAACGCAAATGGGGGCACCACTGAGGTTTTGAAACAAGACGGGAGATTCCCAAGTCTTCCTGCATTCAGCAGGTCTATTTTCCATGTCAGATCCAGTATACACAAATATTTTCGCGTGTAAAAATTCACGAAAATCGCAAAATCAAAATTTCGCCGCAAATATTAATACACGCATAAAACTTTCCCCCAACAATCCAGTCAGTGCCCTTCCCTGCCCTTGATGCGAACATTAATCCACGCAAAACAGGACAAAAATGTTCAATTCGTAAAATATTATCACACGAAAATATTTGCGTATAAGGTATTTTCCAGTATCAGCTCTAGTGTCAGCTATTTTCCAGTATCAGACCAGTATGTGTGATTTTCAGAAACTAAAGCCTGCCGCACACTGGAGCTATCTGCTGAGCAAAAAGTCATTCGAGACCATTTGCTCAGCAGATAGCTCACCAAAAAATACGCACACACACGAGCTATCTGCTGAGCAAATGGTCTCGAATGACTTTTCGCTCAGCAGATAGCTCCAGTGTGCGGCAGGCTTTAGGGCCTAGGCTACTCCAACTTTTTTCATCAGTGCCTTTACATGATTGACTACTATTATCCTTACACGCCATCAGTTGTTTAGTCGAAGTACATCAAAATGACCTGACAGCAGAGCACTGACTTTTTCCAAACTCCTCGAACAAGATGATTGGCAATATTGATTTCTGATGCCTGATTGGAAACTGCCATCTGTGGATGAGGTACCGGATAGGTATGCCAACCAGGTGGAGCATACACTGCTTGGGGACTTCCTGCAGAGTTTGCTAGGCTTGTTCTGGCTTCCTCTCATCTAGCTTTGCCGACAGGACAGGCTGAACTTGCACACTGAGTTGGTTAGCACCTGAGCTTGATCACTGAGAGGCAAGGCTAATCTGCCTTTAGCTGCTGAGCAATGTAGTAGGATGGGAGCACCAAGTGCAAAAGCCCAGGGAACTACAGCGAGAAGATGAGATGTGGAGTACCGGTACCGATGTGATCCACCCCTCTGGACAAGTCCTAAGACAAGGTCATGTGGGATCAGGCCAGGTTTTCCTGAATGTTTTCTGAACCTACCAGGTTGGGGGCACCACTGACAGATTAGTGATGGAGCCCCATGAGCAAAGAAGCTTGGGAAGCTTCCCAAAGAGGATATGAGCTCAACAGAGGCACCAGGTCCCAAAGTCTACTCTCACTCCCTTGATGAGAGTTGAGCGTTGAGCGTTGAGAACACCTAAAAGACACAAACAGTCCATGGATCATGGAAAATATTGGAGTATTATCTGTTCTGACTGATGCTTCCCTTTTCATTTCACAAAGTTTTAAGAACTGCTGAAACTTCAAATTCATCAATTCCTGATTCACTCACTATCTTGTGAGGTAAAGTCAAGTAGGCCTACTGACTTGCATGTCAGTGATGAAACAGAAGAAATATGACATCTTGTAAAGTCTTGCCAACTGCAGTGGTGCAGAAAATATCATCAACAACAGCCTTCAGGCAAAAACCACAAAAAAGGTAGAGCAAGTTTACCTCATCAGCAGCAGACATCAACGCCGTACCCTACCCAGATTTACAATCTAGAATTATAAGCATCTACGATAATTGACAAGTTTCGCACACCAGAACGCACTGCTAGCATCAACAACAGCAACAATGGCAAGTACAATAGGCCCTACCTGTAAGTGAAAACGT
Organism: Notospermus geniculatus; assembly: GCA_002633025.1. Lineage (NCBI taxonomy): Eukaryota > Metazoa > Nemertea > Pilidiophora > Heteronemertea > Lineidae > Notospermus > Notospermus geniculatus. The sequence continues at coordinate 435,572 of NMRB01000165.1, forward strand.
GACCTTATCTTCCAAAGAGGATCCATACTATACGTCCATCCACAAAAAAGTGACACCCATTCCCCGATAAACTCCTGTCGCGATGTTGTTACTTGACAATCACTATCCAGATTACTCGAGTTCCATCAATGACCGCTCAATTAAAGACCACGTCACGGTGTTGTCTATCACAAATGACTGCAGCATACACAAGATGCGGTGATGAGTGGGAGCGACTTCGATAAACGACGACGACCACGCCACAATCAATGACTGCTGTGCCCTCCTTAGTTGTGAATTCCTTCAGTGACGGGAGCAATTTGAGCTCTCCTCAAAAGGGCACACAAGGCATACCTATAGTCACTCTCCTGTAAGGGACTAAGTTGCATAATAATGCTAATATCTTACTTAAGAAGATTTCTTCTATAGCACCTGGCTGGCATTTAGATATCCTCTGTTAGCCAGACTCCTATCCAGGTACACTTGATTATAGCAATGAGGAACCTGTGGTCAACAGATATATGTTGTAGCAGAGGACCGGAAATAGTTTTTTATCACTCATTCACCTTTCCATTCTGTGTGTATGATGATACCAAGATGCTGTCAAAGAGATAATTCAATAATTCTATACCCTGTTCTCGCTTTGATTTGCATACCATCCTCACACAAAGTTTAAAAGGCACAAGAATGCCAGTATTGATAATTTTAAGAGTACACTGACACTGTTTCTTCAGTTTTTACCGACTTTGAAGTAGACTAACCCAGCTGGCCAAAGAATCAATCACGTCAGTCACTGGCAGGATATTCTTCTTCAAAATGAAGAGTTCCATACCAGTTACTTCAGCCAGCATCCATGCTGAGAACTTCAAGTGAGGTTTCACCAGTGTAGGCGGGAACTTGAGTCTCCAAAGAACTCCTTAGTCAAGATGCTTAAGTTGAACTACCAACTGGAGAGAAAGGCAGAAAATAATTTCACCCCTCTTTACACACACCCTGTCCCAAGTCAGCTTCAGGAATAGGAAGATCATTTTAAACTGCCCAACCAAGATCATTTGAATGCATGTCAGCCCAATCTCCCAGGAACCTTGGATTCAGTCAACTGCCCTGCCCATTCACAAGAGAGATCCTTTCATACATGTCAGCCCAATCTCCCTGGAAACTTGGATTTCAGTCAACTCCCCAACCAAGATCATTTGATGCATGTCAGCTCAATCTCCCAGGAACCTTGGATTCAGTCAACTGGCCAACCAAGATCACGTATCACAATGTCAGCCCAATCTCTCAGGAACCTTGGATTCAGTCAACTGCCCAAGCAAGATCGTTTGATGGATGTCAGTCCAGTCTCTCAGGAACCTTGGATTCAGTCAACTGCCCACACAATCATTTGATGGATGTCAGTTCAGTCTCCCTGGAACCTCCGATTCTGTCAAAACTGCCAAAGCAAGATTGTTTGATGCATGTCAGCTCAATCGCCCAGGAACCTTGGATTCAGTCAATTCCCCAAGCAAGATCGTTTGATGGATGTCAGCCCAATCTCTCAGGAACCTTGGATTCAGTCTAATTCCCCAAGCAAGATCGTTTATGTCAATCTAATCTCTCAGGAACCTTGGGGCCGTATTTTAGAACGTTCCTTAACATTAAGGTACACCTTAAATCTATTGTTCTCGGTGGTTTTACAATGGACTTAAGGTCGACCTTAACGTTAAGGAACGTTCTAAAATACGACCCTTGGATTCAGTCAACTGGCCAAGCAAGATGATGCACGTCAGCCCAATCTCCCTGGATCACTGGATCCACCAAGATCTGTGCATGTTCCTTGAACTGGGCTCACCCAGTTTTCAATCAAAATCCATCAGAACTTGCTTCCATTTGATCAAGACACAAAACTCTGAGACATCTGTAATTATTGTAAACATCCAGATGCCGATACCTCGCATTGTCACATTTGTAGTCGCATGTCAATGACCTTCAAATCTCAGAGTGACGTCATCAGACAGACACGCACCCACAACAACAAACGACGCCTAGTCTTTGAAATATGACTTTCACAATGATCCTTTGACAAAACTAATCAATGAATTCAACATGAAACATATTATTGAACTGTTAGACGTTTCAAGTATGAACTTTGACAGGTTTCGTCTAAGATACTCGGAGACTAATCATGAGAAAAAACGTACCACCCTCAGTCAAGGCCTAAAGTACTACAAGTAGCCTATCAGATATCAGATCAATGGATTAGTGTGTGCGACTTGTGAAACTGTAGTAATTACTTGATGAAAGGTCGAACGGCAAACATTGACAACCTAACCGATCAATTCGATTTCGGATTTCAAGAGAAAATTTGTAAACAAAAGATTCGTATCTAGGTCAAAGGTTCCAATGGTGACATTTGCACTGATATGAATTTTTTAAGTGTCAGATTGATATTCGTTAACTTCGTTAAAGTACAAGTGTAAAGTTATAATTTTTCTGATTGATTGTACACTTTCAAGCAGTGTCACACATATGAATCCTTCATCTTTGCAAACTCCTTTGCAGCCAAAACTATTGTGGAAATGCAAAGTTTTGAAGAGAAAGGTTCATTCCAACTCGTCCAATAACGGCACTTTGTCCTTGTCCATCTTCTGAACCCTTGGTGCACCTACTTCTTGAACCCCTTAACCCCTGCTTAAGGGCTCCACCATGCGTGATTACCCTGCCCAGAGCCAATCTTAATGAACAATATGTTTTGGTAGCTGGGAGTGTGGTAGATGTACATCCTAAACAAAGAAAATCATAATCTGGTAATCAGATCAATGGATTAGTGTGTGCGACTTGTGAAACTGTAGTAATTACTTGATGAAAGGTTGAACGGCAAACATTGACAACCTAACCGATCAATTCGATTTCGGATTTCAATAGAAAATTTGTAAACAAAAGATTCGTATCTAGGTCAAAGGTTCCAATGGTGACATTTGCACTGATATGAATTTTTTAAGTGTCAGATTGATATTCGTTAACTTCGTTAAAGTACAAGTGTAAAGTTATAATTTTTCTGGTCGACTGTACACTTTCAAGCAGTGTCACACATATGAATCCTTCATCTTTGCAAACTCCTTTGCAGCCAAAACTATTGTGGAAATGCAATGTTTTGAAGAGAAAGGTTCATTTCAACTCGTCCAATAACGGCACTTTGTCCTTGTCCATCTTCTGAACCCTTGGTGCACCTACTTGAACCCCTTAAGCCCTGCTTAAGGGCTCCACCATGGGTGATTACCCTGCCCAGAGCCAATCTTAATGAACAATATGTTTTGGTAGCTGGGAGTGTGGTAGATGTACATCCTAAACAAAGAAAATCATAATCTGGTCCAGGAAACTGGAGGCTTTATTACCTGAATAAGACACCAGGATTAGGCCACATCACCTGACGTTCCCATCAAAATCAGAATTTTGCCCAAGAGACATATTTTGACAGATTATGAACTTGAAGTGGATTTGCTGCAGAATTGGTGCATTGTCCCCTATACTGCAGGCATGCATATTCGGCAAAAAAGTTGTTCACTTAGGCACATTTGAGAGTGCTGAGTACTTTTTGACAGCACAAATCAAACCATAATCGATTATTCATGAGTCACCATGATGAAACGTGAGAGCCACTCGAAATAAATTTTTGATGCTTTTCACCAGATTTTTGAATTTCATGCTCAGAATTGTCCTTCAACAGCACATAAGTGGCTTCAGTGAAACAATGTCCTAGTTTTGGTTGAAACAACAGAAGAAAGATGGAGATCGTTTACTATGCACAGCGAGAGACAGATAATTGGAATGTAATACATTCTGCAATGAACTGATTGATAAAGATATTGTTTTGACAACAAAGCCAATCAAATCACCTTATCTTGGAACTGGCAGTGGCAGAATTCATTATTTTGGGGACATTGTTTGCTAGCTTAGCAGATATTGAATTGTTGAACACTGTATCAGCCCATTGCCTTTTCAAAAACCCGCAGTGTAACATGCACTCAAGGAGGCTGTGGTATTATCCAATACAGAACCAGACTAAAATTGTTGTGAATCCGATTCAAATGCCAGGCTTTAGAACTCAAGCACATGTCAACAGAACAGTCCTTATCAATATGAGATGGGAGCTGGGCCGGGCACAGGTACCCGATATTCTCTCCTTGCCAAGTGTCATANCACGGCAAGACATTTTGTTCTCACGTACATTCTCATGAAAATTTAAAGCACAAATAGGTGTTCCGATTTCACCACCAATTTGGCTGCAAAAATGTTTTTGTAAACGTTGGCAGCCAAGTTATTGTTACATTGGTTACCGTAGTGACATCAACATCAAAGTTACAAAAACACTAGTTTTATTTTCTTCATTGTTTTGAAAGTGATATACAACAGTGTGTTCATGATATAATTTGCATAAAGCCTCTCACTTTCTGTGTGGTGACTTTTTTTCATCCTGATTCTGGGAATCTGTTTTCAAGGGCAATCTTTCTGAAGAATACGGAAGCCCCAGTTCCACAGGCATCATTTTGAGAGCCAAGGAACATCTGGACAACTGATCTTGGGGACTTCAATTGATTGGGGTGGAGTTCACTGATACCAAATTTGCTCTGATAATATCCCTCTCATTATAAAATGCAGCAACTCAAAGTTGCAAGAGTCTAAAATTTTTCATCTCATCTCGACTTTGCATTTTACATGATAATAATTCCCTCAGAATGAAACATTATTGTTACAATCTCAACTGACTCTCAAGTCACCTTGGCACACCGAACAATGTCCTTTTCACCGGAGCCCCCATCAACGATGTTTAACAAATTGTTATTGTCTTCCAGATCACGTATCTCAGAGATCATCTCTAAGCTACAGAAAAGCATGCCTCTCCATTATTGTCCAAGCTCAAGTGAGGCAAAGAGCTGCAGAAAATTTGTCAAAATTACGAATTTATCACTGCAGGTTATTCAATCTTTATGGTGGCAATAGAACGCGGGAAAATTGGCTGGCACGATTTTGTCTGAGTTTGATTCCTTTTTTGCGGACATGCATTCCTGGGTATCATGTTCGTGAATAAATCACGTTATCGGTGATATTTTGCTTATAAGTTTTTGGGAAATATTTTGTGATATAGACTGACACGTTATCGATCACGACTGTTATTATTTCACTGTATGAATTGAAACCAAACGGCTTCGATGATGAAGGCAACATATCACCGTCACGCTAATGTATTTCCTACTTGAGCCATCAGAACGGGTGTCAAGATGACTTATGCTGCCATGACTCCGAGCAGAACAGACTATCACAGTATCATACATTACCAAGATTAGCCATTCACATCATCTTTCCACTTAATCATGCCATGCAGAATTTACAGTCCAGAATCAAAGAATGTCTAATTAGGGCATAACTTCGGAGCTTTTTTGGTGAGGCCTGATGATTTTTTTCATTAACTTTTATTGCGGATGAGACATTTTTCAATTAGTCAGCAAACAGCAATAGCTGATAAGGCAAATAGATCAATCTGATAGTTCACTAACTCACAGAATCCTTACACAAAATCCCAGATGAGAAATCAGATGTGTAACCAAGGCCGTCAGTTGGTGATAGGCATCAAGTCTAGTAAATGCTGTAAACTGCAATTTTCTACAGGACCCTCAATATTGTACAGGATAAGAAGTAAAAGCATTTACTAGTTTTTATTACCATCACCAATAGGAGCTGTCAGTGAGTTGACCAATAGGTGTCACCAATCAAGAGAAGTTGCTTTTATATTGGTCCACTAAAACTGTGCTGCCATCTTTTGGCAATACGCGTGGCTGACTGCTCCTATTGTCACAGAGCAATATAATTTTTTTTATTTGAGTACCAGTATTGAGAAATAGTGGTGGGTTTTTTCAAGGTCATGCAATTGCCTTCGACTCACCATAGCTACCATAAATCCATCGCCTTACTTCAGAAGTCAATCAATCGAAAGGTGGATTGAATAGTTCCAAGTGACTTCCAATATTTTTTAGGACAATTGTGGGCTATAATGATGTCAAAAGGAAACCATGAATATTTGAATGATCTGAATGAATGTAGGCAATTTGAACAGGCCGACACTTAGGTGAGAACATCAATAAAATGGAGTGGTCCATCTATTCAGCATATTCTGATACAGTGATCACAGGCACCATCCGTCAACACTTCAGCAGGAGTTATACGAATGTATAGATATGCCTCGCCAACAATGGCTGATGATGACAGAAGCACACCAGTGCAGATCAATGGAAAAGTTGCATCGCTACACTTCTGGACTGTGCGGATCCTGGGACACATCTGCCATGGGATAATGGCATTGCCTATACATTGTCAGAAACTTGCCTTCACAAGAAACTTGCCTTTTCCTCAAAGTCCTCACCCATATTTTCCTCTCCTACAGTATTAGTAGAATCTCTAACGCCATCCTGTCTCGACTTTGTGGTCGTTAACTTGGGAACAGATATTCATCTATAAAACACTTGACTTTTTCAATTGGACCACTGACAACCCATTCTGTGAACCACCGCATAACTACAGACGTCCAACATAAACAATACACACCACCATTCTTAAGAATATTGTTCAATGATGGTGCTCGAAATGGTCCATCTGTCCTCAACAAACAAAATCGAATAATATTTCAAAGTCGACAAATAATGTGCGGAAGACTTTGTGATTCAGCTGCCGGACAGTGACTCTGCAACATGTAACAAAGTTATATGTGCCAGCCACGTAGAGCGGGACTTGGCACTTCCAATAGATTTGATCAGCAGCTCCCATATGATTGAACACTAAATATCAGATTCGAAATTAGTTCAGGTGCTTTTTTAATGGGATATGTGGTTTCAGAGACATATCAACTCATGAAATCATTACAATGTGCTCTCCCAACTTACAATAGGGTAAACTGTGAGAATGCCATCTTCAGCCTTGGAACTATTTCCATCTTCTTAAGAATGCCACCTTTGTTCTTGGAGTCAACCATTGTCTGTCATCTTTGTTCTTGGAGTCAACCACTGTCTGTCATCTTTGTTCTTGGAGTCAACCACTGTCTGTCATCTTTGTTCTTGGAGTCAACCATTGTCTGCCATCTTTGTTCTTGGAGTCTAAAATTTTTCATCTCATCTCGACTTTGCATTTTACATGATAATAATTCCCTCAGAATGAAACATTATTGTTACAATCTCAACTGACTCCTCAAGTCACCTTGGCACACCGAACAATGTCCTTTTCACCGGAGCCCCCATCAACGATGTTTAACAAATTGTTATTGTCTTCCAGATCACGTATCTCAGAGATCATCTCTAAGCTAGAGAAAAGCATGCCTCCCCATTATTGTCCAAGCTCAAGTGAGGCAAAGAGCTGCAGAAAATTTGTCAAAATTATGAATTTATCACTGCAGGTTATTCAATCTTTATGGTGGCAATAGAACACGGGAAAATTGGCTGGCACGATTTTGTCTGAGTTTGATTCCTTTTTTGCGGACATGCATTCCTGGGTATCATGTTCGTGAATAAATCACGTTATCGGTGATATTTTCCTTATAAGTTTTTGGGAAATATTTTGTGATATAGACTGACACGTTATCGATCACGACTGTTATTATTTCACTGTATGAATTGAAACCAAACGGCTTCGATGATGAAGGCAACATATCACCGTCACGCTAATGTATTTCCTACTTGAGCCATCAGAACGGGTGTCAAGATGACTTATGCCGCCATGACTCGGAGCGAACAGAAGTATCACGGTATCATACATTACCAAGATTAGCCATTCACATCATCTTTCCACTTAATCATGCCAGAATTTACAGTCCAGAATCAAAGAATGTCTAATTAGGGCATAACTTCGGAGTTTTTTTTGGTGAGGCCTGATGATTTTTTTCATTAACTTTTAGGCCAGACTTTTTTTATTTTTCGGATCACGGATTCGCCGACGTTTGTTTTTGCCAAAACAGAAAAAAAATAAAATTCAGATATTCAGCTATTTTTATTTTTATTTTCCCTCCGAACTTGAGCTTCACCCCGGTTACTGGGCCGGAAAAAATAAAACCATAAAATTTACCTAGCATACGTTGTTTCAAAGGTATCTCTCCTGCCTCCCGGTGCGGCCGGCCATGTGCGATGGCATGGGATTGTAAAAAAACGTTTTCTGTGGCTTTGAACAGACCTGTCTGAGTCCTCATCTGGCAAATTTTATTTTTATTCATCCTCCGGCATAGTCTGCAAGGAATTGAAACCTATTCCCCAACAAAAAAAAATAAAAATTGTTCTTCCTGCAATTTTTATTTTTATTTTTATTCCATCCTCCGACATTTCCTGAACAAGAAAAAAATCCGTAATCCTAAAAATAAAAAAAGTCTGGCCTTATTGCGGATGGGACATTTTTCAATTAGTCAGCAAACGGCAATAGCTGATAAGGCAAATAGATCAATCTGATAGTTCACTAACTCACAGAATCCTTACACAAAATCCCAGATGAGAAATCAGATGTGTAACCAAGGCCGTCAGTCATGTCAGTTGGTGATAGGAATCAAGTCTAGCAAATGCTGTAAACTGCAATTTTGTACAGGACCCTCAGGATAAGAAGTAAAAGCATTTACTAGTTTTTATTACCATCACCAATAGGAGCTGTGAGTGAGCTGACCAATAGGTGTCACCAATCAAGAGAAGTTGCTTTTGTATTGGTCCACTAGAACTGTGCTGCCATCTTTTGGCAATATGCGTGGCTGACTGCTCCTATTGTCACACAGCAATATAATTTTTTTTTATTTGAGTACCGGTATTGAGAAATAGTGGTGGGCTTTTTCAAGGTCATGCAATTGCCTTCGACTGACCATAGGCACCATAAATCCATCGCCTTACTTCAGAAGTCAATCAATCGAAAGGTGGATTGAATAGTTCCAAGTGACTACCAATATTTTTTAGGACAATTGTGGGCTATAACGATGTCAAAAGGAAACCATGAATATTTGAATGATCTGAATGAATGTAGGCAATTTGAACAGGCCGACACTTAGGTGAGAACATCAATAAAATGGAGTGGTCCATCTATTCAGCATATTCTGATACAGTGATCACAGGCACCATCCGTCAACACTTCAGCAGGAGTTATACGAATGTATAGATATGCCTCGCCAACAATGGCTGATGACAGAAGCACACCAGTGCAGATCAATGGAAAAGTTGCATCGCTACACTTCTGGACTGTGCGGATCCTGGGACACGTCTGCCATGGGATAATGGCATTGCCTATACATTGTCAGAAACTTGACTTCACAAGAAACTTGCCTTTTCCTCAAGGTCCTCACCCATATTTTCCTCTCCTAGTAGAATCTCTAACGCCATCCTGTCTCGACTTTGTGGTCGTTAACTTGGGAACAGATATTCATCTATAAAACACTTGACTTTTTCAATTGGACCACTGACAACCCATTCTGTGAACCACCGCATAGCTACAGACGTCCAACATAAACAATACACACCACCATTCTTAAGAATATTGTTCAATGATGGTGCTCGAAATGGTCCATCTGTCCTCAACAAACAAAATCGAATAATATTTCAAAGTCGACAAATAATGTGCGGAAGACTTTGTGATTCAGCTGCCGGACAGTGACTCCGTAACATGTAACAAAGTTATATGTGCCAGCCACATAGAGCGGGACTTGGCACTTCCAATAGATTTGATCAGCAGTTCCCATATGATTGAACACTAAATATCAGATTCGAAATTAGTTCAGGTGCTTTTTTAATGGGATATGTGGTTTCAGAGACATATCAACTCATGAAACCATTACAATGTGCTCTTCCAACTTACATGACTTACAATAGGGTAAACTGTGAGAATGCCATCTTCATCCTCGGAACTATTTCCATCTTTTTAAGAATGCCACCTTTGTTCTTGGAGTCAACCATTGTCTGTAATCTTTGTTCTTGGAGTCAATCTTGTCTGTCATCTTTGTTCTTGGAGTCGATCTTTGTCTGTCATCTTTGTTCTTGGAGTCAACCATTGTCTGTCATCTTTGTTCTTGGAGTCCACCATTGTCTGTCATCTTTGTTCTTGGAGTCGATCTTTGTCTGTCATCTTTGTTCTTGGAGTCAACCATTGTCTGCCATCTTTGTTCTTGGAGTCTACCATTGTCTGTCATCTTTGTTCTTGGAGTCAACCACTGTCTGCCATCTTTGTTCTTGGAGTCTACCATTGACTGTCATCTTTGCCCTTAGCGTTAACCGGAGTCATCTTTTCTTAAAGAAACTCCATGTCCTCGGCAAACCATGTCTTTTTCCACACCTTTGTCCTTGGAGTTATCTTTGTCCTTTGATATAACAACTGTGTTTTATTGAAATTGAGAGTATGATGACGACTAGGGCAACACAAAGAATAACTGGTTTCCTCCAAAAACCTGAGCAGTGTCAGAAACCGAGATTGTGCCCTCAGAAACGGAGATTGTGCCCAGGCACTTTGCATCTGCCACCAATAAGGTTACATCTGATGAGACCTTTCGCAATAGCAATCACTCCAAAAGGACTGCCACATGAAAGTGATTTGCGATTTGTATTTGTTTACATGTGACTGGGTGTGGCCAAGAGATGAAGCTCAGAAGTTCATTTTACTTCAGGTGATCAAGCAAGGATTCATCACGTCATTGATCTTTCTACATGTATGTCTCCATTTACACGGGTGTGTCAACTCGCTGGAACTGTTTTCAAGGAATCCACTATCTGATTACAAACTGCAGAAAGAACCACGCTGCTGTAACCACAAAATCTACTTTACGTGTACGTGTAACTGTCCAAATATATAAACACCTAGAAGACACTTCCAAAATGGTTAGTTATGCTGGAAACTAAATTACGAGTTTACTTGCAAACCGCCAAGGCACCGATCTCAGCATACGCCACATGCCAGCGTTGTTGATGTTCGCATCATTCACCAGGCTCATCAACCAACCAGATGAGAGTGAAGTCTGTCCATGCATACGCGCTTGTTTTTCCCGTCTTTTCAACTACATTACATTTGGACGGCCTCAGTGCCAAACGCATCAATCATATGGCATGATCATTAACGTGGTACTGTCTTCACCAATCTGGCCTTAACTTGATAATTAACATTCGACACTAGCCTTGCCAGGCTCCCCAAAGATTTCCCTCCAAGAACCCGGCAAGCTCTTCTCTCAACTGACAGTGGCTAAACGATATCATCTGGGGGAGCAAAATCACAGTTTCTAGTTGTCTTGGTGTGAAAGATTTCTGCACATTTGAATTCTTTACTGCTGGTCACTTTCAGTTTGCTTCAAACTGCTGATGAGTTGAGGGACGAAGAAGCAGGTGACGAATTCTGGGAGCATCCTAAAAAGGCATAACGTCGTAACTGGCACTTTGAGCATCTTGAGAATTGGTCTTCTCACACGTTCAAAGTTATACACTAAATGTTTGCCAAAAGTTCATGAAGACAAACACACAACTTGGAAAAAAATTCCCGACCGCCTCACTGAACCACTGAGCAGATACTGACAGAGGAAAACGCAGAACCTCAGTTTACATACAGAACCAACGGGTGTCACTTGGAACATTTTGAAATACAGCAGCAGTATGGTTTGGTTGTCCAGTGTCCTCCTCCATCTTCGGGATCACATGCATGGCTTTGTCAGAATGTCTCCCCCACTTTCACAGAGCAGTAGTTGGGATGGAGTCACGATGTGCATATGCACAGGATGCAGTGACATTGGAGTCTTATGGGGCAGAAATCATCCATTCCATGCACTCCATGTGCACATCAGCCACAGTGTACCATACTTTTTCTGGTCCATTCGCAAGAAATTTCACTTGTAGATAAGGACAGATTTGGCTTCTCTGACCACCCTGGTTTTGATCAAAAGTTGATCGCGTAATCAAGGTTAAAGGAACTGAATAAAACATTTGTGACATTTGGATCTGCATATTCTCTCAAGGTGATGATAATGTTTTCAAGCCTGAATGTCTTCACAATCTCTCATTGTGTGTGGCAAAACCAATAAATTTATTTGAATCCAAAGCCCGGGTACCTTCTGGTACTGGGGAATACTATCACACAAGAATCTCGACTCTTCAAAACCTTCCATCACGGTGATAACAAGACAGTCAACGTCTGACAAAATTTCCACAAAGGCGTGAAGAATTTCTGCCAGAAGATCAGCCAACCAACACGAAAATAGTCAAATTCAAAGTTACTTAGAATATGAATCCATCATGCGTGTGACAAAAATTGTCAAATTACATGTGATGCTTGATTTGATTAGAGGCGGGTGGGAACACTCACAAGATTATATAATTGTCCGTCACTCTTGGCATGTCATGTAAACGTAACCACAGAGGACTTGGCCCGTTCTGTGAATATTTTAACAAAACAGCAAATTTTCTCATAAAAAGATGGATTTGAGATATTTATCTGCTGAGTTGATCCCATGAGTTTCTATCTCACACTCTGAATTCCTGGTTCTAGCGTGCGAATAGATCAGTGCTGTTACTAAGGGTCATTTTTGTTGGTATCTCTGTCAATTTAAATCCACCAATGGAACACTGTCTTCTGTTGGCCACCACAGTTGAGCAAGTGCCTGAAACTTTGCACCTTTCGGACCAATAAGTATCTTTTTCCTTGCCGTTCAGTATGCTAATTTGACTGGAAATGAAATCTTCTTCCTAAAGAAACCATCATGGGACCTCACGTTACCGAGGACAAGGCTGCCTAAACCAGTTAGGCTAGAACACTTGATGAATGACCATCAGAACACACATTAACAGGGCAGACCACCTTGCAGAAGGCGAAGAATTAAATTTAGATTGTCTGGCACACTCCATAGTTTACTGGTCAACTAACTTCCGATGACAACTAACTGTCCACAATATGTGGTAATTGGCACATTTGGCACATATGTTTGGGCAGAGTCCTCAAATAGCTATAACCTGGCATCCTGCTCCCTGTCTTCAAATTAAATTGGATACCAAAGGTCATTTGTAAAATCTGTTAATCTGATTACTGACTCGTGTATTGGAGCCATTCTCCATAGAATTGCTAACCATTGGCCGCAGTCAACATCTCAATTTCTCCTCTTTTATCATTTTCAATTACTAACTCCCCAAAGAGGGGATTTACACCTGGAAGCTGACCAGACATACCACAGTCCAAAGTATAAACGTCAAGGTGACTTTCCTAAGGGGATTTCTGGCCAGTGTTCTAAACTTGGGTGATATTTCAAATAGGAAAATATTGGCCGTAAGAAAAAAATGCACTAGGGATGAACTGACATACCAATGAGCTATCAAAAATGTGGACACTGACTTTGCCATTTTAGTATCTTTGACAAACACTAGCTGGGAGGTGAGAAGGTCAAGAAAGATGAGTTGTAACAAAGTATAGGGGTCCAATTGGGATATCTTACAGAACTGATCAAGTCTAAGGTTGCATTGCAGTTTCCTTCGCTTTCTATTTCGCTTAGGCCTAGAAAAAAATTGTGTGATTCCAGTCATTTGGAATTTTCCGACCGACCCTCAAAAAATTCTGACTGGCCAGGAAACCAAATTTTTTTTTCTCACAAAAATGCATCATCAAAATTAATCTCTTTTGCTCTCTAGACTTTTAGTCATGGATGCCAGAGCAGCTTATGAGGCTGTTCCTGGTTTCTAGATAACCTTTAGTATTAATCCCTGTAGCTGCAATAAAGTTAGTACCGAAAATGGAAAATAAAAAAAAATCCCGACCGTCCGACCCTCGATTTTTGGAAATCGCTGATGACCAGAAACACACAATTTATTTTGCCAGGCCTTAGTGGTCAGGGATGACTTTGTTTTCACAAAACAATGAATGACACACCATGAGATCCTTGGTCCTGGGAAAGCAATACTCATCTGTTAAGGAATTTTATCTGTGGCCCATACAGATTAATGTTGACATGGGATACTCCCCACTGGATAGACAAAGTCATTATAAAATATGTGAAACAGAATTCTGAATCTTACATGAAGAAAGGAACACCGAAAAGTGACAGATATTATTTTCAAAATCGCCCCATTCAAGTATAAGTTACAGCGGACACCAGTCGTTCCTATGGTAATGAGACATCAATATCGTCCACTGAGATCAAATCAACGGGAAAAAAGCCACGGCTTAAAATGGCCCTGACATGTTGACAGTGGGTCGTGACCAACGATGCAGACAAAACCACAAGGTGTTATCTTTAATATCATGCCGCGGGACAAATAAACCGCGGTGATCTATTCAGACATCAGGACGTATTGTTCAGCCATGGCTTGGGATCATCGTGAAGGATGGCGTTTTCCTCTCATGGACTGAACAGTAATTATGGTAAATGGATAGCAGCAAGAAACACTAGCCAATGGTTCTCAAAATACACACCAGATGTCACCCTAGTCAAAGAGGAACTGGGAGCACATCTGATGAGAGAATGTGTGGGAACTATTGGACCTGTAAATGAATTGAATGGTAAATGACACTGAAAAAAGAAAGATGAATATTGCATCACTAAGGATGACAGCGTGTGTCAAAGAAGCAGATTTTTTTCTGAGATTATAAAGGTTTTAGTTTCCTTGAGGCAAGACTTCCCATCATCAGAAACTTAAGAAGAATTTCATCGTAGGCAAGGAGACTGCACTTTGGAAAACTTAGATGTTTATGAAGCAGGGGCGGATCCAGGATTTGGGAAAAGAGGGGTCCCCTGTGCTGGTAAACATTGAAATCTGCGGTGAATTTCAAAGATTTGCTCTAAATTCCAAAACTTCACAGTCGATTTTACAGATTTGTTGGTCAAAAGGGGGCGCGCCCCTAAGCGGCCCCCTTGGATCCGCGCCTGTGAAGGGCAGTTCGTTTTCTTCTGAGAAGAAAACCAGGGAGAAATTCAGCAGAGCTGGGAAGTAGTATGTTGTTAACTTATGGAGGAATGAGAAAGGAACCTTAAAGACGGAATGAATTGTGGCTTCTTGATAATGTGTTACTTAACGAAATGGAAAGGTGACAACGAATGGTAAATTATTAAGTGGAGTGAAGACCCCAATTAATCATGCCGCCAACACTAGGTGGCCACAGTGAGGGAAGACAGATCGTTGACACCTATACACATACTTCAGTTTCAAATTTCAATTGGCACTGAGGTAGACCTCAGTGACAACTTTGTGAAATACATCACCTGGCATTGTGGATGGCAGGTTTTTCATTTTCACATTGCATATGCCTGCCTGTTACATGTATGTGTATAGTGTGTCAAATCAGCATTGGTACAGATATTTATTACATCCATTTAAAATCAGTTTGAAATTTCATATTGAGAATAAAATATGTGGTTTTCTTGGAAAGACATATCTTTATCCATGTGCAAGTCTTCATGAATTTGTTGCACACTGCACAGACATTCACCTGGATACAAGGTCCAGTTAGAAAGATCTGCTAAGATGACACTGAGTTGGTCCACCTGGGTCTGAGGTAGAGTCGACGGCCAGGAATAGCTCGTCGGGCAGGTACGGTGCTTTGGTATCCATCAAGACCGAGGATAGTCCTAACTATCAACTGTACGATCATCATACAGAGGCGGAATGCCATCATTTAGCAGCAGCACAGCTTGGGAAGGATCAAATGGATCCAGTCTACACAAACAAACTCCTGGTTCACCTTGTTTAGGGAAAGAATCAGCAATCACTTCATCTACACCAAGGAATCCAAGGTATGGCATGATGTGACATAACCAACCTGGGTGGAAAAGATGGAGCCAGCCCCTCAACCATTGCTATGGTTGATTGGTGTTGCTGTTCCTTTAATTACAGAGCATTGACATCTTAGTCGGCTATGAACATCATGGACGAATGTTCGAACACCCATATAGAATCCACCTAAAATCCAGTCACAAAAAAACTATAATATTCTCCTTCATAATAGCAATAACATCATATGTCATGTATATGTTGAGAGAAGTGTGACCAAGGTTACTTCAACCTGTTGATCGGCATATAGATGACCTCAAAACAGGTCACCACTTGATGACCTCATTGCAAGGTCACCATTTGCTGACCTCAATTCAGTGGAATATAAAAGGTCAAAAGATCAACACTTGACCTTGAGGTAACCAAAGAGGAACACAGTTGTCCTTGACACTAGGTTGCAACGACATTGATTCTACGTAAATAGGGGCCTTCTTTTAAATGACTTTTTACGCATTCTAACCTCATCTTCCCAAGAAAAACATTCGGAATGGCCCATACTTGTGGCAGTTCTGCAAACACTCTCCCAAGCCTTCATACACTGCATTTGAAAAACATTACAGCAATAATCTGATAGATGACTGGATTGTGTGAAGGTAAAGTCAGCTGGGATGGCTGTGCTACTTCTACCTGGCAGTAACTCAGGGCACCAATCGCTAGCTGGTCAGGTATATTCATGACAAGGTAAAGCCAAATAAAGTCCTCTGATGTGCGATGGTGCTATTTTTAGACGATGCCAGCTGGAATGACAGCTTCTGTTAGCAGGGGATGCGGAGGAGAAATTGAGTTAAGGACACTAGAGAAGCTAAGTACAGGTAGATGTGGTACCAGTCCTGAACTAAAGCTTGGAAGAGAATCAATGGTGGAGCTCGATCAGATCATTCCTTGTCGGTGTCTTATTGAAGGAAAACAGCAGGGGGCAAACCCGGGACTCTGAAGGGGGCAAGGTGTGTGAAAAAGGGCTAATTTTAGTCAGCTTTCAGGACTTGACATGAAATTAAACTATTTTTGTCAAAACAGACCCAAAAACGTACGCCACTGAACAGTTCATAAATACTAACACAGATTTTTCAGATTATAACATGAGAACCGCAAACAGCACTGGCTACTTTAGATCTACTGGTCACCAACACAACCACTTGTAAAGGGTGTGGTGGTGAATTTTTTGGAATCTTCTGTATTATGCATCTGATTCTACTGTATGTGACAAATAGAGCATGGGGAAAGAAAATATTTCGATAGCCCCTTTAACATCTTGTACCCAGTCCTGTGACTGAAATGTAATGAATCCACAATATATTGTCCCCACATATGAACTATTACTTGCAGCACTGTGAAGAATCGAAATGTCACAAAAAATATGAATGCAAATTAATTGCATAAGTAGGTATATATACAAACATGGAACATTTTGAAAGCAATCAAAGTTGAACCTGCCAAAAATATGTCAAGAACATCACGACGAAGATCGATAAATGTTTGGAGTGGCCATTTGATACTGAAAGTGAGTGTGCCGACACCCCGTGCAAGTAATCAGTGACTTGCTCTCATAATGAACGTGTCCTGTCGCAGAAATGACATTAGCGACAATAGAAATCACATACGAGAATACTGTATGTAATGTACATGAGACACATTACTTGCACATCATGCAATATTAACAAGTGCTACTTGCCTCTGTTCATTAAGCACTCATGCACTGTCCTATAACTCGAGGCCCGTCATACACGACATGAAAAATGCATAGGACTATCCTCAGTAGGGCTGTGTCGTGTCGACCTTTTTTACGACAACAGCAAAGTTAATCAAAATGATCGGTCGTCTTGTGTTCATATGACTTCTAATTAGTGGTGATGCATGTCTCCTTCCAGTGTCGCCATAACGACTCGAGTCCCAAGACTGCTCTCTGCGGCCGCAGCGCAGCCATTCGTTTCTTTGTCAGCCCCTTAATTGGCCACTCTTTTAAATATTAACGCCCCCTTGAATGCTTTGAGGAATCATGCCATGTGTAATGAACAATCCACATGCCAATAGTTTCTATTGATTCGGACATCCTGGCTGTGGCCGCCAAGCCAAGAGTTTGCATGTCTTCATGCATCGAAACAGCCGCAAACAGCTACTTTGGGAATTCATCATGCGATGTGACCATCTTTTGCTGGATATTGAGTTGAATGACATTTTTCTTTTAATGGGACTCGGCCGCCTATAACTAACAATACCGAGGAACATTTGCACTCTTTCAGTCTTTGGTCGACGTGAGACTAAAGCAGACCGGGCCATCAGCAGTTTTTTGGTTGTGGGACAAGGGTTCCATGGGCTCCGACAGGAAAATGGTACCGTACGCTGCCAAAATGTCCAGAGAGTCCCAAAGTCAATTATAACAGTTAGGAGCAAATACTTTATTTCTCTCTGCATGACCATTCGTCAGTCCTGACACTCTCCTCACCTGAACTATCCCAGGTCTGACAACTGAAGACAAAGCAATAAAAGGTGTACCACAGTCATCTCCTGGTGGTGAATCAAATCCAATTGGTCTTTATAGCGGCCTCCATCCCACGGGGACAACACCAATGGTCATTTATCTAATGTCCTGGACCGATGTAAGGTGGTCAGCGGGTGATGGCTAATGCTAATAGTTACCCACCACACCTGTGACCAGTGTCTATAGCATTACCAATATTAGTGTCATCTCTTTATCGTGCCCCTGGGACCCACAACTTTATACGAGCGCCATTTTTAACGCCGGCCTTTGGTCCCGATGATGACAGTGTCACTAAGGCAGCAACTTCTGACTGACCCTGGTAAATGTATCCAGAACGGTTTTTCACCATGGCCCTGAGCAACTGAGTCCAGATTGCAAGTATTTTCAAGCGAATACCACCAGCCCATCATGAAGGAATGACACTCAAATATCTGTCAGGCGAAGAGCCAACAAAGAACCCCTGAAGTATTCAAGGGTCGAAAAGTGTCAATCAAAGAACTGTGAAGATGCAGGTGACCAGCAAGCACCAGATGCATCCTACAGACTGATCCCTGATGACCAGTCGACAGGACGGCAACCATCCTCAAGGCAGAGTTGTGGGGAACGGCAGAGGATATCCGGCGGACGGCAAGTTTTGTTGAACGACAAGATACACGCGTTTGATTGTCAAAACCGAACACAGAAGAAGTCAACATAAGGAGGAGGAAGTCAACCTGTTTCAACTTCAATGAATCTTCTTTCATTATCCGAACTGGCTACTGTAGCAACTGAGCACTGTGTCATCAAGTGCGCGCTCACAAGATCCTCTCGCTGCCCAGAAATCAATGGGCGTAGGACAGTAATTGGCCACATTAGAATTGAGAACGACTGGATCCACTCAATTAAACAAGATAATCATTCATTTTTCAGCTGCTCACTGGTGGATGAGCGACGTCATTTTATTACTATTACCAGTAGTATGTCAAGCTTCTTAGCCCGGATCAACTGGTGACTGGGAGACCAAAACTTTCCACAAGTCCTACAAGATTTCCATGTTGGACCAGAACACATAATAATAGGAACCCACCAGACAGGGCAGCATCACCCAGTAGCAGCAGTTCTGCAGGTTCTCATTGATAAAGCATCCCGTTTTTCTCGTTTCGCAAAAGTTTCATAGTATTATTATTCTGTTACCGAGACATTGAAGAGTATCAGCCACAGGCAAGTTATTAAGATACTTCAACCCATCCTGTTTAAAAGGTCCCATTTCCAAACTTTTTTGCCACCAAAATGTCAAAAATTCTGCAGTTCACCATTCGTTGACAAAGGGAGCACCTGCTTTGAGCATGATTAGCAACATCGGCACAGAATCAAAATGGGAGCTGAAGACAGCGAAAAAACGTCTTGGGTATTAGTGAGGTCTCCGAGCTAGTTTGTCCACCAGCAAAATGTCTCTCGTTTATCACCACGCCAATGGCCAGTAAATGCTCCGAAGTAATTTTGTTGTTCTTGTGGGAGCCGAGGTAATTCCAAGATGAACGTGTAAAAAAACACCAGTTGACATTTGAGTATTGTTTTCTGGTCTGCGAAGGAGTTCGTTAATAGGAATTGTCAAAATTGAGAAGATCCAAATGATAGTTGGCAGGCTAATTTTTGACAAGAGACCATGTGTCAGGCCATTATGTACATAGTATCAAATCCTTATTATGTTGGTTTACGTCTAAATTATTCCCAGCCCTCGCCGGATCGTCCCCTTGATCATCGTTATACAGTTTAATAGCACGATCGTTTGGTCAGTGTGACTGGGAAAATCACCCGCGAGACACGTGTAAATGAGAACCAGCAACAGTGCCAGTAGCGCTCATATAATAGGATGGCTATTTCAAATGCAAATTAGGTATAGTGTCATAATTGCTTTGTCTATCACCACCGAGAGAGCACTTATTAGCTCGAGGATCCACGGAAGAAATTTGACAAGTTTTAAACTTGAGTGATTTTAAAACCATTTGCATTTTCAATGCATGGAAAGTTAATCGTTGCCACCATGAAACAGAGCGATTTCCACAGTTTTTACCACAAAATGACAGTTGTTACAGGACCAATTCATAGCCCCGAGGAAAATGAAGTTACGCCATTAATGTGTATAGCCAATCAAATGACTCCTGAGGTTGTCTCTAGTGTAAAGTCTGATTAGGTCTTTCTGAGTGAATGGGATGCGGCAACCACTTCATGCGTCTTTTCAGCAACCACAATGAGCAAAGCAAACAAGTTTTTTTCTGGAGATAACTGCCAAAGATAATTCCTCCGACAGGCTATCCGCTCAGCTGAGGTTTTAAAGAGAATGAGCTTTTACTTATGACTTCCGAATGTGACACAAAGGACATTTACATCTTGTTTTTCCACCGTTTCTTCCGCAGGTGATCAAGTATTCAATTATTTGGCCTTCATACTCCAAACATCAGGGGGCACCACTTTTTAGTCAACGGCTTAAAACTTTTTCGCAAGTTTATTACGAGGATGGTTATTCATCACATTGGTCATAAATTCTGGAGCTCATTGTCATTTTTTCTGGACATTTTGTTGCATATTCCATGAAGAGATGGACACTGTTATTTTGAATGGTAATTTGTATGAATAAATGATCGGGTTCCAATATGATATTTCACCAGAAGTAGTGGTGTCGATGCATCTCACAAGAAAAACAGGGACTTCAATAAAAACCTGAGGTAATGCACCCAGTGCTGCCACCTGTTGGACAACTTCCTAAAATTCTTCATGCACCTTTCTCCATAAAATTCATCAGTTGGTTTTGATCAATGTGAATGCCATGCTAAACCAGCTAATGTCCTTACTTAAAGGAAGATTTATTGGTGGGTAAGCCACAACAGAGCACCACAGCTGACACGATCCCGACGGACCCACACAGGGAAATTCCCAAACAGAGGCTTAATTAAACAATAATAATCCTTTAATTGAAACTGTCGTCCTTGGGGAGATTGCGCTGCCTCTTGGGCACAATTGTGTAGTGATGTTGATGCCCTCCTACACTTCAGTTTAAAAGGAAGTTGTAATGAAAGTACAAATGTAACTGTGTCTGGTCATGTATGAAGGAGCACTGCATTGTGTAAGAGATATGAATAAATTTGCACCCTCTCTTAATGGCCCCTCCACACAATCACATTTTTCATCGAATTTTTTTGGAAATTCAGATTCTGGGCTTACTGGGGCTTCAATGTATAAAGCTGCATTTAGGCCTTTATTGGGCATATCAGGGGTGGATCTGCGATTTGGGAAAAGAGGGGGCGCACTGTGCTAGAAAGGTTGAAATCTGCGGTGAATTTCAATGATTTGCTCCAAATTTCAGAATTTCACAGTCGATTTTACAGATTTGTTGGCCAAAAGGGGGGGCGTGTGCCGAGTGCACCCCCCTTAGATCTGCACCTGCATATTCAGAAAATTGGATGAAAAATTTGATCGTGTGGAGCGGCCATTATGGACTGCTCCACATGAGAGTTTTGTCATCTAGTTGGTTCTCAATGGCCAATTCGCCTCTGTTGGTTTCCTGACGACTATGCTACAACCAATGACGCAAACGACTGCCCACTGTTTTCTACGGTTGAGTTGCCCATAGGAGACAACTCTTGTGAGAAAACTCACATAGCGCAGCACCTTTAAGAGGGATGAGGGACTTGCTCACACCTCACTGTCTTGGCTTAATCAAACAAGTGGATCCGATGAGTAATACACCAAACAAATGATGAATTGATTGTCATGGATTATTGACTGTTTGGTGTGGATTATCGTGTTCTATTCGGGCTAATTTCATCATTAAAGGGAAGAGTTAGGTTTAGATATCCTAAGTAATGTCACTGATCTTAGCAGGCAACAAGTGGCATTTATTACACATTAATAATAGAAAAGATTAAAGAATGTTTGAGAAAATGAAATGGTTCATGGACTGTGGGCTCACCTGGGGCTGAAAGGTTCTCATCAAAACCTATAGTTTTGGGACTTTGATCACACTTGAGAAGGCAGAAATCTGTGACTAGATAAGTCGTTATATTCTAGGACATCCTGGAATAGTTTCACATCTGATTGGGATGCCACTGATATCCCGTGTGATGATGGTTCTTATCTTGTCAACAGGGTCTGGTACCGTGATTTGATTCACGCCTAGAGTCCCCTTAGCAGCCTGAGTATGTAAGCCAAGTCATATGGCTTCCTTGTATCGACTGGTGAGGTCAGGAACCATGTGTCCACTCTCTCACCACGCCACTTGCGTATTCATAGATGACACAGAGCGTCTGCAGTCTGACTTGGACCACATTGATTTTCGTTTGGAGATATAGCGCTATCAGACAAAATGTTGGAAGTCAAACCACTCTCAGAATCTTGTGTGACAAGCCGAGACATCCTCATATCAGAAAAGAGGGTATGCATGTCCCAAGCGCGCATTGATGGCTCGAGATTATGCATTGTCATGGTAGTCAGCACCGCGATGACTGGACTCCGAGCCCAGAGACAGTGATGGCATCGCTGAGAGCAGTAAATCAGTACTTAGTATGTGTGGCAGGCCAATTGAGTAGGCTCTATAGCAAGGACACTGCAATCAAGTTTCTCCATGCCGATACTCGAAGGGGCTTATAGACAAGTGATGCCAAAATGGGATAATGAATGTCAGATGAATCTGGCCAGTTGGAACACAACTGAAGATGCGACTAATACAAATTTAGCAAGTATTTATAGGGCCAAGTATTTATAGGGTATTCGCATAAAAAACAAAGACATTATTGGAGGGAAACCAATTTATTTATTTAAGGTAGCTCAGCACATGTAAAAATGGTAACAATTGGTCACAAATTGGCCATCGCTACGAAACAGTGTATGGGAATGACAAGTGTACTGCCAATGAGGCTCAAACATACAACTTTGTCATTAGTCACAGTTTAATTTCCTGAATGGGACAGCATAATTGCGGTGACGACCATGCCACAGCCATCAGACTAGTACCCAGGGCCCATCCTGGTCGCAAATGTGTGTGCTACCGAGACAATTGATATGTTTGGACATAATGGCTAGGGCATTAGCTTTGTGACTGTGTGAAAAACATACTGCAGTACTGCTGTAGTCACATAGTGCCCACTGAGGCTGACCAACCAACAGACAAATGTTAGACAATTGAAATTTCAACCAGTTTCTCTCAGCTGCATCAGATTCTCATGCAACTTTGTCAATAAACAAAGTGACAATGAGTGAGGCATGATCAACATGGCTGCCAGGGCAGCCATTTTGGATGAGCAGAATTAGTAATTACAATTCAAACTTCACCTAAATTAACACAAATGAGATGCATGACTGAAATTTTAAAGTTCTAGCAACAAGTTGCCTTCCAATGAACGATATTGAGAAATGGTGACATTGGCCATAAGAGTGAGTTAAAGTAAACAAAAACAAAAACACCAAACATCTAGACCAAGACGACCGACCAGAGTAACCAAAATGTGAGGAAATGAAAGGATGTCAGCTTACCTTTTTCAAGCAAGAAAAAGATCTTAGGGTGTCATAATGATCCCGGTAGAGTTTTGTCAATCCGTTAGTCATCAGCTCCATAATGTTAATATTCAACAACTGTCATCTTATAGACAATGTTGTGACTGAGTGATCAGTAGCGATGCCGAGGCTGGCAAATGCAGACTGCCATGGCACGTCATAGACTCAGGCCCATTTATACTCCCGTGATGTCACAAAGTGACAGGTGTGATCAAGTAAGATATTGAAGAAGGGTCCAGGGTCAGCGAATGATTGTCATATCTTTGAGAAGAAAATAACACGATCCTGCATATCAATTACTAAATGTCTTGACAGCGGCACTCCTTCTAAATATCTGCAGCAAAAAAAACTATTGCAACAATTAACGATGACTTTAATTGCTTCAAACTTGTCGATGATATAATTAAGGTCATGGCATGGCAATGACTTGTGTCAGCATCAAGTAAGTTACCAAAAAGGTCCAATGTAATTTGGTCAGCGCATCCAAAGACCACGAAGTCTTATGAATGATTGATACTTTGAATTGAACACCATCCACTTCTTGGTGCATTTTCAAGTCACTATTTGATAATATATCAACCTCTAACAGGAAACGAGATCTCAGGGCCTGGGTTCATGGAGTTCAATCACAGCTTCATGAGGCCCCCGCAGCATTTCTTTTCTTGTTAGTACATCCCTTCAGGGCCCTGTTTCATAAAGTGACTTTAAGCTAATGGTACCCTTAACCAAATGGAAAATGCATTGAAGTTAATGGTACCATTAGCTTAAAGTCAGTTTATGAAACAGGGCTCTAGGACAATTCGTCCCCAGACAGGGCCCTGGTCACAAACTGCCCCTTAATCCCCACAAATTAAAGATTTAAAGATAAAAGTTGGTTTACATATTCTACTGAAGAACTTCCACGTACTTGTCAAATCTGACGATGATGTCATGGATGGTGATCAGTAAGAGACAGATGCAACAAATCCAGTTTGACCATCAACAAGTCGGCTATTCTGCTGTCATCTTTTTTTCGGTGACCATAATCTCCAGCAACAAACTGGAGACATGTGGAATCCGCTCATTATCTGTGGATGACCTGTCCTGTCATTGGGATCATCATGATGCTACGATCGCCTAAGACAGACAAGCATCACAATTGCCAATATCAGGTCCAAATGGTCACCTGATGTTTTCATCAGCAACATTTTTTATTTCTCCTCTTGACGGGAACCAATTGATTGCAACTATGATGCAACCTTCTTATTCAACAACTTAAGCAAAACACAAAAGTTTCTGGTAAAGGTACGTGATAGCCTGAAATGACGAGAGTTGAATAGAGAGGTCAAAAATTATTGGGTTATAATGTGAAAAAATAACTTGAAGGCCAAGACCTAATTGTTAGTATGAAATCATAAGTTGCTAGGTTGTCCTCTTTAGCCACTTATTCGAAGCTTCATAATTTTACCGCCACATGTCAACAATTCAAAGGGGCTAAAACTAGGTGGAATAGACAGGTTTCAAGACTTGAAACTGCCACGTAAGGTCTGATGGCTGCCATCAGTTCATCTTATTGCCATCCCTTGAAGTGCATTCACGATCCTTTCACACATATGACTGGCATAAAGAGTGGCGACAAGGATCTCGACTTCACATCCCCGTGGAATCAGTAAGTTAAATCTGGGGATCATTTCCGCCGCCGCGGACGATCAGACACAATTTAACGATCTTGTCATATTCCACTGTCCACTTCAACGCTATTGTCATTAGCGCAGGAGGAAATCAAATGGGATTAATGCCTTTATAAAGCCACTAGACATAAAATCTGGCCATTACCTAACCCTCAAGTATGCGCAACATGACGTCGGACGAAAGACAACTCATGTTACTTTCGCTACTTTTTCACTCGTTAAGTGCAAAGCCAAAGTCTGTCTTCCATAACTCAAAGTGACAAACGAGATCTCAGGTAGTTGACTTGGATTTAGCCGTGGTTAAGTGTTGCAAGGAAAGCCCGTTTACACGGGGGGAGCAAATTCAGCTTGAAGAGATCAGGTCACTTCCCAGAATGTCAAAATGGGCGGAAAGAAGCTTATTCGCCACAGCCAGGGGAAGTGGCGGTTACGATCCGATAGACATCCATTAATGATCAATGCACAAAGCTGCAGTTGACAAACTGTGGCCCATGGGGCTGAACAATTTCATGTCAAAGTGGAATCAGTCCAAGACAAGTCAATAGAGATCAAGAGAGACCTAAAAATGCCCACAGTGGCCGGAGCTTGACGCGGCTGCTGCAAATGACAAATCTCCACATGAAGATAAAAGAGGAGTTAGCATCAGGGGTTTATAAACTGGCGTGTGCCATAAAGGCTATTATCTCCGACAGTGTTCCCTCAATATGGATTGTCCATAAAGTGTCAATACCAGAGGAAGGGATTGGATCGCGAGTGCCTTCAGGCGTCGTTCCAACACTATAATGTGCTTGGACAGCTAATGTCCTAAGTGTGGCTTGGAATTGTTAGACGACTTGGACAGAGCATAACGGCTTAGAGGAGACTCTTAATATGGCCGTCCACGGAATATTGACCGGGCAATGACGGGCGGGATGGGCTGTCATCATGGGTAGATCAACAGGATGAGAAGTTGTTGATGGTCAGGTCGATATGGCAGATGCCGCTAGTTCTAGCAAAGTGACTCAGGGAGTGCCAAAGACATTGACACACTAAGTAGACAAAGTTCACACAGTCAACCACTTGTCAATGCGTTGCTTTTAGCACTTGCAGCATAGTTCCAGCACTTTCTGGGAGATGGGTCGCATCCAGGATTGGAGGATGGCCTTGAGGTTGATGGTGACTTTGCCATGCAAGAAATTGCCATGCAAGAAATGTGTCACTTCTAACTTCACTGACGCTGTTCTGTCATGAAATGAAACATGTTTCTACTAGCCCAGTTAATTCGACATGTCTTTGAGCCAGGCGTACATCACACTTGCGACTGGAAGCAACTGATCTGATCAGTCGCTGGTGATGTACGCGCTGCGTGCACATCGCAAATTCAGCAACTCAGTAAAGCTAGGAGGATCCAATCAGTCGTCATGTCCTCACCACGTACATCGCACTTGCGACTGGCAGCAACTTGGGTAACATCCAGGGCATTGCGACTCAGTGAGACTCGATTTTGTTGAGAAAACTGGCACTGATCAGTCGCAAGCCCGTGTACCATGTGTACATCGCAGCGACCGAACGAAACTGGGTACAACTAGAAAGTTGAACATGTGCAACTGGCGGCGACTGGCAAAATCTCAGTTCCAGCAAGTCGCAAGGGTGCGTACATCGACCATTTCTGGCGACTGATCAGTCGCCGCCAGTTCCAGCTAGATCCTCCCAGTCGCCAGGTAGCTCAGTGGCGACTAGTTCTCTCCAGTCGCAAGTGTGATGTACGCTAGGCTTTAGACCAGGCGGTAGGGCGCTGGACTAAGAAGCAGAAGGTCCCTGATTCAAATTCTGGTGTGGTTCTTCAGTTTGTTTGAGTCACAGTCTCTTTCCCCATCCAGTGCCACAAGAAATGGACAAGTTGACCCATCCCACAGATATTTTTGTGAACTAGTGGCCTGATTAGTGCACTTGACACATTCTGGCAGCAAGTAACAACCACAATCAGGGCCAATCAAGGTAGGACTAGGAGTAGAGTTGAATATCAGAAAGTTGTTTTCCCCACAGAATACCATCCAAAATGGGCAAGCTGTCAACCCTACCATTCCTAACACCACGAAGACAAGCTGTCTACCACACTCTGCAACAGATCATCAGATGAGTTATCCCCTATTTGTCGATTTTATGGGTCATTTGCCGAGCTCTAGCCTGCCTCTTGGCATCACGGTCAGCCCTGCGCTGCATGTCAGATCGTGGCGACAAAACTTTGTGACTCACTCCGAACCATTCATGATGTTGATCACGGTGATCTCTTCAACATTCTACGTGAAAAGCCATCAAGGGCTGGGTTAAGTATGATTACATTAAAACTATAAAAGACAGTCCCAATATCAGATGACTTTGAGACACCACAATTGTTCTTTTATTGCCTAGCTCAGCCAAGATGTATTGCTGTGAGGAGGAAGGAAATTTATGTCATCCCTGCCAAGGACAATCGGATGGTGATACTGACTATCAATTTTCTGTGAACCACTTACTTTCAACAGGAATCTTCTCCACCAATTCAAATGAACACAGGGTGACACTGAGAGCATGATGAATGTTCTTTCCTCTTTGCTCTACTGTGTTCTCAGAACACTTGAGAAGAGCAATTCTTAATGACACCACCTAATAAAGAGTCAATGACAAGATATCAAGGTAGCTGGGTCATTTGTAGACCCTTACATACAATAGGAGCTGTCAGTGAGTTGACCAATATGTGTCACTACGGCCCAATTCAATGCATTTATAGTGGACCCATTCATTGGTCCGCTAGAACTTTGCTGCCATCTTTTGGCAATACGTGCAGCTGACTGCTCCTATTGAACATTGAAGGGCCACACGTTATCGATCAACATTTTTGAGAAAAGTCTTCTTAAATCTAGAAAGGTGATGCAACTCATCTGTCAAGAAAAAGAATTGTGACTTGCCAAAAATAGGCAGGGTCGATCTGATGGTTGAAAGGAGCATCAAAAGCAGCTTAGTCACCAGACTTCCTGCTTACATGTACATGTAGTACAATGTATATCCTTTCTGCTCTTAGAATAGAAAGCTTTCATTGTCAACAACTGATTCAGGGCAACCTCAAGTTTTCAAAGAAGCTTCCCGCTACAGAGCTCTGTCTTCATAAATTACAAGTCGGAACAGATGCCTGAATCTCGGTTCTTCGCCGCAAAATGCCAAAAGTGCACGAAGGTAAAAAAAGTTAGTCGCCACCAATCCATCTTTGATAATTTGCTTGGCAAGCGCTGTTGAATGATGTTTGTACGGAGTACCTGTCCCAGATTCATCTCAGACACAGCCAACCTTGTCTACCTGGATGCGATACAGCTTTCCGTCATCGGAAACATGCGAAACCTCGTCCAAATTGTACTTTAACCAATGCTGTACCGGTAAAGTGATTTTCGTGATCCAAGGGACTCGCATCAGCTGCGTTGGCCCCAGCCTTGTACATGTATATCGTATAGTTCTCTACATACAGGGTCTTGCTGAATTTGGCAGTACAACCACCTTCATAAGAACGACTCCAAATGACATACATCAACTACACCATAAGAGTTCAAAGCAAAGAACCATGCAAGTGACCAAGCCCGTGGGACGAGATTGAAACATGGCAAGACTTATTATCTATGGCTGGCAGAGCTGGTTCTAAAGAAACCTGAACACCAAGAGGCACATCAAGCGATGGGAGGGTGATTAGTGGGCAAACGTACCATATCACATTTTGTGAGCATGGTGATGATATTTCCAGCAGCAGACTCGACTGACTTACGATCAGTGGTAGTCTTCGTGCCGCCATTTTGAGTGAGGTTGTTGGTTAAAGTAAAACCCATCTTTTTTCTTTTTCTAAAGTTCACATGAAGCTATGACACCTGTGATAGTTTGTTTCAACTTAAATGTGGCCTATTCTGGGGCAGGAAAGGAATGGCTGGAAACAGCGATCGAAAAAAGACAATTCCGATCCATTTTGCTGGTTCTAATACCATATATCTTAAAGCCCCACACTATTGAATTTTACGGTATTTTCAAAAAGTTAGGAGAGTGCACATAGAGGTCCCATAGCCTCATGAAGGTCCCCAAAATGCTTGCCTGATACGCACTTCACAGAATCAAGGCCTAGTTTTCAGCACGCATTGGAAAAAACTGCAGGGAGAGCTCTAATGTATTCTGACAGAGCGTAGTATATTTTACACTACGCTGACGTCGTGCGAGAATCGCGGCGATGATTTGCGTTTTTCACATTCAATACAGTGGGGCTTTAAATGTGGCCTATTCTGGGGCAGGAAAGGAATGGCTGGAAACAGCGATCGAAAAAAGACAATTCCGATCCATTGTGCTGGTTCTAATACCACGTAACATGGGTAAAGCACTGCTCCACATGAGGGTCTCCTCATGCACGTTGCCCCCTCATTGAGCAAATTTCACCATTATTGGTTTCCTTATGCTGACACCAATGATACGAAGGACGTTCGCTCATAGTTTTTTCTATCGTTGAATTACCCATAGACAGCCAACTCATGTGCAAAAACTCTCACATGCAGCAGCAATTTTTGTTAGTCAGGTTTCCCACTGAACATCCTCTGTGTCAAAATAACGAACATCATAATGTATCCTGATTAGATGCACCTATGATAAAAATTTGGAGACAATCCAGTTAACATTTCAGGACTTACTGGACTTTGAGCTTTGGTTTTGGCCACCTCGTGGTCAAGCCAAGAATCAAATCGGACCAAAACTTGGTGTGATAGGTCACCTGACACAGGGGTATATACGTACCAAGTTTCAGGTCAATAGCCCAAGCAGTTACGAAACATGCCACCAAATGACAAAATTTTGAACTTTGACCTGCTATAACCTTGAAAAGTACATCAAATCAAAAACCTATTACATATGTCATGTATCCTAATTAGCAGTACCAATGATAAAAATTTGGAGATGATTAGTTCAGGAGCTATTGCATTTTTTGTCTTTTCGGTTTTGGCCACCTGGTGGCGAAGCCGAGAATCAAATCGGACTGTAACTTGGTGCCATGGGTCATCTGACATACGATGTTCCAAGGTTTCAGGTCAATAGCACCTGCGGTTACGAAATGTACCACCACAAGGAAAAATTTTGAACTTTGACCTCTGTGACCTAGAAAAGTAGGTCAAATCAAAAACCCGTTATATAAGGTAAAGTGGTACAATTATAGCCCCGGTACAATTCTAGCCCCTGAGTGGAAACATGGCCAGCATTGCAAGGAGATGTATACTGCCTAAACCCCCCCCCCCCCCCCCACGGTACAGTAGAAAAAGATAGCAGACACTCCAAACAGGTGAAATTGTGATAAAAAGGCAATTTACTCTGAGAAAATGTGTTTTATTCATATGTTGGCAGTGAATTTTGACTACTGGTAGCTACTTTTTGTGACATCATGTGAGGGGGGTTGAGGGGGTTCATTGTACCCCCTCAAAACTCAAAGGTCAACCCAAACCTTCAAAATTATATCATTGCACTCAATTAGAGGTCGATGAACTCATTTCTTGGAAATTGTGCTTTATTTTGGCATTTATTCCTGAAAATGCACAGGGGCTACAATTGCCCCACTTCGGTGGTGCAATTATAGCCCCTGTAAACGTTTTGAAAATAATTTATTTCTCAAAAACGAATTCAGCTAAAAAGTTATTTTGAATTGAGACATCCATCTGACCTGCATGACTACCTACATGCCAAATTTCATGTTGATATTCAAGTGTTTTGGTGGTGAAACCCTTAAAAAACCAGAAAAGGGGGCTAGAATTGTACCACTTTACCTTATGTAATGTATCTTATTAGATATACCTGTGATAAAAATTTGGAGGTGATCCAGTTATCAGTTCAGGAGTTATTGGACTTTTTGTGTTTTTGGTTTCTTCCACCTGGTGGCCAAGCTAAGAGTCGAATCGGACTGAAACTTGGTGTCATAGGTTATCTGACCTAAGGGTATATACATATGTACCAAGTTTCATAT
Organism: Notospermus geniculatus; assembly: GCA_002633025.1. Lineage (NCBI taxonomy): Eukaryota > Metazoa > Nemertea > Pilidiophora > Heteronemertea > Lineidae > Notospermus > Notospermus geniculatus. The sequence goes on from NMRB01000165.1 coordinate 466,985, forward strand.
CAACAGCTCCAGCGGTTATGAAATGTGCCCTGCTAACGCATGACGGACGACGACGGACACGGCATCATCGTAATAGCTCACCCCGGTGAGCTAAAAAGCCGGCAGTGGAAACATGGTGTTGTAAAAAAAGATAAAATGTCAATAATGTAGAAGAAAATGCAATGATGTCATATTACATATGTGACATTAGGACATCATGAACCCATCATCTCAACAGCACCTAAAACATTTATACATTTATATCTAATGGTCCTAAATGTACATACACTCGATGGTATAATTTTGTCATCATAAGGACAGGCTAAATAGCAGTCGATCAGAGTATTACATGCAATATTTGGTACTAGATGTCATGTGGCATGGCCATACAGTCAATTATTGATGTCAAGAATCATCATCTTTTGGCATGGTCCAGATCACCATTTTTTTCTGAACTTAATTATGTCAGTTGTGACTAGAACCACACCTATATTTTAGATTAGCAAGGCAGTGTGTTGTAGTTTTTGTGGTGTACCTGGCATACTAATTGATAACTGCCAGTTTCTAACATTCTATATCGTCATTCAACTGATTGATTGGTGTACAATGGAAAAGAAGAACACTGAATTGGGGGTATCTTGAAAGGGGATATTCGGCAATTTGAAATGGGGTATGCATGCAGGGGTGAAATGTTTTCTGTAACTGATAAACTGGAAGGATGTCCAGGGGTAGAATTATTTTGGCATAGGCCTAGATACATCATGGTCGAAAGTACAATGCGTGGCTCTGTGTGACATATGGTCCTCCTTGAAGGGAATTTGTGCAAAAACAGCCGAGAAATGATGACCACTATCAAACATCAGGACAAAACATGGTTATGTGTTCGTATCCTATGTATATGTTTAATAATCCAAATGCAAGTCACAATACAAGTAGTAATATGATGTAATTTGATAATTCACTCATATACGACGCATACTGCCGCCAACAAGAGCAGATGTCCACCGGGATCGCTATAAGTGCATCAAGACGAGGACAAGAGGAATTATGGCGGACAAACGGAGACAAATGTCCATGTATGATTCAGCGTCCCCATCAGCGCAGGCTTTTATGGTCCTAAACCCGCTCACACCGCCCGAGTTATGGCTCTTTGATCTGAATGAATATATCCTTTGGGATGCCATATATGTACACAATTCTACCCATAGCTAACACTGTAGACAGCCCAAGGACAGTCAATGTCCCTGCTGTCATTAGAGTAATCTGTGAACTTCAGTCTACTGGAGTAGCCAGCCCATATGAATGGAACTCGCGGGGTATCTCAATGATAAATGTCAAGGCTAATGGAACATAGCATAACACCATCTTGGTTCCCAATCACATAGTGACGCTACAGTGACCCATGGGGATTCCATTGGCATACCACCATGATATCTGTTACAATACCAGCTCAGTCTTCCACTGGCATAATACCACCCCGGTACCCCATCGTCACAATACCAGCTCAGTTTTCCATTGTCGTACCACCACAATACCCAGTGTCACAATACCAGTTCAGTCTTCCATTGTCGTACCACCACAATACCCAGTGTCACAATACCAGTTCAGTCTTCCATTGTCGTACCACCACAATACCCAGTGTCACAATGCCAGCTCAGTCTTCCATTGCCGTACCACCACAATACCCAGTGTCACAATGCCAGCTCAGTCTTCCACTGGCAAAATACCACCCCAATACCCCATCGTCACAATACCAGCTCAGTTTTCCATTGTCGTACCACACAATACCCAGTATCACAATACCAGCTCAGTCTTCCATTGTCGTACCACCACAATACCTAGTGTCACAATACCAGCTCAGTCTTCCATTGTCGTACCACCATGACATACCATCATCACAATACCATCTCTGCCTGAAGGAAAATGGCAGCAACCACAGCTGATTCTGTCACAAAAATGTCAAATTTGACTTATTCTTGACAGTAGTTGATAAAAAAACAAAGTCTTCCAACTACTTTACATGAGATCGAACTGTAGAGAGCAATCAAAACAGCTCTATGTGAAATCAATGCACACGAACACCCCAAGACTGAAGGCTGCCAACCAGAATTTCTGCAGGAGAATGCCAGAACAACATGTGAAAGAATGCAGTGATATGCGTGTAACTGTAGCCATGTTTATGATAGCATAGCGTAAGTTGTCAAAGACAACATCAAATGGCCGAGCCTGCTGCTCAGTTACAGTCAAAAGGAATGAAAAAGGAAGCACTGTCATGAAATACACATCATTGTAACATACTTGGGGGAGAGATTATATGGGCCGATTTTTTTGCGATTTGTTTCCAGCTGGACTGACTGACTGACTGACTGACCAGGTTTTGTCACCATAAGAGATTGGATGGGTTCAGTTGAGCAAATATCTAGATGCTTTGAGAAATGCAAAGTGCTAGACTAAACGTGACTTCATCAGTATCAAGTACAGAAGAACAGTTGTCCCACATCATATGTCAGAATCTGTCATGTTACGTGGCATAGTAAAAGAAACGTGTACACTCATGCTTTGAGATCGATCACCTGGATTTTTACTCAAACTGCAAGTAATCAAACTCTGGGTGACTCGTACTTAAACCAGTTACAGAGAAGGAATAGGAAGGAATGGTAGTCCAAGGCCACAGTCAAAAGAAATAACCATGTACCCCTCTTAACATAGGTCACTGGACTCCTACAAGTTATCCATGCTGGCAGGGCGGACCTGCTCCTCCTCCGATGCAAATCAAAGCGCTAGATTGTCATTCCCGACAACGAAGTGTCACATCCGATCAATACTAAAGAACAAGAATAAACATAAGGTCTTAAATTTCATTCATTTCAAAGGCAAAACGTCAGAAGTGCCGTGTCATGGTGAAATTTGAATATCTCGAATGTCTGAGTCAAACTTGAGATGTTCATCCGCGGGACATGTGACAAGAGCTTGATGTCCGCAGGGACCGGCGGGTCAGTTCTTCTGTCTATTGAAGTGTACTGTTTTCCCATGAGACAGATGAGTGGATGATTTGTAATACTAATGAGCTAGTCTTTAGTCGTGCCGATTTATGAAATGATGTTAGGAGACGGTAAGGTACACAACCGCCAACCTATCATGTTGGATATCACGGTTTATCCTACTGGGTGAAAAAAGAAGTGGCTTCTGGAGTAGGTGGAGGTCAACAGGTCTTACGTAAACCAAACCCATGAATTTTTCAAAGTTTTCTTGAGGATGAGGATGCCACAAAATGAGTCCGCATTGTCACTCACCCAGCCACTTAAGTGGCTAGATTTCGCAAAGTGCTCAAAGCATCAGCCATCAAACTCAGGGTCTCACAATTGTCCCTTAGTTCGGACACAGTGATAAGTGCCACTGTTATATCTTATTACCATAATGACAAGTGTGCCATCATCTGATTGCTGAGGTCACCTCCAATATTGCCGAGCTCTCATCACGACCGCACATCAACGATAACGACTAATTGAAATTCGTCAACAGATCTTGGACATATCTATTGCTGCCATTGTCACCCGCTGTAACATCAGGAATCAGCCGGTTATAAATGGGTGCCATCAGCTCAAGATTGGGTATTCACACCAGGACCCAATGTAATACAATATCGGTCGAGGATGACATCGGCGTTATTATCTCGCCAAGAAAAATGAGCCTCAGATGATGGCAGCACGGCGGTCTGGTGTCATGCGCGACGTATCAATATGATAACGTGGAGAAAGGACACACGGAGATCATCGCCGAGTAATCCCACCACAATAGAGAATGAATTATGACCTAAACAGCCATCGGCGCAAGGATGACATGACACGCTATCGGCATACCGAGATGACATCGGGATAGGAACAGGTTGGTTACGCGGTAATTTCAAGGTCAAAATGTTATCAGATATTCTGATGATGGAAGTGGTAACTATTGACAATGTCATCAGGAGATTCTTCGGCCGGGAAGAGGCTTGTCAGTGGGTGATCAAATCTGATGAGACTTTATGAAACATTTCCATCATGTGGACACATAATTAGGAGCACAGCCCTGTCACTGTCCCAGCGCTGCTCCCATAGAAGACTTGGTCATTATCTCTTTTGTAATAACTCTTATTTACTCTATAGTTTTTAATGAAACCCTCGTAGATCTCTTTTGACCAGGGGCCTGTTTCAAAAAGTGACTTTAGCTATGGTAGTTTTAACCAAATGGAAAATGCATTGAAGTTAAAGGTACCATTACCTTAAAGTCACTTTATGAAACAGGCCCCAGAAGAATAAAGTATGAGCTGTGAGCGAAAGAATACATTCAAACAATGCCAAATGACAAAATCATCTGTTTTCAAGTCAAAGTCAACCTGAACAGACAAGAGTTGAGCCAGTCTGAATCTTTGTCATTTTGAAGAAAACTATTGAAAGAAGCAAAATACACAGGGTTTCCAATGAAAATGTCCCCTGAACAACATGAAAATGTAGAGGTGGCATCATACTCTTTGGACAATCCAGCCAAAGATGGACCGGGTCTTTGACACAGGCCTGTGTATTCACTGTGGGTGAATACACAGGAACAAAGCCAAAAGCAAGACCTTCACCAACCACACCAAGCAGATGAACAACCACGAGAGGAAGTGAATCACAATCAGGATCAACTTGCTCTGATGGTCCTTTAGAGTTACATGCCAGAAGTATGTAACAGACTGCAGTCAGACGTCAATTGAGATTAAGAAAACCAATTTCCACGATCAACAAACATTGTCTCTCGTCATTTGTTAACAAGCATCTTCAGTTCGCAGCCTCAATGATGAATTACGTACGATGACAGTCAAATGTATTAATGACTAGCGTCAAACAAGAATCACGAAGCGATCTTTTATTGATTCCCGAGCACTAGAGAGCTCCACCCTGTGCGACATACTATTACAGCTTCCAATCTCGAGAATGTTGCCAATAACAAGTGCACTACACATGTTGCTGTCAACAGTAGGACAATTAAATGCTGATTAACACTTTAAAAGCCAATTGTTTCATGTTTAGCACCAAGTCTTTCACACTACTACCAAAGTAATGTAGACTTCTGAAGACTTCTTTGTACGGGTTCCCCACCTGCCCCCGCCCTCCCCATTCCAAGAATGTTTGGGACTTTCGGAGCCAGGACCCAGGTTCCAAATACTCCCAAAATTGGACAAGGATGCTGCATCCTGATTGCTGTTGTTTGCAAATAAATGAAAGGAGACACTCCCAACTTCCTTAGTGCCATTTGACCCATGCTCCAGCAGAAGCCCTGCGTGTTTGGGGTACATGAGCTTGTTTATGATACCTAAACATTGCCCCAGCTCAGAANTCAGCATATTCTGCCTACGGTGCAAGCGAACTTCTGCTCATAACTCCAGTTGCTTGAGTGAGATTCTTGTATAAATGTCATTCATAGAACAGACATTCTAAAATGAATGAATGAATGTGTGGGAACACATACATTGGGTCATATGAATAAAGACTAGTAAATGCTTTTACTTGAATTTTGCAATACAAATGCACTAGGCAATCTGTACAAACCTGAAGTAAAAGCATTTGCCAGTCTTTATTCATATGACCCCTTGTCTGTGATTTTCACACTGTGATATTACTGGTCCTATCACAGACATCAGTATGTTGAACATAGTGAATTTCTGATGGAAACCACTACTGCCCTCTATTCATGACGGGTACAACTAAATTCTGATCACATCTTCAGAATATCAACAACATGAATTAAATTGGTCCCTCCACAAAATTAAAGACACCCTCACCAGCGGTACTAAGTCAATCCTGAGGATGTAAGCGCTTGCTCCCCTAGGAGTCTCCCAAGGGTAGCAAGCACTAAGAACCCTGATAACCACAGGATACAGAAACCCACACTAAGTAGACAAAGTTCACACAGTCAACCACTTGTCAATGCGTTGCTTTTAGCACTTGCAGCATAGTTCCAGCACTTTCTGGGAGATGGGCCGCATCCAGGATTGGAGGATGGCCTTGAGGTTGATGGTGACTTTGCCATGTAAGAAATGTGTCACTTTTAACTTCACTGATGCTGTTCGGTCATGAAATGAAACACTGCACCTTCTACTAGCCCCGTTTAAAACCTGCCGTCCACTACAGCGCGGACAAGCCGCGGAATGCAAAATTAGTAAATCCGCATTCATTCAGCAACCTCTCCGCATACTCTTGAAAGATTCTGTTCACTGTCTTTATCATTCCTAAACATTTCCCGGTGTTTCTGCACTTTCGGGAGAGGGCAAAATGCCCAATAGTCATTGACGCGGAAGCAATGCCGAAATGATACAATTTGCTTCCCGCAACCCTATCTAATGTTGTAGGCGCTCTAGTGGACGCCACCCATCACCAGTAGTTCGACATGTCTTTAGGCCAGGCGGTAGGACATTGGACTAAGAAGCAGAAGGTCCACGGTTCAACTGCCAGTATGGCTCTTCAGTTCGTTACAGTCGCAGTCTCTTTCTGCATCCAGTGACACCAGAAATGGACTTGAAGTTGACCCATCCCACAGATATTTTTGTGAACTGGTGGCCTGATTAGTGCACTTGACACATTCTGGCAGCAAGTAACAACCACAATCAGGGCCAATCAAGGTAGGACTAGGAGTAGAGGTGAATATCAGAAAGTTGTTTTCCCCAAGAATACCATCCGAAATGGGCAAGCTGTCAACCCTACCATTCCTAACACCACGAAGACAAGCTGTCTACCACACTCTGCAACAGATCATCAGATGAGTTATCCCCTATTTGTCGATTTTATGGGTCATTTGCCAAGCTCTAGCCTGCCTCTTGGCATCACGGTCAGCCCTGCGCTGCATGTCAGATCGTGGCGACAAAACTTTGTGACTCACTCCAAACCATTCATGATGTTGATCACGGTGATCTCTTCAACATTCTACGTGAAAAGCCATCAAGGGCTGGGTTAAGTATGATTACATTAAAACTATAAAAGACAGTCCCAATATCAGATGACTTTGAGACACCACAATTGTTCTTTTATTGCCTAGCTCAGCCATGATGTATTGCTGTGAGGAGGAAGGAAATTTATGTCATCCCTGCCAAGGACAATCGGATGGTGATACTGACTATCAATTTTCTGTGAACCACTTACTTTCAACAGGAATCTTCTCCACCAATTCAAATGAACACAGGGTGACACTGAGAGCATGAGAAATGTTCTTTCCTCTTTGCTCTACTGTGTTCTCAGAACACTTGAGAAGAGGAATTCTTAATGACACCACCTAATAAAGAGTAAATGACAAGACAAGGTAGCTGGGTCATTTGTAGACCCTTACATACAATAGAAGCTGTCAGTGAGTTGACCAATAGGTGTCACTACGGCCCAATTCAATGCATTTATAGTGGACCCATTCATTGATCCGCTAGAACTTTGCTGCCATCTTTTGGCAATACGTGCAGCTGACTGCTCCTATTGAACATTGAATGGCCACACAATATTGATCAACATTTTTGAGAAAAGTCTTCTCAAATCTAGAAAGGTGGTGCAACACATCTGTCAAGAAAAAGAATTGTGACTTGCCAAAAACTGGCAGGGTCGATCTGATGGTTTGAAAGGAGTATCAAAAGCAGCTTAGTCACCGGACTTCCTGCTTACATGTAGTACAATGTACATCCTTTCTGCTCTTAGATAAGAAAGCTTTCATTGTCAACAACTGATTCAGGGTAACCTCAAGTTTTCAAAGAAGCTTCTCGCTACAGAGCTCTGTCTTCATAAATTACAAGTCGGAACAGATGCCTGAATCTCGGTTCTTCGCCGCAAAATGCCAAAAGTGCACGAAGGTAAGCGACCCTGGACCGTGACCCATCCGACCCTGGACCGTGTGATCCATGCGATCCTGAACCGTGACCCATACAACCTTAAAAGATGTTTTTTCGTTGTTTGTACTCCCAAGGTTCCTCATTACGGTGTTTTTGAGTCTCAAATGACCGATAAAGAAACGTCTTTCGAACGAACAAATTGCTCTTTCATGTTTTTGGAACGATTATCATCTCCAATTACATTATTCAAGTCATTTAGAAAAATGACGATTGAATTATTTTTTTCAAAATGTAAAGCTAATGTTACATTTACGTGCTGGGATTTTTTTTGTAATTTCAGAGTGCAGTTTGATCCTTTTTTCTCAAGATGACGTGGTTTCCTTCTCACCGTGATTGAGTACATGTTTTCGTGAAGAGCAGGATCGAGGCCGGTGTGAAAGGAATCAAAGTCCGATCTTATTGTTCAGCGAGGGATTAAAATACATGGCTACAGAGACCATGACCATTCGAATATAACCTTACAAGAACGGGCTGTTGTTTGGCGGACCTGCATTCCTAGGACCTGTTACCGAACCAGCACCAGTGAAGTGATCAATCGATCCTGAACCGAACCTGCCCGAGGAGGGCGGAGGTAGGTTTTCTCGAACCGTGTAAAAAGGCCTATATTGAGAGCAGATTGCACCCATCACCTTCCTCATCCAACAACTATTTTGAGACACTCGATATGCTGACCGCCGTCGCTCAAAGACTTTTCAAACGCAAAACCCAGGTTTGGTCAGGAATCAAAATGTTCCTATCTCTCACGGAGCCTTGCCTAATGTACCATGGCACAGCCAAGGCTAGGATCGCCGTGGTCCGTTAACCAACCCTAGCTTCAGCTAATCCTTGCCAGTTTGCTGTCGTGGTCTGCGATTGATTACACAGTGACGCCTCCCAGAGAAAACACTTCAACGGCGTCTGAAGTCTCGGCAGCGTTGAACGTTTTTACTTGTCTGGTGGTAACGACAGCCCCCGATGTCAAATCAAACAATACAACTCCTTCAACACTTGTTGAGGTAAGGCAACGGCTCAGACGTGTCATAAGTGAGGCTGAAAGCTGTATACAAGAAAAATATACGTCATATGTTTTGTGTGAACTAGGCCGAGGCTATCCGGACCATTTCTTTAGCGGTCTGCCCAGTCCGAGTCCACGAATGTCCTCCTTCGTCAGCCGAGGGCGTCGATTAAACACCCAGGAGGAAGATGGAGCGGAGGTCCTTGTGCCATATCGTGACAGTATTTTGGGCTTACTGGAAAAGGCGGAACGGAACGGAACAGGTGGAATCGTTCCGCCGAAGGGAGCGACCATTATTTGTGGAATGAGGATGACTAGACTGATTATTGTCTTTGCCGCCCTTCTCCCGCGGAGTAGGAACTATTTAACGTAGAAACTCAGACTCTGCGGTCGCTTCGAGCTCCTGTCTTTTGTGCAGAACATGAAACATTCATAAAGCATGATCATCAATCATGACATCACGATGGCGCCCACAGCAGGCCTAGGTACGTTTGCCCTGCACGCTATGCCACGACTTCGATTACTGTTGGCAAGCTGCAGCTTATCACAGCGGCGGATTATAGAGCCCACTGGGCCTATCATTACTCACTGTTTTCCAGTCCCAGTAGTCTTGCGCCACAACAATTTGGAAAACACGTGGGAGACGGAATAATCAATGCTCCCAACCATCCGCGATTCCAGGTCACAAATACAGTGCATTTGGGATAGGACGGCAAGCTTAGGTACGAGAGTGATTCCGTTTCCCCGTACCGCTTTTTCCAGTAAGCCATATTTTGAGGCACCCGCTCGACTTTTTGACTGAGTGGGTGCCAACTGGTGGTCTCGGCTCGGTTCGATTTGGAACCGTTACTGGTACACTTGTCCCGTTTACACTTGCTATTTTTTTGGCGATCCGTGCTCGGACCGGTCCGAGATCGGTTATTTTTCCTGAGTGTAAACGGGGCTTGCTTTCGTTGATCTGTTGAGAGAGCTTGTGGAGAAAGGTGAATGACACCCATCGCCCTACTTCGCCGAGTGAGCGATACCATATCCATGACAAGCACGATCCATCGTCTATACGACCTTCATCGACCATTATTGGATAAATCAAATGCAATAGCAATTCGTCAGTCACAATGGCAAGTGATTTCTCCTCACCATTTCTCCGCCATCAGGCTTCTATTACGGCAAGCAGGACAAACCACGTCTCTGTCTATTACCCATAACGGACCCGGATAACGGGTAGAAAGGGAAGAGGCGATCACAAGGTACGAATACAGATAGACGATAATGGGTCTGAGTTCAGCTTCTAAAGGCACACACATACGCCAAGTGTGTTCCTATAGTGTTGTCTTTAGAATTTGCTACACTTGTTTTGGGCCAGAAGAGGCTCAGCCAATTGTGTCCCCAGTAGAATAGAATAGAATAGAATACACTGGTTAAGGGCTGAACAGACTCAGCCAAGTTTGTCCCTAGTGTGGTCGTTGGCATTGAATACACTGGTTATGGACTGAAAAGACTCAGCCAAGTGTGTCCCTAGTGTGGTCGTTCGCATTGAATACACTGGTTATGGACTGAAAAGACTCAGCCAAGTGTGTCCCTAGTGTGGTCGTTCGCATTGAATACACTGGTTAAGGGCTGAACAGACTCAGCCAAGTGTGTCCTTAGTGTGGTCGTTGGCAATGAATACACTGGTTATGGGCTGAACAGACTCAGTCAACTGTGTCCGTAGTGTGGCCATTCGCATTGAATACACTGGTTGTGGGCTGAACAGACTCAGCCAAGTGTGTCCGTAGTGTGGCCATTCGCATTCGATACACCGGTTGTTTGGGACCAGCACAAACTCACTCATGCCCTAGTGGGATGCACAAGCCACTCTTTCACCGTTTGAACAGAAAAGATTAAAGAAAATGTGTCTTTCTTCCACTCAGGACATTTTTAGAATCATTCTACGATGAGCGCCACACACGCAAGAAGCTAATGGACGGATATTTTGAAGCCAAAGATTCTGAATTATGCATGACTGGCGACTTAACTTATTCATGTGGTCACCCCCGTACCACCTTGCCGTGGTGAAATGTCGGACCGTATGGGGTCAGAGTGAGTTAGTTGTAATGTACTTTAGTGTGACACTCTGGAATGTTTGAATCTTCAGTACTTTGGATTGGCTATCCATGGGCAACACAACTTTGAGCAGTTTTCTGTGTCTTTGGTCTCAGCGTAAGCCTTAACGAACCGAACATTAGAGTTTTCGCAAAGCCCCCGAAACGCCAACGCGAACGTCTATCCTTTTGTTCGGTGCTCTCTTCGTGGCATCGAACAATGGGTTTGGCGTACGTTCGCGTTGGCGTTTCGGGGGCTTTGCGAAACCTCTCTAATGTAAGCCAACGTCCGCGAGAAACACTCACGTGGGAGAACGCATAAAATTTCATCAGCTAGTGGCTGGTCACTTATTGTTCTCCTACTGAGGGGAAAGAAAAAAATTAAGTCGAAAATTTCTTCCTACCTTCATAGACGACGTCCAGCCGTAAGCCTACTCTTCCTGAAATGACAAAACCGGAGAATGTGTTACAAAACAAATCTAGACGTGAAGTCCTCAAGAATACTCAAAACTCACTCTCCTAAGGTTAGCCCATCAACATTGGCATCAAAGCCCACGACGCACCGTTTCGCCGCCCTGAAGTCGCAAATCAAATTTCAGCACACCATCTCCGTCTAGACCTACTAGTATGTCAGCTCTCCCCAAAGCCCCCAAAAGCTTCAGCCGTCTGAGCTCATAAATGTCGGATTTGACAATTTCTCCTAATTTACCTGAGGGGCGAGGACCGATTATCTAACAGTGAAATTACCAGATAACGAATATCTGTCGGCGTCTACTAATGACTTTCATACTATTGATGTGGCGTTTTTCACGAGATGGATCCACTCGCAGTCGGAGACAAAAAAACACTTAAAAACAGCCGCCTCCCCAGATAAATACGACGAGTGCTAATAGAAATAATCGGAAAAGCAATCTGTCAACTGATCGATGATGTACTTTATGTTATGTTTTGGTATTTTTCATTTCGAAAACTCATAGTTACTCTACGGTTCGATTAAGACTGACCATGACCATAACTGGTGTAATAGAATCTAATGCCCCCGATATAGGGTGTCCTCCAACAATACAATGACGGACTCGAATTGCCCTTGCAAAGGAACAAGGTACAAGGTACAAGGTATCACGGGTTACTGCCCCATGGGAGGGACGTGAAGAGGCAGGCACGGGCACGATTCGAACCACGGACCTGGCGCTTTAGTTTCTCATGATGAAAGCAATCCAGAGCTAGTGCGGCGATGGACAGGAACGAGCCACGTGCAGATGCTACGACGCAGATGCGGCACTCAAAAGTGACACTACGAATAATTTTGTGGCCCACGAAATTCACAAATTCAAAACTACAAATGTCGTATTTTAGCGGACTACATCCCTAGACGCTGACCGACGTAATAGGTGGAACGGTCAGTCAGTTGACCAATAGGTGTCACTACCGCCCAATTCAATGCCTTGCGGATTCATTCATGGTTGATTGAACACCAATCAAGAGAACGTTCTTTTGTATTGGTCCGCTAGAACTTTGCTGCCATCTTTTGGCGAAAAGCGCTGACTGCGCCTATTAGTCGGATTTAGCGCTATACATGTATAAGTCGGTTACTTACTTATTTATTAGAAGGCCAGAAAGCCGCAGTAGTTAGGCAAATACTGGTATGCTCTTAGTAGGAAATAAATTACCGATGTGAGTGAAGTAATTTATTCAAGATCGCGCCGCGTTTGATTCCGACACCTACACCGACACGACCACGTCACTTTAATGGAAGGAAGTCGCTTATCTTGAAATCCCCGCAGGATTTACGAATTAATCAGTAACTTGTTCTTTATCCTAAGGATCCGGAAGATTGAGCCAGTCAATTAAAACTTGTACATTAGATCCATAAGTCGTGCTGAGGCTTTTTGAATCAAGCCCAGTCCGCGGTTCTGGTTTTAACTGGTTTGCTGGTAGGCCCTTTTCCTACATTAGCCACGATCATTGGGGTAATAGGTAACACGTTTCTGTGAAAGGGTTTCCACCTGTGACGTTCCCTTAATGCCCCCGAGACAGAAGGGCACTAACAATGCGGATAATGTCAATAAAAAATATAAAATATAACCCCTGACCCTTACAGGCAGCCATTACCCTAGATATTGGATACCCTGTTCCATAGGATTAGACCACATTTACACCTTTTGCCTCGCTGAGAGCCTCCCAAACACCTATGTGACAGGTTTCAGTTCCTTTCATGTTTTTCACATACATGTATTTTCATCTTTGAACATTTTGGCCCTGGCACCAAAGGGTTGAGTACGTTCCTCCATTAAAAGAGCCAACCACAATATATCGACCGCTGATCAAAATGAAACATAGTTCAAAAGAGAACCCGGATGTACCTCCTTTCAAAACACGCAACAGGATACACCCTGAGGGAATCTATTCCTCAGGTACATAAGTGAAGTCACTCACTGCTGCACTTTATTTCGTGTTGCCATGGAAACCGGCTTTGTTTTTGCTGTAAATAAGTTACAGTCATGGACAGATATATATGATGTCGAGGTTTTCTTGTCATTTTATTTCGATATGGTTGAAAGTGGACATTTCTGTCGACTTAAAGAGACTGGCTCGCCTTACGAACTCCAATAAGGATATAAAGCCGGGTTTACATAGAGGTATACAGTATACGGACACGCTGGCGAACAATGGCCTAATAAAGGGTTCACGGCCATGAAACCTTTGTTCGCCAGCGTGTCCGTATACCGTACACCTCTTTATAAAATCCTCCTTCATCAGGGTTAAAAAAGTGGTAGTCTATGTAAATGAATATGCCGTAATTAATGGTGTGTTGTTTATGAAACATTGCTTTGATCACCATATGACTCAGAAAATGCAATGGCCGTTGGCTCGCTAAGCACAAAAGTTTAGATAAGTTTAAAGTAGAGGATGTGTTTGGTAGTTTTATATCATGTTTGGACAATGAATAGTTACGACGTCATGTGGGAGAACTAGTAGGCCACATCTTTGTTGGAAAGGTCTCCAATTTTTCTGACATTGAGTACTGAAATATTTTATTAAGGCGAGGTTAAAACACATCCGAACCAGCCAGCATTGTTGTTCTAAGACTATCGTAAGAAAACAAAAACATATCCCAAAATTAGTCCAATCATTCTAGACTGACATGCCGTATTTAAGACCAGAACTAACATTTTCGCTGGCATCCTGACATCAGCCTTAGGCCGTTGTGTTTATCCATGACTCTGCACTGTCAGGGCATTACCTTAGTGGCTCAACTATAAAATAATCACGTACGATGCCCCATGCACTTTGATAATAGGCCTTTTATTGACAAAACATAAACCAGAGGACCGTACATGCAAACATCGCCTTGACGGAAACTACCCATTTTTTTTCGTAAATACATGGACATGTAAAGTTGTGTCAACGACAGCAGTAAAGGTTTTTAACGTCACACAGGAAGTTGTTTGTTTTAAAGCACTTAAAAAATCAAACACTCGCCGGGTTCGATAAGTGCTTATACATCCACCTTGGGAAATATCCGATATGTGTTTCAACTGTTAAGCCTGGCGCACACGAGAGCCTCCTGCTTACGGAAAAGTTCATTCGTGGCACTTGCCTTAAAACCTAGCGTCCACTAGGGCGCGGACAAGACGCGGAATGCAAATTTAGTGAATCCGCATTCATTCGGCAACCACTCCGCATATTCTTGAAAGGTTCCGTTCACTGTCTTTATCATTCCTGAACAGTTCGCGGCATTTCTGCACGTTCGGGAAAGGGTAAAACGACCAATAGGACTTGATGCGGAAGCAATGCCGAAATGACACATTTGCTTCCCGAACCCTTCCTAATGTTGTCGGCGCTCTAGTGGACGCCACCCATAAAACCTAGCGTCCACTAGGGCGCGGACAAGACGCGGAATGCAAATTTAGTGAATCCGCATTCATTCGGCAACCACTCCGCATATTCTTGAAAGGTTCCGTTCACTGTCTTTATCATTCCTGAACAGTTCGCGGCATTTCTGCACGTTCGGGAAAGGGTAAAACGACCAATAGGACTTGATGCGGAAGCAATGCCGAAATGACACATTTGCTTCCCGAACCCTTCCTAATGT
>NMRB01000165.1:493933-508460 GCA_002633025.1 Notospermus geniculatus
CCCCTCATTGAGCAAATTTCACCATTATTGGTTTCCTTATGCTGACACCAATGATACGAAGGACGTTCGCTCATAGTTTTTTCTATCGTTGAGTTACCCATAGACAGCCAACTCATGTGCAAAAACTCTCACATGCAGCAGCAATTTTTGTTAGTCAGGTTTCCCACTGAACATCCTCTGTGTCAAAATAACGAACATCATAATGTATCCTGATTAGATGCACCTATGATAAAAATTTGGAGACAATCCAGTTAACATTTCAGGACTTACTGGACTTTGAGCTTTGGTTTTGGCCACCTGGTGGTCAAGCCAAGAATCGAATCGGACCAAAACTTGGTGTCATAGGTCACCTGACATAGGGGTATGTACCAAGTTTCAGGTCAATAGCCCAAGCAGTTACGAAACGTGCCACGGAATGACAAAATTTTGAACTTTGACCTCTGTGACCTTGAAATGTACGTCAAATCAAAAACCCATTTATGTAATGTATCCTTATTAGATACACCTCTGATAAAAATTTGGAGGTGATCCAGTTATTAGTTCAGGAGTTATTGCACTTTTTGTTTTTTTGGTTTCTGCCACCTGGTGGCCAAGCTAAGAGTCGAATCGGACTGAAACTTGGTGTCATAGGTCATCTGACCTAAGGGTATATATGTACCAAGTTTCATATCAATAGCTCTATTGGTTAGGAAACGTACCCTGCTAACGGACGACGATGATGGACACCGCACCATCGTAATAGCTCACCCCGGTGAGCTAAAAAGCCGGCAGTGGAAACATGGTGTTGTAAAAAGGATAAAATGTCAATAATGTAGAAGAAAATGCAATGATGTCATATTACATATGTGACATTAGGACATCATGAACCCATCATCTCAACAGCACCTAAAACATTTATACATTTATATCTAATGGTCCTAAATGTACATACACTCGATGGTATAATTTTGTCATCATAAGGACAGGCTAAATAGCAGTCGATCAGAGTATTACATGCAATATTTGGTACTAGATGTCATGTGGCATGGCCATACAGTCAATTATTGATGTCAAGAATCATCATCTTTTGGCATGGTCCAGATCGCCATTTTTTTCTGAACTTACATGTAATTATGTCAGTTGTGACTAGAACCACACCTATATTTTAGATTAGCAAGGCAGTGTGTTGTAGTTTTTGTGGTGTACCTGGCATACTAATTGATAACTGCCAGTTTCTAACATTCTATATCGTCATTCAACTGATTGATTGGTGTACAATGGAAAAGAAGAACACTGAAATGGGGGTATCTTGAAAGGGGATATTCGGCAATTTGAAATGGGGTATGCATGCAGGGGTGAAATGTTTTCTGGAACTGATAAACTGGAAGGATGTCCAGGGGTAGAATTATTTTGGCATAGGCCCAGATACATCATGGTTGAAAGTATAATGCGTGGTTCTGTGTGACATATGGTCCTCCTTGAAGGGAATTCATGCAAAAACAGCCGAGAAATGATGACCACTATCAAACATCAGGACAAAACATGGTTATGTGTTCGTATCCTATGTATATGTTTAATAATCCATGCAAGTCACAATACAAGTAGTAATATGATGTAATTTGATAATTCACTCATATACGACGCATACTGCCGCCAACAAGAGCAGATGTCCATCGGGATCGCTATAAGTGCATCAAGACGAGGACAAGAGGAATTATGGCGGACAAACGGAGACAAATGTCCATGTATGATTCAGCGTCCCCATCAGCGCAGGCTTTTATGGTCCTAAACCCGCTCACACTGCCCGAGTTATGGCTCTTTGATCTGAACGAATATATCCTTTGGGATGCCATATATGTACACAATTCCACCCATAGCTAACACTGTAGACAGCCCAAGGACAGTCAATGTCCCTGCTGTCATTAGAGTAATCTGTGAACTTCAGTCTACTGGAGTAGCCCATATGAATGGAACTCGCGGGGTATCTCAATGATAAATGTCAAGGCTAATGGAACATAGCATAACACCATCTTGGTTCCCAATCACATAGTGACGCTACAGTGACCCATGGGGATTCCATTGGCATACCACCATGATACTCTATCTGTTACAATACCAGCTCAGTCTTCCACTGGCATAATACCACCCCGGTACACCATCGTCACAATACCAGCTCAGTTTTCCATTGTCGTACCACCACAATACCCAGTGTCACAATACCAGTTCAGTCTTCCATTGTCGTACCACCACAATACCCAGTGTCACAATACCAGCTCAGTCTTCCATTGGCATACCACCAAATACCCAGTGTCGCAATCCCAGCTCAGTTTTCCATTGTCGTACCACACAATACCCAGTATCACAATACCAGCTCAGTCTTCCATTGTCGTACCACATGACATACCATCATCACAATACCATCTCTGCCTGAAGGAAAATGGCAGCAACCACAGCTGATTCTGTCACAAAAATGTCAAATTTGACTTATTCTTGACAGCAAATGATAAAAAAACAAAGTCTTCCAACTACTTTACATGAGATCGAACTGTAGAGAGCAATCAAAACAGCTCTATGTGAAATCAATGCACACGAACACCCTGAGACTGAAGGCTCCCAACCAGAATTTCTGCAGGAGAATGCCAGAACAACATGTGAAAGAATGCAGTGATATGCGTGTAACTGTAGCCATGTTTATGATAGCATAGCGTAAGTTGTCAAAGACAACATCAAATGGCCGAGCCCGCTGCTCAGTTACAGTCAAAAGGAGTGAAAAAGGATGCACTGTCATGAAATACACATCATTGTAACATACTTGGGAGAGATTATACATGTATGGGCCGATTTTTTTGCAATTTGTTTCCAGCTGGACTGACTGACTGACCAGGTTTTGTCACCATAAGAGATTGGATGGGTTCAATCGATCAAATATTTAGATGCTTTGAGAAATGCAAAGTGCTAGACTAAACGTGACTCCATCAGTATCAAGCACAGAAGAACAGTTGTCCCACATCATATGTCAGAATCTGTCATGTTACGTGGCATAGTAAAAGAAACGTGTACACTCATGCTTTGAGATCGATCACCTGGATTTTTACTCAAACTGCAAGTAATCAAACTCTGGGTGACTCGTACTTAAACCAGTTACAGAGAATGAGGAGGAAGGAATGGTAGTCCAAGGCCACAGTCAAAAGAAATAACCATGTACCCCTCTAACGCAGGTCACTGGACTCCTACAAGTTATCCATGCTGGCAGGGCGGACCTGCTCCTCCTCCGATGCAAATCAAAGCGCTAGATTGTCATTCCCGACAACGAAGTGTCACATCCGATCAATACTAAAGAACAAGAATAAACATAAGGTCTTAAATTTCATTCATTTCAAAGGCAAAACGTCAGAAGTGCCGTGTCATGGTGAAATTTGAATATCTCGAATGTCTGAGTCAAACTTGAGATGTTCATCCGCGGGACATGTGACAAGAGCTTGATGTCCGCAGGGACCGGCGGGTCAGTTCTTCTGTCTATTGAAGTGTACTGTTTTCCCATGAGGCAGATGAGTGGATGATTTGTAATACTAATGAGCTAGTCTTTAGTCGTGCCGATTTATGAAATGATGTTAGGAGACGGTAAGGTACACAACCGCCAACCTATCATGTTGGATATCACGGTTTATCCTACTGGGTGAAAAAAGAAGTGGCTTCTGGAGTAGGTGGAGGTCAACAGGTCTTACGTAAACCAAACCCATGAATTTTTCAAAGTTTTCTTGAGGATGAGGATGCCACAAAATGAGTCCGCATTGTCACTCACCCAGCCACTTAAGTGGCTAGATTTCGCAAAGTGCTCAAAGCATCAGCCATCAAACTCAGGGTCTCACAATTGTCCCTTAGTTCGGACACAGTGATAAGTGCCACTGTTATATCTTATTACCATAATGACAAGTGTGCCATCATCTGATTGCTGAGGTCACCTCCAATATTGCCGAGCTCTCATCACGACCGCACATCAACGATAACGACTAATTGAAATTCGTCAACAGATCTTGGACATATCTATTGCTGCCATTGTCACCCGCTGTAACATCAGGAATCAGCCGGTTATAAATGGGTGCCATCAGCTCAAGATTGGGTATTCACACCAGGACCCAATGTAATACAATATCGGTCGAGGATGACATCGGCGTTATTATCTCGCCAAGAAAAATGAGCCTCAGATGATGGCAGCACGGCGGTCTGGTGTCATGCGCGACGTATCAATATGATAACGTGGAGAAAGGACACACGGAGATCATCGCCGAGTAATCCCACCACAATAGAGAATGAATTATGACCTAAACAGCCATCGGCGCAAGGATGACATGACACGCTATCGGCATACCAAGATGACATCGGGATAGGAACAGGTTGGTTACGCGGTAATTTCAAGGTCAAAATGTTATCAGATATTCTGATGATGGAAGTGGTAACTATTGACAATGTCATCAGGAGATTCTTCGGCCGGGAAGAGGCTTGTCAGTGGGTGATCAAATCTGATGAGACTTTATGAAACATTTCCATCATGTGGACACATAATTAGGAGCACAGCCCTGTCACTGTCCCAGCGCTGCTCCCATAGAAGACTTGGTCATTATCTCTTTTGTAATAACTCTTATTTACTCTATAGTTTTTAATGAAACCCTCGTAGATCTCTTTTGACCAGGGGCCTGTTTCAAAAAGTGACTTTAGCTATGGTAGTTTTAACCAAATGGAAAATGCATTGAAGTTAAAGGTACCATTACCTTAAAGTCACTTTATGAAACAGGCCCCAGAAGAATAAAGTATGAGCTGTGAGCGAAAGAATACATTCAAACAATGCCAAATGACAAAATCATCTGTTTTCAAGTCAAAGTCAACCTGAACAGACAAGAGTTGAGCCAGTCTGAATCTTTGTCATTTTGAAGAAAACTATTGAAAGAAGCAAAATACACAGGGTTTCCAATGAAAATGTCCCCTGAACAACATGAAAATGTAGAGGTGGCATCATACTCTTTGGACAATCCAGCCAAAGATGGTCTGGGTCTTTGACACAGGCCCGTGTTTTCACTGTGGGTGAATACACCACGGGTACAAAGCCAAAAGCAAGACCTTCACCGACCACACCAAGCAGATGAACAACCGCGAGAGGAAGTGAATCACAATCAGGATCAACTTGCTCTGATGGTCCTTTAGAGTTACATGCCAGAAGTATGTAACAGACTGCAGTCAGACGTCAATTGAGATTAAGAAAACCAATTTCCACGATCAACAAACATTGTCTCTCGTCATTTGTTAACAAGCATCTTCAGTTCGCAGCCTCAATGATGAATTACGTACGATGACAGTCAAATGTATTAATGACTAGCGTCAAACAAGAATCACGAAGCGATCTTTTATTGATTCCCGAGCACTAGAGAGCTCCACCCTGTGCGACATACTATTACAGCTTCCAATCTCGAGAATGTTGCCAATAACAAGTGCACTACACATGTTGCTGTCAACAGTAGGACAATTAAATGCTGATTAACACTTTAAAAGCCAATTGTTTCATGTTTAGCACCAAGTCTTTCACACTACTACCAAAGTAATGTAGACTTCTGAAGACTTCTTTGTACGGGTTCCCCACCTGCCCCCGCCCTCCCCATTCCAAGAATGTTTGGGACTTTCGGAGCCAGGACCCAGGTTCCAAATACTCCCAAAATTGGACAAGGATGCTGCATCCTGATTGCTGTTGTTTGCAAATAAATGAAAGGAGACACTCCCAACTTCCTTAGTGCCATTTGACCCATGCTCCAGCAGAAGCCCTGCGTGTTTGGGGTACATGAGCTTGTTTATGATACCTAAACATTGCCCCAGCTCAGAAACTGGGAGCCTGAATAAACTCCTTTCTGAAGACGTTTCCAGATTTTTACCATATCCCTGGGATATTCTATAAGACGCTCTCCCTATGTTACCAATGAACACTTCTCAATGACAGGAAGTGTGTCGTTGCTTCAAATCGTCAACCAATTTCCCCTAGCACAGGCGGTAAATAACCAAGTAGTTGTTGCTAACTTGCCGGCTGTCACTGACGCTTACTTCTACCATAAAAGCCTATTAGCCAATGTCCATGATGGGTGAAGCATCAGTACGGCAGATGACAAAAATATCAATTGCTGCCATTTCAGCATATTTTGTCTGGAGGTAATTCGCTGCCTACGGTGCAAGCGAATTTCTGCTCATAACTCCAGTTGCTTGAGTGAGATTCTTGTATAAATGTCATTCATAGAACAGACATTCTAAAATGAATGAATGAATGTGTGGGAACACATACATTGGGTCATATGAATAAAGACTAGTGAATGCTTTTACTTGAATTTTGCAATACAAATGCACTAGGCAATCTGTACAAACCTGAAGTAAAAGCATTTGCGAGTCTTTATTCATATGACCCCTTGTCTGTGATTTTCACACTGTGATATCACTGGTCCCATCACAGACATCAGTATGTTGAACATAGTGAATTTCTGATGGAAACCACTACTGCCCTCTATTCATGAAGGGTACAACTAAATTCTGATCACATCTTCAGAATATCAACAACATGAATTAAATTGGTCCCTCCACAAAATTAAAGACACCCTCACCAGCGGTACTAACTCAATCCTGAGGATGTAAGCGCTTGCTCCCCTAGGAGTCTCCCAAGGGTAGCAAGCACTAAGAACCCTGATAACCACAGGATACAGAAACCCCACGCCGGCATCCCCAGCGGTACCGTTCCAACTCCTCCTTGTGAGTATGATTGGAGTTGAAGCACCAGGAGAGTCATGTCCTCCATGGTAATAAGATTCCATGACTAGCAAAAGACAGTTTATCCAGATGAGTCACAACATGATGTTATGTTTGCAGGCTACCGTCGGAGGACATGTGATGAAATGCACAGACTTGTTGGTCGATTGAAACAACAAGTTTTCATCTCTCAGACGGCATCGATGCAATCTGCACATTCCTAAATGCCTTTTTCGAGCAGAGATGTTAAATTAGGCAGTTAATGATGAGCTGCAGTAACCCACAAATTGCATGAAACAGTTACGTATGGGGAAACCAGAGCCTGTCACCATTAAGCTCACTCTGCTTGCTGCAATCTTAAGTTCAGGGCCAATTTCACTAGAAATCAAATAATTACAAAAGAAGACATTTACGAATGAGAAATCGGTACAATCAGTTGACACTGTCACAAATCAGCCGTATGGACATTTTCTGAAATCGGCTTCTACTCACCAAGTCCAATTTGGGACTCGCAGTCTCTGCTTTCTCTGTGTTGTCACCCATGGTAAGGTTAATTCTGTCACTCCCTCAGGATCAAAGGGTTAATAGAAGGCATGCTGCTGCCGCAGACAAGTACGGCTTTCAAAGTCAAGGCAGACGAAGACGATGTTGACACAAGCTCCAACTCCGGTCTTGGAAACGGCAGACAGTGCAAAACCGATGGAGAGAGTGCCATGTCCCAGCAACAACTACATGACGACAGGTCCTCTCCGGCTGCAATATCATTCGCCTGCTGCCTTGAGGAATGTGGCTGTTGCTGTGACGGATGACTCACGGATGCCACTGCAGTAGATATCTAACCCGTCCGATGCATTCCAGCACTACAGTCATCTGTCACAGAGCTAAGCATATTAACCCGATGGTGATGTTCGGCACGGAGCCACGCTGGTGAATCACACCATGACAGCACTCGCTCGTCATTTGTCATGTGACGCTAGCACAAACCGAGTCGACTTGGCAGCACATTACGTGCCGCTACATCAGCCATACCAACTGCGCGGAGTTCTTGTCACACGTCTCAGGAGCAATCGCGGTAATGATTTTTAAATGGATCATTATGTCATTGCCTCTGTGCCAGCTTATTAAGTGGTTCCAATCATCCCCTGGGGAGACAGGGCAACAGTGAAAACACCTCGTTAGCCAAGGAAAAAGTCCTTGAGCAAAAGGCAAGAGAAATGTGCCCAATATTTGTCAGAGGATGAGGGAAAGTTCACAAGCTGAGCAGATGCAGTATCTGAGGTAGATTGACAGAAAGACGGAATCTAAGCTATCAGTTTGGAGCCGTAGAGTGTAGGAAGATGCAAAGTTGAACATGTCTCTGACATGCCAGAGGAGGTGACTTCTGACAGGATTCCTTCGGGAATTCTTTCTCTGGCGATGCAGCAAGTAAAATTGAAACATGGGGAGTTGACACAACAGTTGGCGTTCTTCCATTCACCAAGGATTCCTCCAGGCACACCACTGGGCAACCCAGCGTAGAACCCCTTAGATTCCTGCTACAGTACAATTATTTGGAGGGTGAATCACCCAAGTTTTCTTCAGCGGGCTGATTTGAAGTTGACGATAATGAGAGGAATTCGGCTTCAAACCTGCCGAGTTTCATCTCTGCAAGAGACCATTCTCCAAAACCTATCATTCTGGGCAATAGTTTATTTGAAATTAATCACATTCTTAGCAACAAGTGCGTGAGTCACGTTCATGTTGCTCAGGCCAGAAAAAAGATGCTGAAAAATATTCATCGGAGACAGTATCAGTGACATGGATTATTCCGATTAAAGAGAAACTGCCATTACAGCAATTAATCCGTTTAACCCTTTGTGGTCTGTGAACAGAGCTGTAACCAGTCTGCATTCTTGGCTGAAAAAGGCAAGTTGTATAGGCTCTAGGAGAATAGACGATTCTCAAATTCGCAGATCTGCACACTTCTGCCGAAATCTCAACCAGAACCTCGATCTGAAACTGCTGACGTGATGCCATCCATGATTCAGCAATGGTCGAGTCTGACGCAACGGCTTCGACGTCACTGTAGGGTTGTCTGCGTCACGTCATTCAGTTTCAGACTGAGGCTGTTTTTTTAGATTTCAGTGGAAGTGCGCAGATCGTTGTTGTTTATGTCAATTTGAGAATGGTCTATAGCATGTTTTATATACAGGGGAGGATGTCTGAAATGATATGTTGTTTATCTTTTGAAATTTAGCTGGCATCAAAACAGAAATTTGATGACACCAGACAAAAAGATCTGCTAGAGGAGAGGGGTGGAGGAGGGCATCTGTAGGCAGACTAAACATGTTCACCTTTATCATGTTTATGGCAACGAGACTCGATTTTGTGATTAAAGGGACTATCTGCCCAGCATTATGACATTACTGCGATTAATCCTATTAACAATTTGTGGGTGATGCTTACAACATGTACTTGATGCTGATTCGAGCTACACTTCCTGCAATTACTCACTGATCCCTGGAAGCAGCCCTTTTCTGAAACACTGCATCAACAACCCAGGTACCAACACACCTCAGACCATGGAAAAGATTAAAATTCTTACAAAATGTGTATTTTCCACATCTTACAAAACAGGGCTGAAGTGATCACCAACAGGGCAGGGATACCCTATGCTCCCCCCAGGTACACACGCAGGAACATCCTGTCCTGAGGTAATCAGTGGCCGCTTAGAAAATGCTCCCTTCATCACAGCACATGAACTTTATGTCTGGTGACGAAGGAAGCAAGTGGTAAGAACCACTGATTACCTCAGGATGCATAGAACTGACCTTAAACTGCCCATATCCGACATGCAAGCCATCATCATGCAAACGAGTGCTAATGAATATCAATAGTGCAAAAACAATGAAGAGGAACATTCACGAGACTCACCATCAGAGACCAACTCAGACTCCGCAACGTCGAATTACCGCATCAAACTGTTGCAGTAATACTGCTAACGATGATTCAGATTTAGTGCCCATACGACCATAAAATATGAGTGTCACTTACCCTCTTGTAGCCGCCATACGATATTGACAAATCACAACCGACGAGCGCACTGCCTTTTATGAGTTTGAACATTCTCGTACTAATTGTCAGATAAACGACGGAGTTTTAAAAGCAGGAGAAAAGTATCCAAATTGGTCGCCACTCTGCCCGTCGGTCCATCGATAGTTTGCATCAGAATAACGTAATTATTATCGGCGTGTCCACCCTGTTACACTTCCCCCACCATATTAATTTCTTACATGCATTTTCTGAGCAACGTAATTATCTTTATGATTCATTAACCACGCTGCATGGTCGTTTAGCGGTGACCCCCAACTGTTCCAATTAAAATGCCTTATCTCCAGCAATGGAACTCTGTGATCGTCCTCTGGTCATTTCGATATCGACTGGACCCGATGTCACATTTGGCGCTGTTGCATGTACAGATGTCACTGAATCGATGCGGCTGGTACGCGCACGAGTCGTTCATGGAAAAATGATACTCTGGATTGCCTATCGATGTTCACAATGACTATAAGGTCAATTTGTACTGTGTTTTAGCATTTGTTTACCTGTAAGTGTAGTAAGACACTGGCATCATTGGGAGAGACACAAGTATTTAAAAGAAGAGCTGGCAATCAAGGGAGGATTATTGAAGTCTTGATATAGAGAGGGTGTGTGACACTAGCCTTCCCCAAGGGTCAATCACACTTGATGTTTTGCATTCGAAAAATAAAACGGAACGTTACAGTGAAAACAATGACAGATGCAACACATGTTCAAAAAGCTTCTTTTTCTTTCTAGACACCACCAGTTGATGCTGTATACCACTGCCGACCACATGTGTCCAGCCTCTCCGACTTCATGGCTCTGATCCCCTCCTTTGCTGAAAAGGCTAGCAACAGATGATGAAACATTAACCCAGTTGATGTCCTCCAAGGACAGGCTTGAAGGCATGAGACAATTCCATCCCAAATGTGATGATAACAAATTTCAAGCCACCAGACGTCAACCCCTCTTCAATTCCCCTTGCACATCATATTTTGTTCTAAATATTGTATAGTTTTGATCATGTAAGCAATTACGCCCTCCTTCATATGTATACGTATCCGCATATCAGCTTTAATGAGTTCTCAAAGAGAACTGAGTGAATGTAATTACAATTTATGACAGCCAAATCATCCAGAGATCAGCTGGCTTGTCAATGCACCAGAGACATCAGTCAAGCCCGTGGGGCTCTGCTGCCATTTTCATGATTAATCTACATGGGGCACAATGCAAATAAGCCATTATTATACACAATGCCGGGTCATTATCGCCTGTCCAAAGGTTACAATAAGTTAGCATCTCAAGTGGTAATGGAACCTAAAGCGATGGGGGACAAATTGAGCCGAGCTTAGAAGTCCCACCTCAAATATTTCAAAGGAGGACAGTATTTTGATCATCTCGAATAACTGGAGTGGTAGGTTACAGTGGTCCACTGGAGTGGTACAGTGGTCTTGTTTCAAGGACATGTATTGGATGAGGTGGACTGTAGCCTATAATGTGGAAGGAAACCAGAATCCCTTAGGAAACCTCTGCTATCAAAACTGGTGGATCCAGAGTTAACGGAACCAGGGTGGGGGTAGGGATCTTTAGAGGATTTGTTTCTGAATAGATGGTTGTTTTGTGCAACAATGAGTGATAAAAGGGGGACAAATTGAGCCGAGCTTAGAAGTCCCACCTCAAATATTTCAAAGGAGGACAGTATTTTGATCATCTCGAATAACTGGAGTGGTAGGCTACAGTGGTTCACTGGAGTGGTGCAGTGGTCTTGTTTCAAGGACATGTATTGGATGAGGTGGACTGGAGCCTGTAATGTGGAAGGAAACCAGAATCCCAAAGAAAACCTCTGCTGTCAAAAATGGTGGATCCAGAGGGTGGCACACCGGTCGCGGCACCTCTATTTTGCGAAATTATTGATTTTTCATGCCATTTTGATGATTTTCTCTCACAGATTGAGGTCTCATCTGGTTGGCGCCCCCTTTTTCCTGAGAAGTTGGATCCGCCAGTGGTCAAATTGCCTCCTCCATTTCATCACTTTGCAGTTGGACCCATTCATCATGCATAGACATCAAGACACCAGGATGTGCACATTCCAAGGAGTTCAAGATCAACTTCCCACATTCACAGCACATTTTAACTGATGTTGAGCTTATTTTCCACTTTAACACCAGAACTCGCCTGTTCAGCAGATACTTCAATGGGACTATTTCAAGCCCATAAGTACCAGCAGAAGTTACTTCTCTGGAAACTTCAGTGTTGGTGAATTCTCTAATCTTTGGTAACTTTTTTAGTCATCAGAACACAGTGTTGTCAAGGTCTCAAAATCTTCATGTTTTCCTTTTCTTTAAACATACATATTCCTGGTGCCAAATGGAAAATTGTTGATTGATCCCTCGTCACCAAGACAGGACTGCATGCATCGCAGGGTGTCTATAGCCTAGGAAGCACCAAATTTAAGACCTTTTTAAAACTTTTTAAGACCAAGTATCAGCAAAATTTAAGACCTATTTTCTCCTAAATGAAGCACCAAAACAGATCCCTGGGGGATGTAAGGCAGTGAAGGGGAAGACTTATTTTCATCTTTTCCCATTGTCTGTTAATTTGGTATAGGTATTCACTTGAATGCAGGCTGGCCCAAATGAAACCTAGGCCTAGACAAGCATCAGTAGAAAAAAAGACTGATAATTCTTGAAGTCAAAATTAAGACCTTTTTAAGACCTTCTTTAAAAAATTTCAAATTTAAGACATTTAAGGCCTTGAAAATGGAAGTTCCAAATTTAAGACTTTTTAAGACTTTTCAAGACTTGTAGACACACCTGGCATGCAGGAGACTTCTGCCACAGAACAATTTTGCTGCTAGAGCAGAGATCGTACACTGGTTACATTACATGTTTTGGTAACCCTGTTGCCTCACTGTAAAGGAAGAAAGTAAGGCAACTGGGGAACACTCATGCTGGGTCTCTCCCTAATAGTGACATATCCTGTCCTCAAGAGAGAGGGTGTCCTTAGCATCCATTACGTCAGCGTTTATCGGAATGGGATGGCTGTAAAACAGCATCAAACGTTCCTGACTGACACGAGACAAATCGATAGCATGTTGACTGGGTGTCGCCTGATTATGGGTGATCATCACAACAGAGATGAAAGCGAGCCTCAAGGCACTGGGTGGAGTAAATGCTTTGTAACCTTGAGTTCACTCAAGTATGCTTCAAACCAAATCACATGGACTTTCTAATTCATACTACCCTTTGGTTATCATTTTGGCATTGAAATATTGAACTACATGTTCTTTATTTTGAATTTAATTACTCTTTATCACCAATCAAGATGACACCCAGTAGGATTGTATAAGATTTGAGGAAATCCTCCTCTGCGTCTTTGCCCTCTCAATTCCATGTAAAATGCCCCCCCCCCCTCCAAAATCATCAAAACATTCACTTCCAAAACAAGTCATTTGCAGCTCTTAACAGAATGACAAATAAAACAAATGACGTTTTAATTATTGACAGTATAGCACCACCATTTAAATCTGATGAAGAAAATTCAAAACTTTCAGACCACTTGAAATTATTACAATAGAAAGTAGCTGTTGTCATCACACAATAATGTAGCAACAGTGAAGTGGATTTTGGGAGCTCGACACTTGAAAATAATTTCAAACTTTATTTCAGCAACACTTTCCCATTAAATCTCTCAAGAAGGGTCCCCATTTACAACTTACTGTGTCCACTTTTACTAACTCTCAACTCAACCCCACTTGGGCTTGTCAAGACGTGTTTTAACTGTCACCTTAAAATGGGCATTCACAATGGAAATATTACACCAGAAGTATTATTAACACCATTAGGTGATTGATATTGCTATTTCACACAAAAATTTGCCATAAATGCGACAATAATGAGCAGAAATTGAGCATTAAATATGCAGACAAAGAAAAATGAATTTGAGTGAAAGAATAAATTCTTTTTTTCCTTCAGAAAACTTGTTTATTTGAAAGTCGACATTTGACGTACTAAAGTGCTTTCTTGTGAGGCACTATTGATACATATTCCACTTGACAAATCCCAAGGCAGAAAATGCCATGTTTGAGTTTTTGATTCCTGTTGAACATCTCATTTACAGACCAATACACTTTATCAACTGGTGTAAGCAGGTGCCATTTTGGTGGCACTCGCTGCATTCTAAGGGAATCCTCCGAAAATGGTCAGTCTTGTATGTTACATGTATCTTGCCATCCAAGTACATTCACAGCACATTGATGGTTGATATCCTAATATGATTCTGATTGGTTGAAATACAGTCACAGGATTGCAAATTCAATGACAATCTCCACAGATTGATATGTCAACTTGATTCTGATTGGTGCAAATGCGATCACATGACTTCAAAGTCAATGATTACGATTCCTTCAGAACACCATCTCCGTAGAAAAAAATGACACAACTCTGTTTGGCTACCCCACCTACAATTCCCATGAAGGGACTGTTCTTCAAACAGCTCATGTTCTATGATATTCCTCAGATGATCTCAAATCAGTCTCTCATCATGGTGTCTTGTTGTTACATCAGCACCTGAGGTGTGGGTGTGGCCACACTACCAACAGATGTCATTCCGATGCGATACTCCCTTGACATGCTTGAGGGGTAACAACAAATGCTGCAGCATCAGAAAAGCCAATACCCTTTCCCAAGTGAGTCATTCCCACGGTCTTCACCTT
>NMRB01000165.1:522104-552161 GCA_002633025.1 Notospermus geniculatus
CTTCGCACGTCACGGCACGAAAGAAGCCCAAGTCGCCAATTCCCACATCTTTGTCAGTTTCCTGTGACTGAGTTTCCTCAGTTAGAACGTGATAACTTTGTGGTCAGTTCTTCACGCAGATTGTGTCAAGATGTAATGATGCGGTCAATGCCTGTCACCCTCTGATGATAACTACCGCGGTAAGAGTACTTGTTCACCATGACATTTTTTTCAGATAAAAGGCAACCGTTCTCATTCTGACACTTGACGCGTGTAAAAAGTAAGTGAATAGATCGTCGGTTAAAAGGACTGGCGTGTCTTGTCAACTTTGACATAGATATGCTGGCGCTAACTGCGGCAAATGTTTTTTGACTTCCTGCACTGGAGAGTTACTGTTAGCGTATTCGGTAGTGTGCCCCTGTCAGTGGGTTTCCGTTTCATGCTATGGTGCTCAGTAATGTCAGAATATCTATCGTCAGTTTCCTGTTGTTGATGTGACCATTTTTCGATTCAGAGGTCAGCACTCTATATGTCAACCATGCCATGGCATCAAGTGGAAATTTTGTAGTAACATTATGTACGTATTAAATGGCGACACACAGTCATATAACACCCGTGCTGTCATAATTTTGAATTTTAATACATTCTTCTTCTGTGCAATGAACAACGGCATCTTTTAACTTCTTAGATGTTTTGTAACTTACTTCTTCAAAACATGCATACCACCCATTATACCGGTACCAACACATGTATCTACATCACTGAGTGCTGTACATGGGTATGCACTGATAAAAAACTATTCTGTGCACGCTGCAACTAGAGTCCCAACAGTCCTCAGAAACAGTCCTCGTCTATCAGCCTTCGAATGCACAGCGCAAGGATGACAACGAAAAAAACATCTAAGACGGAAATATGTATGCATGATGAACCCTGACACTTGCCAGTGATGAAAAAAAGCATTGAGGGAACGAGATCTTCTGTGAAGTGTGGTCCCTCATATCTGACACAGGTTCATCAAGATTCTGCCAACGTCCGTATCAAATTACTTTCGTTACTTATGGGTCTGCCTCCTTCAGTTGACAACTGTCCCAGACACACTGTGGATGTTTTAGGCAACAAAGTATTGCCCAAGTCTGAAGACATTAGCTGAAGTCACAGTCAACATCCGTGGTTAAGAATCAAGGCCAAAAAGAGACAAGGATCACCGTCGTACATCACAAGGTAAACAACTTCACGTCGTAATTAAAACAGCATTTATATGTAAATGAAACGGGACTCTGCATACATATGAATGTATCAAGAGAAATATCAGATATTCTCCAGTGTTTTATGAGCGTAATTCCGTCACACTTAGCCCAGAAACCGGATAGTGGCGACCGCCATCCCATCCAAAGTGTCATCAGCATTCATCTTAGAGCGAAACGCTTTGAAATCACTTACACCCGTGTCAACTGAATCCACAGAACAGCCCCTTGTGAGATCAGGCATATGAATAGTAAGGAGAGAAAATCAATTGGACGAGTCTCCACAAATGTGGGGTTGTTGGCACTGATTTTTTTAAGTATTTGATCACCTCTTCACGAGTCATTTAAAACTCTTGCCAGACCTAGTGTAGAGAATGGCCGAGAGTGCTCTAGTGGTCATATCGCTTCTTCCAGCACAAATATACCAGGGTTCCTAACTCTCTGAATCATTTTTTCTGTAACTCTAGCTTTTTCATCACACCTGTGGCGAATAATCACAAGCATCAACATTGGACAAATTTTACCATATGTTCGGCCTCGGCATTTATTTCTATGTCACATAAATGCAGGCACTGTTGTGTTGGCAGAAAAACTGAAGTATCACCAAAAGATGGCGCTGATAATGCCTGAGCAATCAAAAGCCATGATGAGCCACTGCCACTGTAAGATATGTTTTAATTAGGTGAAATATGTCGATCTGATTGTCATGACGCACAGGTTGTAATGCTTGCTGGTACTGGTTGGATCATCTGTCGCTATGGGCCCAAAGTGGTCCTTACAGCGGATCACTGATTGGTTGGCTGGTTTGGCACCAATTCTATATATACACTAGTGACACCTATTGGTCATCTTCAGAGAATCATGTGAACTGAAGCAGTTTTGGAGCATTGGTAAAATGGGGAGCATACAGTTTTGAAACAGAAGTTGAGTTCAATTTCACCAGTGAACAACATTTCACAGTTTAGAATTTCACATAGCGTTTGGCAACGATAAACGTTGCTTACATAATATCATTACAAGTGGGTGAAATCTGATTCTCTGCTCTTCTCGTTGATTAATGTCTAGTGCGCAACATGGTGGATGAATCAAGAGTGATTAGAGGCCTGTCGCAGTATCGATGGATGTCAATTTATTTTGTCGAGGTTGGGTGACTCAGATTACTGTACAACTGAATTAAGATAAGGCTCTTAATCTCATTAGACTGATGGCATGTTGCGCGACGCGATCACTCCGTGTACCGCAGCGACAGAGGTTAATGCCGTGTCATCTCTCCGCGTACGAAGAATGACAAGCAATTCAACATCGCGCTACAGTGTCGATCACGGATACCGCCGATACACAATCCCAAGATGAAAATTGCCAGAAATGATTCTTTTTATGATATTGAATCATGATAGTGTCGTCCCTGTCACATGGCAGAGATAACGCAGGAATTTGCTCAATATCTGCCTGCCAAACATAAAAGAGAATATTTCATGATGAAAATACCTCCTGTGACAGTTTTATGATAATGTCATATTTACGGCAGATGCCAGGCTCATCACGACTGATCTATTTCCCTCCACCCTGTCAAGCAGTTTGAAACCTCACTGACTCGTGGCATTTGAGATGAAAGCTCCACGTGCGGCCTGTCCCCTGGGCCCCCGCGATGAACATCTATCTATTGGCATGTGGGACCGCTGGAACATTTGCCAGTACAGGAGGCTGAAGCGTTGCATTTGAAATCGCGTCATGCCCGGATTGACATGAATCATGCCGAAGGGGCCGGTCCTGCTCTTAGGGGACATCTTAGGTTAGGATACACTGGACATCATGAATGAATACGATATATATGTTTTCTTTCACTTAGAACTGTAGCAGATATTGAAGCTGTGTGATAAGGAATGATACCTTTTAAACAAATTTGAGAATTATCTTTTTACTAACTTAGCAGCATTAGGGAACTGCTTGTGGGGGTTAGATCATAAGCAAAGAAAACATATCATTCTGAACTGTCAAAAATATTAACCCCTTAACTGTGTAGGACGTCATATTACGTCATTACGGCATCCGGGGAATCCCCGGAAACACCTGAGGATCGTAACTTGCGTACGGTGTAATACATGCAGTACGCCTTGCAAGGAAATGGCGCACCACAGTGCATAGGACATTATCACGCCTGGAACCTTGTGAGTCAATGCTTTTTCTGGCAATTTTTTAAACAAAGGCGTGCAAGGGAAACAACAACATGTACCCCCATCTGCACGCTTGTGGTTTGGTCCCTTTGGTCAAAGGGGAAAGAGGGATTTAGTCTTCATCTTTAACAGGAAGCCTCCATAAGGGTCTCTACCAGTAATTTTCCAAGGCAAATTCTTCAAATACTTTTCATGATGCCAACCAGCACCGTACATGTATATCTGAAGACCAGCAGATTATTTCAAAAGTTGACTTAGTTATTTCCGTCAAAGGCGAACAGATCATGCTCACTGCAATTGACTCAAATTGCCTTCCTCCCACTCTTGGCTCTTGAGATTTTAAAAGACAACAGGAAATTTGCAAGTGACTACTTTGTGCACCGAGTAAAACTGGTGACGCATGTTGACACGCAATTTACTGTCCTGTCATTCGGAGATAACCTTCGTAACCATAGTGACACCATGCACCGTGTGCCGTGATCTGTCAACATTTTATCTCTGGTGTAGGACAGAGCCAGTGACAAGTGGACCGCAGCTGTCTCGCCTGGTGCCGCCAGGATTGGCTTCAGGAGATTTAAGGACTAATCGCAAAGATTATTATTGTAATCAATCTCCAATGCATGAGTGACACAGGAGGGTGCCACTGAATGACCTACTGTCCCCAGTGGATGATGTCAGAAGGATATATGTGATTGGAAGAATGATTTTTAAGACGGATTAAGGAATAATTGATGTAAAATGGTGCTATTGTGAGAGCCAACCCATTTTGGGCCTCAAAATGGGAAAACTCCTCAGGCATGTAAGAGCTTGGGAATTCCCCAAATTATTGAAATATGACATCCCAGCTTGGGTAGCAGATTATTTTTAGAAATGTATTACCTCATTGGGTTAGTTCTATGTTTTTGACTATTGTCTTAAGCCGGCCATACACGATCAATATTATTGCACAATATGGGGCCCAAAATAGAGGCATGTGCCTCTGGCATGATGGGTGGAAGAAAGATTGGCAATAATATCGCCCATTTTGGTCCTCATATTGTGCAATAATATTGAACGTGTATGGGCGGCTTTACTCCTAAACTGAAGACAAGCAAGAACAACAGGTCCATGCACTGCACTGGGACATGGAGAATCATATTGTTGACTTGCAGGTGGATTTACCCTACTGAACACCACCCGTGCCCTACTACAAGAAGTTGGACTAACTTCCAAACCTCTTTGCGCATAATGTAGAAGAAAGAAGAAAATAGGGTAAATGGTAAGCTCTTATTCATTTCTTATGGGCTTGAGTCCGAGAAAGGTCTGATTTGGGGGTCATTTTCAGCAGCCATGATCATCAACAGAGGATGCACCAACTTTGAATTTATCACCCGAGCTAGCTCACCTTTACAAGTTAAGTCATTTGCTCAAGGTGACACACATGTACCTGGTCAACATCCAACTTGAGAGGGGCCATATTGAGGCATTTGGTGACAATATCATCAACTTCTGATAATACAAGCAATGCTGCTGGCTGCATAGATTATATTACACCGTTGATCAATAACGAGCATTATCTTATTATTGATATCAATGAATCCTGATCTACTTGTTATCCTACACTCAGTTAAGTGTCAATCAACTGTAATTGCAACAATTATCAATGACAGCTAGGCCCAAATTCAACTGTCACACATGTAAAATCTCACATGAGGAGAAGCAGCACGAAGGAGAGTATACGCAACAGCTGTTACAGGGTGTTTCACGTTTCAAAAGTGTGCCTGTGTCACATCCATCAGTTCTTGCTGCATCATTTCATAATCCTTTGGCTGGGACTTGTGTCCTTCATGTGCCCTCATTAGACAGGGCCATGGTTTTTGCAACACAACAACACAAATGAAACTTAGCTTCTCCAATGCCAACTTTTATACAATTTCATTTCCTGAAGATGTTAGATAACTGACCCAAGACTGATTAAGGTGGCAGCACTGGGTGGTCTGTCTACACAGAAGCCATCACTAGATGAAAGACACAATATTTAACTCCGAGGAGACCAGAAAAAGTTGTGAGCTGTTGACGACAAGTCAGGGAGATTGGCTACAGTTCAGTAGCAACCACCATCCATGCACCAAAGCTGTATCAAAACTCTTCTGTGGCACTTGGCAAAATCAATATAAAGCTGGCAATATGACAGGCAGCTAATGGCACATATGACAGCAGCCAAGATAGCCAATATTGGCTGTCCCCATAAAGACTGGGTCAATTACGGCGAAGATGCCAACCAATCATGGGACCAAAAGCGAAAGCTTTGATGACACGCACGTGACGATGAAATCTGACAAGGAATGCAAAAGCTCAATGGTGGCGAATGACATTCAATATTGATAACTATGTTGATAGCGATGCCTCGTATGGGATGGCAGATTGTCAAATGGCGATTTAGATTCGAGAGTTGTCATTTAGCGGTTGCTGAGCCCTGAATCACCCTGATGGTACTTGACATATTTCTATTGATGAAGTAAGTGGATGTCAATAGTAGAGTGACTTGATGTCGGATGGTGTGGGAATGCTGGAGACCGACAGTGACCATCACTGACATTGGCTTTTGGGAACAATATGTTCTCAATGTTCATTCTCGAGGGCCGAGACCTGATTATCACTCTGGATGTAGCAAGCAGTCTACCGGGATACCTTAAAATAACCAATATCAACAAAGCTGAAAAAGAACTTCTCGGCATGTCGGACATTGCAAGGTTTTTACGAGTTTTCAAGATTCCAAGGATATTTAGAACGACAATTACAGCAGGTTCCAGTAATAGGAATAGGATATCAATAGATAATGCAGTGACTTACCATTTCTGTGAGGGGCTTCCATGCTTTCTTCAGACTCTACAATTACAAAGGAAAACAAATAAGTGACAAAAAAATGTTTGGATTGGATTGGATTGGTGATGATACATTCATAAGGGCCTACATCCATCATCGTTATGACCCTTAATTGGCAATCATGAGTGATTTGTCCTTTAATATCAACGATTAAACAGAGTGGAAGTCAAGATGTGCTTATGGAAGATGACGTTCATTGATGATGTCATCTTCGGTGGACATTCCAGAGCAGGATGCCACTAATTATCAGCAACGTCCTCCATCCTCTGGCTCAAGGGTTTAATCAGTCAGATTATGTAATGTTGTCTTGGACAAGATGACAATTGTGAAAACACCAGACTGAAACAGAATCAATGATTATAACACACTACAAATTACATGATTGTATAATTATACACAGCGACAGCACTTCATATAGGCTACTCCATACTGTGATTAGGTGGCAGGCGCAGATCCGGGGGGGGCGCACGCCCCCGTTTCGGCTAACAAATCTGTAAAATTGACCATGAAATTCAGAAATTTGGAGCAAATCATTGAAATTCACCGCAGATTTCAATGTTTCTAGCACAGAGCACCCCCTCTTTTCCAAAATTTGGATCCACCCCTGGGTGGTGACAATTAAAATTCTGCCACATAAGAAGATTCATAAGCCTTACAGAACTTACAAGCTAGTAGCTTTAGCATCAGAGACAGGCCTAGGTCCCATTGGTGAGGGAACCAGTGCTAACAATTCTGAATATCGGCTGTGAGAATGGCAAAAGTTTTGGCTCCATAAAATCATTGGCAAGTGATGGATCTGGAAAATACAGTAAGAGGCCTAGACCTCTTCTCCATTTGAACCAATGTTATAAATTCTTAAGACTGGCTGAGACTGAGAGAATGACATCAGTCTTGGCTGCAAAAAATCCTTGGCAAGTCATACAAGTGATGGATGAATACGGTAGAGGCCTACCTCTTCTTTATTGGTACCAAATGCAATGTACCAAATGCAAGAAATTCTGAAGATTGGTGGAGAAAATGGCTTCAGTTTTGGCTCCATATACCGGTACAATCCTTGGCAAGTGAAGGCTGACAAATACTGTACAGACCAGTGCAGAGAAAGTTTGAGCAGCAGAACACCTTACAGAAGAAGAAATAACATATTGACATCTACTTACTGTCCCTTGGAACTGTGTAGCATGGGCCCTGACTACCATAAAAGATAGAATGACTGACATCTTGGAGCAAAAAGACACATCAGAAACTCAGAAGGCTTGAGAGCAGAATGTGACCACCTTATCAGAAGGACTGATGAAGCTCATCTGACCTCCAAGACCAGTGGAATGCCTCTAATTGGACTAGAGTCTGCATGGCAAGAGATTAGGCCCTTTGTTTACAGACGAGATTAGCAGAGCTGGGACAGTCCAGTGTCTGTCACCTAGAACAAAGGAGGCCTTATCACCAGGTGTGTGGAATACACATCACAGGATGATGATAATGGGCTTGTTCACTTCCTGTCCAGGGTCTCATTCAGGATCAAAGCATCATGTAACCACATTTGGGCTGAGGAGTGGATATAACAGATTCAAATGAAAGACAATTTAACTTAATTCCTTTGACCAACAGACAGATCACAGTATCAAACTTTGATGACAAAAGAAGCCTTTTTTATGGATCTTGGAGGGATGTTCTCCAATGCAATTCTGAAGTTTTAAAATTTAGGCTTATTGGAAATTTCGTAATTACCAGGGTAATTACCAGGTATTTCATGGAATCTTTCAGGGAACTTCAGTCAGAGATTTTCCAAATGAGAAGAAGATGTACCAGAAAATTGTTTTTATATGTCTTTATAATGTGCATTCATTGTAGTTACCCCACCCCCACCACACCCTACCTCTGTCCCTGCAATGGGACTCATTCAGTTAGGTGAGCAACAGTCACAGGTATTATCACTCGGTTTGTTGCTATGGCCCTGGGGCAACAGGATATCAATATTTTGTACTTTTCAACCCTCAAGTATAATTCCTCCAAGTTTCAACCAAGCCATGCACATCTAAGTCCCTATTTTACTTCAGCATTCCAAGAACAAGTCCCAGGATGCCAGCCATCCTGCAAGGTCACTTGATACATAATCCAAGCA
This sequence comes from Notospermus geniculatus, assembly GCA_002633025.1. Taxonomy (NCBI): domain Eukaryota; kingdom Metazoa; phylum Nemertea; class Pilidiophora; order Heteronemertea; family Lineidae; genus Notospermus; species Notospermus geniculatus. The sequence goes on from NMRB01000165.1 coordinate 530,486, forward strand.
CATGTAACTAGGGAGTAATTAGTGTTACACCAAGTGACATGTCTGGACAAATTATGTATAAGATGACAGAGTTACATAACATGCCAATTCTCAAATGGTTGAGCTCCTTCAACCTCCAGCTAATAGGCTGGATAGTGGGATGGTATGTGAACCTGTAAAAGGGAAATCTGCTCAGAAGCAACTTGAATGTGACCATTTTCGTTGAATTTTTTTCAAACTTTTTTCACTTCAGTGCTCTCATTCCAGATTTCTAGGGTATAGTTTTGGTGTTTTCAAAGTCACCAAGAATTTCACTGAAAAACAAATGCATATCACTGTTCAAGAGACGGTAATTCTAGAAAAAAGTCGATGTATTTACCTCAAACTCATCAGGTATCAAGACAGCATCATCACCTTCCTCCATTGATTTCATCATCGTTTCACAGCAAAGCCTAACACAGGCCACAAAATGAGACCCAATACAATAGAATGTGACAATGTATGTTACATATCTGTCCTTAAAGGTGCAACCCACACTTGAAACACTGTCAACACAGCTGTCCTCCAGTAAGTGTTATCCAATTATATTTCAGCAAATTTCAAAAACAGCTAAGCATATTAATCGGTTTCAGCCTGTTTCATGAATGTGTTTGTATGATACGTACATGTAGGATAGGGTAACTGAAAATTCTGTCCTCTGATCACCAATTAGAGGAAGGTGGAGAATGAAGGATGTCCCAATCTCCAACTAGATAATGAATTTCGAACATACATGTAGCAACTTTGTTCACACTTCAAGACAAGACAGAAGATAATTGCTCCAACTTGGCCTAGTCTCAAGGAGTCCTTGAAAATGATTGAAAGTGAAAGAACAGTCCCTGATCATCAGTAAGAAGGAGAAAAGTCATTAGTCCTAAATCAAAATTATCAAGATCAACATGAATGTAACATAACACTGCCTATACTTGGTGTATAGTATCGCAGGACCTCTGACACACTGCCCATTATTTCGTTGGCTAATTGTTACATTTTCTTCAATAACAATATGGTGATTGTCAAGCCTTTTATTGTCATAGATATGCAGTGTAATTAGTCTCACTGGTGTAGTGAACGACAGGTACTGGGTCTGATGGGCGCCATACTAACGAAGACATTGCGTGTCCCCTGGATGTCAAAAAGGAATTCCAATCATTGAATTCCTAAATGAAAATCATAGTTCACCTTCATTAGTGAACAGAAATAAATTAAAGTGATAAGCAACATGTCTGACTGAATGAGTCATCCATGGCACTCCCAAAATGCGAGTNTATGGGACCTCTATGTGCACTCTCCTAACTTTTTGAAAATATCGTAAAATTCAATACTGTGGGGCTTTAAAGACAGACAACTTCAAAAAGCAGCTCTGTTGTCAGGAAGCATGGCAATTAAATTATCACCTAAACATTTTAACTTATTCCTGTCCCCACAATTTTACCACTTCCTCCGATGTCATCTTCCAAATGCAAAAAAAAGCAAGTATAGGATGCCAGCAGACCAATCAGCCCAATGATGCATTGTTTTATCATTAGATCGAGTTGTCCAGTATGTTCCATTTACCACTGCTGACATTCCTTGGTATGATGTCTGCTGTGATTGTGACCCCGGTGGCGCCAGGCTGATTGTCAAACACAACTGACATCCAAAGCCATGTCACATTCCGATCAAATACTAGACTCTCGTGCTATCAAATCATATAACTGACATCTCAGTCATAGGATAACGAAAGTATATTTATCTGTTACTCTGTCATATCTTGGCATCTCGAGTGACTCAGGCCAATGTTAACCCTTGATAAAGGGCACCAGGCGTGGATCCAAAGGGGGCACACACACGGAACATGCCCCCCTTTTCGGCCGACAAATCTACAGTAAAATTGACTATGAAATTCTAAAATTTGGAGCAAATCATTGAAATTCATTGCAGATTTCAATGTTTCTAGCACAGTGCCCCCACCCCCTCTTTTCCGAAATCATGGATCTGCCCCTGGGCACTTAGTGGCAAAGCCCCCACCCTTGGTGGCAAGCCCTCCTTGTGGAATGCATCACAAGAACCTTATAGTTTTCTGCGATAGTGGAGTATAATACTTTTGTATTTGATCCCTGAAGACCACAGCAATAAAAAGCTACTTCCTCCATACAAAAGTCTTGGCAAACTTTCTGTCCAGCTGAAAGCAGAGGAAATTATCCTGAAACAATTCTAATGATGTCAACTCACCATGTCCAAGAGCTCCTCTTTCGCGCTGCCTTCTTTTCCCTTGCCAGCCATTGTTACAGTCAATGTGAAGCTGCCAATCTTCCCGCATCAGGCATTCAGCCACGTTCTCAGCTGGCTTATCAACCTGGTAGCTCTCTGATGCAGCACTTGTTGTCCTGGGCCGGCCGGGATGGCTGTCCAGCGGCTCTTCGATCTGAAACAATACAGAGGACACTTATATATGCAAGAGGAATATCTAGCCTTGTATGACTCCAGACTCAACTACAACTTAGAATTGGGACACTGGCCAAGGTCCATCATCCATGATGTTAACTCTTGGATGAGCACTTTAGTTACAGTTGAGAAAACCCTTGTTCAGTCCTACACCTCTTCAGTCTGAATGTTAGCAAGGACACTCGTCGGAAGTACAGGAACACTCCGCCTAACACTTTGATTGCAACAGGCACTTTGGCTCCCATCCATCTCAAGTTTAACCATTTCTTCCAGGAATAAAGCCATGTATCACACCTTCTCCAGAGAAACAACGTTATATAATTGAAGTCATGAACTGAATATCGTTTCCTTCATCAGCATCTTTCTGATGGCGTACACTAAATGAATAATTCCATGTGACAAATGGGTCAGCATTTAATCAAGTCATGCCGAGTTGACATATTGAACCTGACTCGATTTCCTGGAGACAACGTCACATCTCTCCAAGCACAGGAGACATTTTGATTGGATCTGATTACCCACTTTATAAAGACAAAGACGGCACCAATGAGGTTATCACGACCAGTCATGCAAAGTTTCTTTTTCATAAATCGAATACATTACTTGCATGACAATTACAAACCTGTTGCTGCCATTGTCTCATCCCATATGCATGACTGTCCCTCAAACGAAAACCCAGCATACACTGGGAATGGGAACTATCAAGAAATCATGCAGAAATGGAGCAGATCTCTACAAATGCAACATTCCTGGGGACCAGAATTGTAGAACAAGGCTTTTCCTGAGAGCCCTCCTGACTTGGGCACGATAGGCCTATGGTAAAATGAGGTTCCAGTTCAAGCATGAAGGGTTACATGGTGCAGCAATGAGCTTTAACGTCTACATTTCCAAAAGTATGTCTAGCAACTCGTACATTTGACCATAAAGCTAAGATTTTCGGACAGTATTCAGACTTTAATGATCTTGTTTATGTTGCTGGCCGCGTTGACTGGATTACCATGACATCTTAACCCCAACACAGCGGCCTCATCGACATCAATAAACTCTGTCAAGACAAAGAAATCTGATGAAGCGGTTATCAAAATTAGATGTTATCAATGTCAACTTGATATGGGACGTCTGAGAATTAATTGGACATGTACAGGGAAAGAACTTTACATATAGGTTGTGAAGGAAGAGACTGGTGTCATCTCGGTACAGGAGGCAATCAGACATGGGCTTCGACTTTGTGAATGTGGGAATCTTGTGACCGTCTGAATGTCAGAATGTTACAAGAATTTCCTTTTTAAGTAGGTTATGAAAGCTGCCTCAGAGGACAGCAGGACTAACGGAATCTGAGCTTGAGTTGAGGAACCAACCAGTGGTCACTCAAAGGGGGTCAAGAAACTGGGAGATTAGTTGGGAGATTAGTCAAGATGTACTGATCGGTGTACAATTGCTGAACAGTCTCAGAAGTGAGGCATTGGTATGATAGGAGGGTGTCTCAGTCCTGTCAAGGACCTGACCAGTGGCTATTTTGATGGGGGCAGGAAATGGCCAAATTGCTGGACGGATCTAACAGTCCTCAGCTAAACAAGAGGTTATCCACCACCATTATGTTGATGATCTGTGGCTCCATCCTTTGCCTGTTCACCAATGGGTCACTTGACATTCTAGCGGCACTTGGTTGCTCAAGCCTAAGAAGACTATACATATGTATAGGGCAGGTACTTCTTCATTTTCTGAAGACTGGTCCACAATGTGCTAAACACAAGCCCTCTTTTTTAAGTTTTCTTGAAAATCAGCCCAAGGTGGGGATGACCACGCCCTAAGCAAAAGGAGGAATTGAGGCTAATGCAGCAGTATCTGAAACAGTGGGACGTTTATTTGGGGAATGATGACTGCCCAGAGATCAGAGCATTGGTAAAAGTGCCAGGTTTGAGAAGTGAGACTCTGATAATATCATCTTCAGACAGTGATTGGCCACAAGTCCCTACAATGTCGATTTCGCTATCAGTGGATTCTGGACAAAGATGCATGAGACTTGTCTAGCCTATGAGATGGCTGATCACAACTGGCTGTAATCAGTACAAGGACATTTGAACAACCCGTTCTTCAGGCAGAAGCAACAAAGATTAATCGTGGTCAATTTCAGGGTTATCTGTATAGCATTCCCATAACAAACTCCAGAAATGGGGAAACTAATGATCCAATTGGCAGGAACCTTGGACAGCTTTCCACCAAAAGTTGTACTTCGGTGTTAAAAAGAAAATGACGTTCTCAGGAATTCCTACAATATCTTTGCTTTGTGGACAACTGGACAGGATCAGTTCTTGGCGAGTGAAGGGGTCTAAATAATAACTCGAGCTGAATTGAAATTGACAGTACACAATACGGCTTACCAATTTTCCAATATGTTATCCACAAGTATCTAGTTTCAGCGACGGGTTTGCTATCCTGAGCAATTTTCACTTGGCAAATCGACACATAAGTAGTGACAATTTACCAAGAGAAGCTACGTTTTATCGCTGTAATGGCATGTGGGCCACTGTCATACAGAACAGAACGTCATCAACAAATTGCAACTATTAGTATCATGTCGATCGCATACTATGTATGGAAGTATCACATATTCAATTCTGTGTCCACTCCAGACCACCTGGGTGACAAAATGAAAAAGACTTGTCTCTTTCAACAGGCAGACCCTCGAAAAGCTGACAGATATTATAGTGACAGGATCATCAATGTTAGGACAATGACTGAGGACTCCTACACCTGTTTGACCAGAGCGCATTGGAAAACAGCTGTATGAATGGTTAACCCTTCATGGAAATACAATGAGAAACCTGTGGAACTGACGTCATGACGTGGCGCTGCAAGCGATGTGCCCGAAGTTTCTTTTTTCTAACGTTATTCCCATTCATTTCTGACGTGAAAATAACCCGTTTGTGTTGGTCGCCTGACAGTAAACCTTACATCATCCTGTAGCAGATGAAAATTTCTTTAATCTCCTTGCTTTTTTCCTTAAGAATGAGGATAAAAGCAACGTTTTTGTCTCATTATTCCTGTAGAAAAATGTACAGGTCACTTTTTCATGACGCAGCGTCAACAGGTTAAATGACGTCGCGACGGGTCGATTGGTCGCAGAGCCACCGCGTAGCAAAGTTTGTCACGCGGGTATCTCATTACTGTCAAATCCAAATTTTCTTCTTTAAATATCGAAATCGCCATTATTAGGTCTCTTGATGACAATTGGCGAATTTGTAGGAGGAAACCATAGTAGCTGGAAAACTGTTCTCCAGTACTGGGAAAAATAATCAATCTGCCTTTTTCCACATATTTCTTATCAGATCTTTTAACTTGTATCAGTCAGAATTAAAAAATACCATCAAAAAGAAAACTACATCAAAATGTGTTCCCCTCAGATATTCTACTACTCCAGGTCCATCTGAGAGAAAGTTACAGTATATTCTCTATTAAATGGTGCCGAAATCATTATGATGACCTTCGCCTGCAAGGAGAAATCTGAATTAGCCTATCTGTAAGATATTGTAGGACAGTCCGCTCCATGATGGCGTAGCTCACTTCACTACCCAATGTAGCAGCACAGGTAAACTTCGGATAGCGGCTAGGCTACATCAAGACATACCTTCCTACAAGCAAAATGACATGTTAGCGTGTGTACATTTCGATATGCACCAGAATAGAGCCTACCTATCTACGGGACACATCACACAGGCATGATTCACATGCCGGATACAAATGCTGAAACGGATAAGAAATAGTTAGAGGATTTTGAAGGAACTTGTTCAAGAGAAATTGACCACACCTACCAGTCCCAATGAAGTCTTGATGGAAGCTGCGATCCTGGGAGCTAGCCACGCGAATGTAAAGTGAGACCTGTCCTACTCAATGACCTGTCTATAAAAAGACTCTGCAGCATCTGTAACCTGCACGAGCCAAAGTGAGATACGGCACTTTCATTTTTACCTGGATGGAGGAACTCTCAGTTAGCAGGATGTCTTGAGAATTAAGGCAGATATGTACAGCTTAAAGGTCAATTGTGCTCAGTTTATAGTGATCTTTTGCCACCAACCAGTGACTAACAGCATCCTGTTTAGCTGAGGACATAAAACTGCTTGCAGGCCAAAACCTCAGCAAATATCGTCTGCTTCTGAGGTCACTGTCAAATTATTAGAATAAATTCCCATTTTCAAGAATTAAATAACGTTTTCAAAGGATTAACCTGTAAAACTTTGCAATTAAATGATTTAATTCAACACAGAGCTGTGCACAACGCAGAAGCCTTTCCATCCCCGGCTGCAGATTATCCAAGTTTAGCGGAGCACATTTTCAACAAGCTCGGAACATAAGCTTGTGCCTGTGGACTGATAATCATATGAAGCTCCTGTCACATGTGCTCCTGATGGCTTTTCACAGTTCAGAAATTCAATTTGAGGCAACGATGGAGGTATACTACTCAAAGTAATGGAAAATGTATCAGGATTATTGACCCAGTGGTTAAACCATTCCCAACAGGACTTGCTTCATGAGCGCCTTCCGCGGGACATGGGACACAACATGATAAACACTACACCGTGGAAATGAATAATAAACGCTGTCTTACCTTAATTAAAAAACTCTAACCTAATTACGACTGAATAATTTAGTGAAGTTTGACGCTGAAGTGGATTGTCATGCTACAGGCTCACCCTGGGCATGACACTGAATTTGAAAGATTCAGAGAGAGACTCCTCTGAGTAAACAAATGACATGCCCAACATGTAGCATCACATCGTCAAACGTCAAGGGATTCCGAAAACTAATACATAAGTGCGCATGACAGGAGACCAATAGTTTTCTGCTTTGCATACTTATGTCATTATGTCGACACAAATATGCATCGAGAGACAAACAGTCGACCAGCGATTGCCTTCGTTGCAGACTTCCCTAATTACATCTTCAATAAATCAATACAAAGTCATACTGTTGAGACTAAATGTCACTTTCCATGCTATATACTCATAATGCTAATGAGTAAGTAAGACTTATTAGATATTCTGGTTGACTTCTTAACTATGAGGACATTACCACCAAGTCTAAGTTCAAAGTTCAACCATCAGACCAGAGCAATCAAAAAATTTGGTAATACAGGGCAACTGTCAGAAAGAGACATTTGCCTCAGAATTTTAAGCGATTACATAGGCCTAATCCTATCTATTTTTGGCCTACACACTCTTAGAAATAAAAGTTTTTGAAGTTAAAAACCCTTAAAGTTTCTTCATAGCGCACAAATGTTCAACCCTAAAAGGTTCTCCAGTGAAATCAAAAACCCTCAGAGATTTTTCACAGGATGAAAAACCCCAGAGGGGTTTGTTTGTGTTGTGAAGAATCTTTTATATAATATCACAATTAGGCCCCCCTATGTAGGCCTAATATCACAAATATGTGACCCTAAAAGGTTCTTCATAACACAAGAAAACTTTCAGGGGTTTTAATCCTCTGAAAATCCTCTGAGGGTTTTCATCCTTGAAAAACCTCTGAGGGTTTTCATTTTACTGAAGAAATTGTGAACTGTGCAGAACCCTCGAGTCTAAAGAGTTTTTCCAAACCTCAAGAACCCTTCACTCTTAGCCAAAAAGGTTCTTTAGGGGTTCTTTGTGCCTCACCAGAGGAACCCCAAGGTTCTATATAGAACCTAGTAAAGAACACGAAAGGGTTCCATATAGAACCTTTCTGTCGCCAAAGAACCCATAAAGGTTCCAGATAGAACCCTTTTTGAGGGAAGGGTTCTATCTGGAACCTCTAGGGGTTCTTAAACAACCTGAGGGTTCTTAAAACAGAGGGTTCTCCTGTGTGGCACCAAACAACCTTTTCGGCTAAGAGTTAGATTGTTTGACAAATTGTGCCATTTGATGGTCGGAGAATGTTTGAGTCGGTTGAAATGAAGCCAGATAGTGCAGGACTCTCTTCGCGGCAACGGCTGAAGAGAGTCTACTCTGAACAATACAGAAGAATGCACCCCGGGGGATTAAAAAGTTCACCCTTCCATGAGTTCGGCTGATGCGCATTGAATGAATGGGAAGCTCAATTGGACCTTGGAGGAATTATACTGAATTATACTGAATTATCAGTATAATTCCTCCAAGATCGAACATAAGCCGTGGTTACACCTGTCTGAAAAAGCCCGGACTTTTTTAAGCCCGGGTCTGAAATAAGCCCGGGCTTTTTGAGAATGTATGCGGCATACATGTATGGGACGAAAAGCCTGGGCTTTATTTAGACCTGGCGATTCACAGGTGTAAACGCCCGGGCTCAACCCGGACTTTTATGTAGTGTAACCTAGGTAATAGATAGAGTCAAGTCATTCAGTTATATACGTCATGATAAAAATCGGAAATCAGACGAAAATAGGAGTTGCATTTGCCTCGGAAAAAGACTGGACTACACTACTTTTCAAACAACAAGTTTTGACAACAAGGCGAAAAGAACTTAGAACGAAATTTACCGCCCGCGCGCCATGCGCTGCAGACTGGTTCGACGATCCGCAAATGTGTAGACTGTTCCCGTCGTTGCCGCTCCACTTGTCCGCGGGCCCGCCGCGGACTAGTGGAGCGGCAAAAGAGGGGAACCAGTCTACTGTGATTTATAGAACCAGTCCACCTCCGTTATTGTCGCACCAAAGTTGCTGGATTACTGAAATAAATTAAAAACATTGAAAATACTTGTTTGATACCCGGAAAGAATGGAATGGGCATTTGAATATCATTTTTATGGAAAGTAGGACGCTGGTAAATCGTTACGACAGGCTGCCTATTTCTGCCGTATGATGGTCGTGGCGGTTTTTCAAACGAACATTTTTCACTGTTTTTATGTGTTTGCACAAAGAAAACGCGATTAAACGCATCTGCCGAATAAAGAAATAGTTTCTTCCTCCTCTTCTGGTTTGGCATGTACTTATACTTCTTAAAAAACTCATCAGAAAATGTGATATTGGGGTACTTTTTTCATGTTCGGGTGTATACGGTCGGTGTCCGGTCAGCATGCCGCAGTGCAGTGCATGATGCATGCATTGACCAGTCTACACCATCACGGTAATGCGTGACTGTACATTCGCCTGTGTACAAAATGTAGGGCCAAATTTTAAAAAACTTTTAACTTCTTTAAAAAACTTTTAATTGAAAAAACTCGGCCATATTCATGTTCAACACACAAAACTCGATATATTCAGGAACAATTTTGAGCTTTTTTTCAATGCTGAATTTGTACACAATTCTGGAAAAAATGTATGTCGATGTGGTCTCACAGTACAGAATCACGGTATAGCGTGATGGTGTAGACTGTTGACGTTGTCATGTTGTGACTGCAGTACTAACCACTGCTAACTAGGCCTACACGATACGCATACCGTAGGCCCAACGGCCCAACACCAATATACGGCCAAGTAGTCCGTGCAGAACCTCATCACATTTATGTATTAATACGCGCGGTTAATATAAAAGTAGTATGATAAAATGATTGATTTCTTGATCAAAAATGATTAACCAATTAAACAATAATAAACAATAATTATTATTATTTTCTTCCAAGTCCAACCATTATAGACCATTATCTCACCAACCACCGGACCTTCACAGATCACCGGCCGTCCACAGACCACCGACCCTCCACAGACCACCGACCCTTCACAGACCACCGGCCCTACACAGACCACCGGCCCTACACAGACCCTGACCCTTACATATGAATTATGATAAGACTCTCCACAGACCACCGACCCTACACCGACCANCTGCATAATCCCCCAACTGAGCCAGCCTGCAACACACATGCATCATTGATCATATCATAGGCCTAAAATTCAGCCGACATCATGTACATGTAGGCCTATCTGTAGCTAAGGCCTAGGCCCTATTGATTGACGTAATTTAGGCCTATTTGCAGGCCTTCTGTTTTGAGGCGAGCAAAAAAGTGCATGCACCTCGCAAACAATAGAAATTCTATTGTTTGCGAGGCGTATGCACTTTTTATGCTCGCCTTAAAACAAAAGGCCTGTATTTGTCATTGACCTAGGCTAGAGGCTAGGCCTACCGTATCCCTATCCGGCGTATCAAATCAGACCAAGTTTTATTTATTGTCCAAATCAGAGAGGCCTACTTTCCATAAAGTTAAAGTTGTTTTTATCCAACTAAAGGGCAGCAAGGATAGACCCCTATAGGCCTAGGCCTATAAATATAAATAATAACAAAAATAGATAAGACTTTTATCTACATGTATTTTTGATAATAAAAATATCAATTGCATAAAATCACCTATGCTCATGTTATTGATTGTCTTTTTTGTGAATTTGCAGGCCATGAGACTGAGGCAACAGATCCACTGAACTTGCAACAAAATGGCTGAGGGCCTTGGTAAGGATTTGTTTAGCCTGGATCAGTCTGGTATTGCTTTCTGCACAGACTGTCAGTCTGTCATCAAACTCCGCATGCATATTGGTCCACAACTCCTGTGTTTAGACAATGTGCAGCCTGGTTAGGGATACAAGTGTACTATGAAGCTGAAATACAAATGACCTTAAGTTTCGGCACTTTCTTGATCCACGTAACTTACAGACATCCATGATACATTCATACAGACCAGCTGATGCTATTTACAAAAAGTGAATACATGATAAACACATGTACTTGGAATAAATAGATATCCCTTATTCAAGGTTATATCAATAAACTTGTCTGGTAATTTGATGAATAAGGTATTTTTTCCTTTTATAGAGTCTGAGATTGGCAGATTGCGGGCAGAAAATGCATCATTGTCCGAGGAACTTGCCCAGGTCCAGGTGGGTATGCAAGACAGTTGCATGATTCCTGCCTTCATAATATACTGTTGGTTATCAGTTTTTCCTCACAAAATTTTGTGCCATTGTCTTTGATACAGAATCTAGAAACTTTCATTTTGTGCGCCTGCTTGATCAAAAGTTAAACAGATAGTACATGTTATTTTTGCTGTCCTTCAGTCTGACAAAGAATTTGTGTGGTCATTATGGAAAAGATTGCAAGTTGCTTCACCAGATCTAACCCAAGCTGTGGGTTTAGTTGTCAAGAGGTAAGTCTCATACCAAGTTGGAATTAAATTTGACCGTCCTGTCTTGTGACTGTTGACTAATAGGTGGCAGGCAAGTATGGGCAATATTGGAAACGATGGAGCACTGTGCAAGTTGTCATTACCAGTCCTAGTGGATCACAGCTGAACTAATCCATGCTCATTTCAATCAACTGTTTCAGAGAAAAGGAAAAGGCAGAAATCAAAGATCGCAAAGTGTTGCAAATTCTCCAAATCAAGGATCAGCGTATTGAGGAGCTGCAAAAGACTGCGACCGGCCAGGCAGCAGACCTGAAAGCGCTGACCAAACGGAAGGCAGATCTTGAAACAAAAATCTCACGACTGAATGAAGAAGTGTGTGACCTGAATGAGAAGAACAATTATCTCGATGACCAGGTCTGTTATCAACACGTGTGCTGCCCCATCAATCATCATATCCAAAAAAGCAGCATTCCCTCACAATATCAGTGAATCTAATTTGGTGTCGACTTGCCCTTAAATGCATTTCTTTCTTCAGTGACTGAATTACAAAATGGCAGAGGGAACTTTGACGCACGCTATACTCCAAAAATATTTGACACCCTTCCTTTGTCTCCCAAACTAAAGTGTATCTCTTTCGCTTTCAGATAAGGAGTCGGACAAACAAGGAGAAGACCATAGATGGCCTCCACAGACAAGTCATTGATGGCTTCGAAAAAGACAAGTTCGAACTGAGTCGTCAGTTGTCTGAACTGAAGGCTGATCTCAGTGCACTCAAAGCAGAAAATGCAGATCTCAATGCCATCAAGATGGTGCATGAGAATAAAATCAAGGTGTGCAATCATGATTTGTCTTTTTTCTGTCAGCAGTTATGTCTTTGTGATATTTCTAATATCTTAGGTTCTGAATTAATATAAATGAATGTTCTGTGCTTTGGCTATCAAAATGTGCCTGGTGGTTTGTAACTGATTCTTTTGATTTACTGTATTCATATCTGTTTCAGAACTTACAGCTTGATTTGAAGGAAACCAAAACAAGATATGAGACTGCTTATGACGAGGTAAGTCACTTGTTTCCACTATCCCTGGTGCCTAGTTTTCAGATATGATTCACCTCTAGTTGCATTATATCCTTGAAAATCCACTAACCATCATGAAATCCAGTGTAGATCAGATATCACCTCCCAGAACTGGCCAGTTTACTTGTCAATGATTAGGCACAGGAGTTCAGAAAACTGGCCCAGCTGGTACTTATTCTGACAAGTAATGTGACAAAGAGGTCATGGTCTGAGTCCAGGGCCCAGTTTCACAAAGAATCTTAAGTCTAAGAAAAAACTTAAGTCTGAAATGAAGTCATCTGATTTGCTGAAACCCTGGTCACATGATGACTTAAGTCAAACTTTAGACTTAAGTTTCTTTGTGAAACTGGGCCCAGTTGTTCGTGTCCATCCTATATCTTTGTCAAATGTGTTGATATCTTTTCAGGCTGAAGAGTTAAAACGACAGCAAAGCAAACACGAGCTTGACTTCCAAAAACATGATGCACAAATTGAAAGCAAAGACAGCGAGCTTGCTATGGTGAAGAAGGAGCTGTCTGACCTGTGGTGTTCCCATAAGAAGTGTAAGGCACATGCTGCAGAGCAAGCTACACTCATTCATCAGCTACAGAACCTGCAGCAGGAGACACAGAAAAGTGAGTGCGTTCTCTCTCTGTCCAGGCTATACCTCAACCTCTGCCTCTGTTAACACCTGTATGATTCTACTGAAGCAGTGGCTACACCTTTCACCAGGTGCTGTTATGTCCAACTGTCATCTCTGTCTGTCTGTCTGTCTGAAATCCTTCAGGTTTTCCTGTCTCCATGAGGCAGTGTAGACATAGTAACACACCTCTTGTAACATCCTAATACGATGTAGACCTACACATTTCATGTTCAATCATTCTGAAGCATGTTCTGACATGAATCAAGATTTTGCCTTGTACATTTCAGTGATGAAGAACCAGGATGAGACGCATCTTCTCGAGATCAAGTCACTTCAATCAGTATGTATCATTTACTCTACAAAATTCAGAATCTTATTTAGTCTGCAGTTCTCTCTGTTAGTTCGCATCAATCTTGATTTCAATGGGCAAATCCAAAGAAATAATACAACAAAAGTCTTTGATTGACTCCTTTTAATTCGGCATAGAATATTTGTGTCCCACGTCACTAATTCGTTCCTTTTTCAATTGTTTTAAGATGTATGATGAACTTGAGTTTCGTCATACGGAGTTGAAAAATACTGAAGCCAATATACGCCAGGAATATCTAAAGCTGAAGGAGGTTTGTAACGATGATGCTAATTTCTCTTATTGCGCTTGATCAAACTGCGTAGCTGGATGTGTTTTTTATTGCTCTTGATCAAACTGCCTAGCTGGATGTGTTTTTCACACTCTGGTCTCCTTTCTTTCAAGTCCGTATGGCACTCATGTCCACTTAACATCTAGCCTCTACTGGTTTCATGAGATGATGACATCGTTCTTGATATTCTGAAAACATTCTCGCATATGACAAGACTTGTTCAATACAACCTGGTTCAACAAAGAATGTAGTGATATCACTCACATGCGCATTGTTTAAACCTGAATTTTTTGTGTAGATGCTCATAAACACAGGGCTCCCGCGGATCCTTAAAAAGCATTAAAAGTCAGGAATTTTTGTTTTTCAGAATTAAGGCCTTAAAAAGCCTTAAATATAGCATTTTTTCACTCAGTGGCCTTAAAAAGGCCTTAAATTTGATGTAACTTCAGTTTTGAATTTTCATTAAACCGTTTCCCCTTCCTAACAACGTTTTTATTCATATCAGTTGAAAACCGCCCAGTCGTCAAAATCGGGATCCCGCCCTCAGCGCTTACCTTTATGTGTTCTTTACAACATTCTCCTGCGTTAATATTGCACAACCCACATTAAAACTCCTGACAACTTGGCCTTAATTTTTTCCCGGATTGGCCTTAAAAAGCCTTAAAAAGGCCTTAATTTTGCTCACCAAAAAGCCGCAGGAACCATGAAACATGTCGTCACCTCTTTTAGCAACTGATGGCCCGGGATGACCAGATAGTGGAACTGCATCAGAATCTGCAGGATGCAGTCGAGGACGCAAGCAAGTGCGTGATGCTGCAGACAAATATGGAACCATCGAATATGTCTGTCCAGGCCACAGAGCCAATCATTGATTATGAATTCAAACTGAGTGCAATGAAGTCTGAAATGAACATCCTCAGAGAGAGGCTTAAAGAAAAGAACAGGTAGGTGACTCTGAATTACAGGCCGTGATTGGAAATCCTGTTCCTTTGAATTCTTCTTGAGGCCTGAATCTGGGGAAATATGTGAGAATATTATTCATTTCAAATGCAAATTCTCATTTTTTTGTTTCATTACATTCTCTTGCTTGTTATAGGATCATCAAACAGCTGCAGAACAAGACAGTGAACTCAGATGATGATGAACTGGAAATTGCGCCAATCCTTCTCAGGCCAAGTCCAAACCGTACCTCAACACCCAGCAAGCAAAGGTCAAGGTCATCATCTCCATTGAAGGGAGGGGAGATTCATGTCAAATACCATATCCTTCAAAAGAGGTTTAAAAACACTCAGGAAATGCTTCAGCTAAAGGTAACTGTCGAATCCTGCAACCAATCAGAGTCACTGTGAGGTAACCAATCTGCCCACAAGTTACTTGGAATGGTTAAAATAAGGTACACGTATTGAACATATTTCATTTCCCTCTTCAGACGAAGGAACTGGCTGAGTTGAAGGCTGCCCATGATAAGCGATTACAGAGGCTGAAGACAGTGAAAAATGATTTGAAGTTGGTGAAAGATCAACTTAATGTCCTTGAGGATGAGTACTATGGGTGAGCGACTCTTACTGCTTACTTTTCTGAGTTTTCTGGTATTTAAAATGCCACCTGAATCTACAGATTTAGATTAAGGTAATATTTTGCTTGTACAGCATTAGAATACTAGATTAATTTTGTCCATTTCAATGTTGCAGGCCTAAGAAGAAGAAAAAGATAGTAAGGCCAGAGCCAAAGTTATTGCAGAAAGAGGATGCTGATTCTGTCTGGAATGAACTGACACATTTCAAGAACGAAAACAAGAACTTGTTGGTGGAGAGGTAAAGGTCCTTTCTTGGTTGAGTATCAGAAGTACACTTCACATGATTAACATATTGTCCAACTTCATCAAGTCATTGAAAACAATCATGTTACCGGTACATTGTTAGCAAGGTGACTCTTTGCTTCTTCACTTGGATGGATTTCAGTGATGATGTTGTCATGACATGTCACTTTCAGGATGGATCTCCATGAAGAAGTAGACAATCTAAAAGTTCAGGTCTCCCAGGATGCCGCCACCATTCATGAACTCAAGGTCAGCTTGCAGCAGGAGAGAGAAGGTAATGTGTCAATACGGATATAGTAGCAACACTACATGTATGGTAAAGTCACTTGTCAATAAATGCTTGTGGTATTGATTCAGATGTATCATAAATATTGTTCGTCTGCTCTGCTTCGTCAGTGCTACGTTTACTTCCAGTGAAGAACTCGGTCAGTTTCAACAATATTCTGAATCAGCGGGTAGGGAGGAAGGCAATTTTCATGCACTGAAAGGCATCATATTCGGTATCTGGTTCATCCATTACCAGAAATTTTCTATCTTTGCAGAAGTTGAATTCTTAAAGAAGCAAAACGAACAAATTAAGACTCCTCAGCAGAATTTCAAGGAAGATCTTCGCTCAATCCGGACACAGCTTCAAAATAAAGAAGGCACTTTGGAGAGGTTGTCGTCTGAGAAACAAGAATTGGAAGGACAGAAAGAAAAGTGGGATGGAGAGAGAAGGTAAGAATATTAATTTTGTTGATGTTTTGATATATTGGAGAGGAAATGGCACGTGCATGTATTTTGGGAGTTGAAAGTTGCAGTGAATGGGGCCTTGTCTGTTGCCCTGTTTTTTCAAGCCTTGGTCTTCATCTGCCATCCTACAAATGTTTCAGAATCTTGAAAGCTGAGCTCAACTCGTGCAAACAGGAGGTTTCAGAGAAGAGGATGGAGATAGCTGACCTCAAAAAGGACATTTCCAGGTGGGCAATTCAAACTCATGAATATGTTGTAACATACTGGTAGTTGATCAGAATGCCGAAGAACCAACTAAACAAATGATAGACGTTATGAATTTTTGTAGCTGAATTGTGTTTACTCATGATTTTCACTTGGCGTTTTCAGACTACAGCGGGAGGTGTATCGACGTGGTGCTTCCAGGAGGACTGGAAAGACAAAGAAGAAGAGTGCTGCTAAAAAGGTACTTCAGGATAATCCTTACCGTATTGTGGGCTTGAATTGAACTGCCATGAAAAATTGGTCGTCCAAGACAACTTCAAATTGTTATTTCCGTTCTTTTTAGTATCAGCGCAGCTTGAATCGATCAATTGAAGAAATGAATACCTTGGTCGACAACTTTGGCGATGATGGTTGGGAAGAGGTCTCAAGTGACAGGTGAGTATTTATGATGTCATCAACTCATCTGCTTTGATGGATCTTTTTTTCACAGTTGAAGAAAACATGGTTGGACTGTTTGTGGCTGGTTGGCTTTGCCATCGATGATCTTCAAAAAGGCTCTGACTGTAGGGTGCAAAGCTTGAGGGAGCAGTTTGTTTCCTTATTGGTACGGTACATATACACTTGATTCCTTCTGAACTTTTGATTTAATAGTGAAGAAGATGATTACTCAACACCCAAGACCAGCACTGATACAGATGATCAACATAACACTGCACGAACACAGGAAAGTTTGGGTGCTGCCATCATCAGGGCAGCCCAGGCCAATAATGAAAAAGCCCAGGGATCTCCTGGTACATCCAAAAAGATCACGGAGAGACAGGTATGTTCAAGTTGGAAGATATGGATCTGGGTTTTTGTGCTGAATGGAGGAATAAGATTCTCATTACTAAAATCATCTGTCATCGAGTTACACAGCACTCCTTTTGTTCGTCCAGTTTTGCATGGCTTGTGATGTCCTTGAGACAGGCTTCGTTCCACCTCTCTCCACACTGACCAGTCAAGCACAGGTGATTGGTGAATAATTGATTTTCCTTTGTAGGTTGAGTCCGTTGAGGAACACATACGCCGTATGTGTAACAAGAATGAACCACCAACCAGAGATGGGGATATACTCAGAAAGAAGGCAAAGCCAAAGACGATACCAAAGATACAGTTGCAACCAGGTGATCAGGATCCTTCGGTTTTATAAGTCTTTTGCATGTATTTGATGGCTCCCTCTCTTCATCTTCTGTATTTTGTAGTTATAATACCAGGGTACCATAATTTTCCAGTATCCAGTCAAATGTCTGCCACAACTGCTGTACCCACTGTTGGTCATTGGAAGCGAAGGCTGTCGGCCCATGGTGTTCATCAGGTCAATACTCTGAAACAAAGGCTTGGGGCCTTGCAGCAGCAGGTAGAGTATACCCCTTTCATCCTATATTCAATCGGTCAACATCTTTTTGGCTCTTGCATTTAAAGATGAGAAATACGTGTTTGGTCAAAAGTGATTCCAATCACCCCTGATTGAAAATCAGCCACACAACCAAGCAGTTTTCACTGTGGCAGAATCCTGAAGCAACATGAGAATTTTCAACCAATAATATCTGAAAGGAATACTGTGGTCAAAATGCTTCTGTTGATGTATTACCTTTGACTTACCCTGCAACTGCACCTTCAGCTTCAAGTCCTCAGGGCTACAAAACTGACGCTTAGTAAATCTGTCAATGAGTACAAGGATGTCAACGACCAGCTCCAAGCAGATCTTGCACTTGCAAACCAGAGACTCAAGATGTTACGCAGTAACAACCAAGTGAGTTGTAAATTTCTTCTGGATGAACTACTCATCGATTTTATCAGTTGGAATTTATCCTCTTCCCAGTCGAGACTCAATCTAATTCAACTATTCTTAATCCGTCAGAAATTGGTGCTGGATATGGACAGGGTTCAGCATGACAAGATGACCCTGGAGACCAGGTTGTCTCTGAAAGAGGAGAGCGATGCGTCAACTCCTAACACGCCAAGGACTGACAGATCAGATCAAGACTGGAAAACTCTGGAGAAGAGACTCAAGGTAATTGCTTGCATGAATGTCAGCTGCCGTGTTATCTCAAAGCCAGATGTCGGTGCATGTATAACAATCATTTGTGAAATGTCCTCTGGCGCAAGGTATTTAAAATTATTCAGATATTCCGAATTGGGCATAAACTTCATTCAGTAAGATTTTGGATGATGGTTTCCTGTGTTTTCTTTGTTGATGTTCTGCTCATAGTTCTTATCTTTATTTTTAGAACTCATCTGCTGAAGTCAGTCGCCAGTCAGCTCTCATCAAGTCACTTAAAACTGAATTGGATGAAAAGGATCAACAGTTAAAGACACTTCAGGAAAAGTAGGCATAATCTCTTTAGTTTTGATTCTGTGTAATGAACTTCCATAGCCATTATTGTGGGAAATTTTCCTTGTTTCTTATCTTGATTTCTAGTGTCAAAGCTGAAATGAGTTTATCTTGCTTTACAGGCTTGGCCGACTTGAACGCGACAACTCTCAGAAACGTATTCTGTTGGAAGACAACAGGCTGCGGTTAAAGATTGCTCAAGAACATGAGAAGACAGACATTGCAGCATTTGTAAGTCAGATTTTGAGCACACCACTTTCTTGTTATTTGACAAATTTTGATCAAACTAGCATCCAGGTATGTGCTCTATGAAACAAAACAAATTACCAAGTACAGTGTATTACAATGGCTGAAGTGTTCCTATGATTGTCCAAAGATTCTCCACCTGGGGAAATGCCCAGCAGGAAGGTTGGCCGTTGGAGACACTGCAGGCAACAGCTGAAATAAATTCTCTCCTGAGTTTTAAAGTACTGATTTTACATTTTTCAGGATGAACTTGAATCAAAAGTGAAGCAGCTCACTGAAACAAGCGAGAAACAGAAGACAGCAGTAGGTTGTTTTTTATTCTGCGTCCTCACTTCTTTGAGTTGTCTGTCAAAAAAACTGTTCTTTTTGATACTCTGCACCACTGCCATCTTGTGCTTGAACATTCTGTCATTACTTTATTGTCCTGTTTCCTTGTTTTCAGTTGGAATCCAGCAAGAAGCGTCTGACAGTTGTCACAAGAGAAAAGCGAGAATTAGAAGACCAGTACATCCGTGCTAAAACTGAGTTAGAGAAAAAGTCCAAGATGGCAACTGAGCTGAATGCCAAGAATATGGACTTGGAGAGCATGTGCACAGAACTTGAGGCAGCTGCCCAAGACCAGCTTCGTCAGCTCGCTCGGAAGAGTGAGATTGCAATTGATACAGCACATACCAAGTTGAGAGAGGCTCATGACAAAGTCCAAGGATTCCAGATATTAGTTCAGGTGGGCCACAAAAACACAGTTTCCAGTCGTATTAAAATCCAAATTTACACTGATAAAGCTGGATATTTCTGCCGAGTAGGACATATAGAAAATCACGCATCATTTGGCTACCCGCTTTTATTGTGTGTAGCCCCACTTCAATTCAGTATCTGAGGATTGATATTGATAAATTTTCCCCAACAGACCTTAGCTGACAGTTTACTGAGATCAACACAACATGCCAGAGTCCTTGCCAAGGAGCGTGCACGGCACCAAGCTGCTGCTCTAGCCGTTGAGAGGGAAGCATCTCGAGAGAATGGTGTGAAGGCAGAATCCCTCCAGAAGGCTCAAGAGCTTGCCAAGAACATATTGAATATCAGCGATGCTGATCTTCAGGATCTAATGAACCCAAACTTATATTCAGAACCAATGGAGGAGGTAGGTAACGGACAGTTTTGTCCTTCTGGCATTTTATCTCCTTCTTCCCTAGTTGTGCCATTTTCATCCATGATATGAGAAAGTTAAGTCAATATTTTATTCTTCAGGAAGCTGACTCTGAGGCCACGAGAAAATCTGACCAAAAATGGGTGAAGAAATGTCGGAAAATTCTCGCAAGTGATGACTTTGCCGTACCTCTTGTTGACACATTAATGGAGAAGGTTGAGGAGACAATCATGCTTCTTGGTCCAGCATAGATCTACATGTACATGTATTTGGTCCTCATGGCTGTAATTCTGGGCCTGGGATGAAGTGACTATCCCTTTGCATTTAGTTCAGATTCAGTTTGTTCAATCTGCTGCCAAATGAATGATTTTGGAAAACAGAACTCATATAAATGTATGAATAAAGTACAGATCTAGGTCCATATACTGTAGTTTCAGATGGGGGTTATTAGTTTTCAAATTGAGGAGTTCTTCTCAACTTAGGGGACATGCCTTGGCATGACTCATCAGCCAATCCAGCTTCCCTCTTCATGTACACTGTATTATGTCTGTAAGATAGCATCTAGTTTATAAATACTACAATAACATGTATGTTTCGTTTAGGCTACGGTACCTAAAACATGTATTGTTCTCTAACTTGACTGAGGAGCATGGACCTTTGCAGGCAAAGGACAGTATTTTTGCTATGAAATTTTTATATATAAATGGCATTTGTGCAAGCACATTATGGGTTTATTTTTAAATGGATATACTGTAATAGAATGTAAACACTGAATAAAGAGTAATGAAAGGACGGTCTGTGCTTATTTTGTTGGTTGTGAACATCATTTTAGTTTCATCTGTAAAGTCTAGATGGCACCACTGCAGCTGAAGTTGACGTGACAAAACCTGGCAGGTGTGGCTCAGTGGGATGCTGTGTCGTTGGTATCGAGGCAATAATTATGGTCCCTACATATCAATGTAGGGACCATCTTGATATCACTGGGTAGGTAGGAAATTTTTATTTCCTTCTTTCTTTCTTTCTTTCTTTCTTTCTTCCACACTCAATTAACACACGATTGCAAGAAAACTGCTCAATTACCTCAAAATCAAGCAGTACCATCAAGTAGTCACTACTTGTATCCAGGTCTGAAAGGTTAGATAGTTTAAAAAAAGTTAACTTACGATGGTTTTTGAAGACTGTTTTATTCTGAAGTGATGAAGTTAAATATCTGCCTCAGTTTTTTTTTGTTTGCCTTGGGCTGGTAAATACGGTGGATCCGTATCCAGCTCGACCACTTTGCCCTTCCTCTGATCTCTGAAGACAGTCCCCTCC
>NMRB01000165.1:552251-590527 GCA_002633025.1 Notospermus geniculatus
GCACCCTCCAGTAAGGACCATCCTTGGAGAGGGGAGGTGCTGGGCCCCACAGTAGATAGCCCCACCTACCACCTTAATACAGATAACATGCTCGTGTTTGTGAGTTGGTAAACAATACATGTCTGCAGAATGCGCACGCCGTGCAGTCATTTGTCTTCCCTTCCTCTCTATTTGCCTACCCTGCATGTGTCCTTCACCAGGAAGACATTCCAGAACCTGACTGCTGTGCCGCAGTCATACCCCTCCTTGCCCTTTCTTCACTCAGTTTGTTTTTTCTGATGTAGGGACCATCAAATTTGCTGTCAAGCAAATTTCACAGTTCTAGTTACCTGCAGGAGTCAATACAGTCAGCTGCTGGCAAACTTGTCCTAGCGACTGATAAGAAGAGCCCTTCATAACAAGAAGATATTGATAAGAGTGGATGTACATGTATGTAGGCCTTATCATCCAGTGAATGATTCCAATTGATTCTATCAATGGGGTTGACGCCCGATCTGCAGCAAAGCTGAGCCACTCAGTGCTACCCAGAAGCATTTGCTTTCTGTTAGTTTAGGTCACTCTCTGTATTAATAGGGAGTTTAAGAAATCAAACGATAAACGATAACTTTACGACAACGCTATTTTTCATACTGCGAATTCACCAAATTATATATTGCATTTTCGGTACAAAAAATAACGTTTGATTTCTTAAACTCCCTAAATATCTAGGCATACTTGGATTGTTCATTTCCTGCTTGATGACCATATCCCTTTTTCAACCCACTCAATATCCAGTCATCTTTTTGAGAGCTTCAGACAATTTCGTCAAAGGCTTTTTTGTACATGAGTTCCAACTTCTGGGTGTTTGTTCTATTTCTCGTGTGGGGTTATGCTTGTAGTGTTTTTTTTTAGCTAATGGGTAGGATTTCAATATTCACATCAAAGGAATCCGATCAACTCGTACCCAGGTCGAAAAGTACTCAGTGAACTCGTACTCTTCCTTCAATCCTGAGATCTGGGGTTCTCAGCGCTCGGTCCCTTCGTCACCGCACACAAACCGATCACATTATTCATCCCTTCGCTTTTATTTTGCGAATAAGACCACATCAATGGCGAAAAATTGAAATCTTTCGCTTCTCAGCCGCACCTGTTGATCACGCGGCAATGTCTTTACCCGCAGAAACGTACGATGCCATTGGGCGTTGACCGAGTACGCATGGTCTCTCTCAATGTTATGTAATACACTGTTCGTGAAGGCTGGCGGGCTCGTTCATGTTGGAAAAGAGGACACACCATGCGACCCGTTGACCTGATTCAAATTTTGTCGCCTAAAATCAACAAAAAATAGTCAAAGCAACTCAAACAAGAACCGATTCGCACATCGTTCGAAAAAGTGCGCGCATTGCCGAACATGTTGAGGCGCGCTCTTTTCATTGCGCACTTGGTGCACATGCCCTGGTGTGATGCGCGGGAATCGATCCTTCAAAAAAAGTTATGTTTGCAAATAATTATTCTTTTTCGATGACAATCGGGATATATTTTGTTTTCTCTTAAAGAAATTTGGAAAATTTTGGAGAATCTTTCCGGTTGCCGCAAAATGCCTCGTCTTATAGTTTATGGCGGGGTTTTTGGTTTTGTCCACCACACGCGACGTTTTCTTTTGCGCGCTCAATGTTTCTGTGGGATAGCGATTTTGAATCCATTTGTCAGCATCATCTCATCACGTATCTAAATATCGACAACCTTTTTTTCTTCGCAGGTTTCCAGTCAGAAGGATTTCGTGACCGTCGCCAGCCTCACCACGTGATGGAGATGCTGACACATGGGAGTTCAAATCATGCAGATGTCGTCTGCCTCGTGGAGTGACGCAACCTGTTTATTTCTTGATGACGACCTTTGACCTGATGGGATTGTTACTGTTGGAATAGAAAGATAACAAAAAAGGCGAACAAAAAATCCATTTGAGTGTCGAAATAACCATCCAAAATTGATTTGGGTAAATTTCGGTTTTCGTCATTAGTTTTAAGTGCTGGGTGTCCCTAGTCCCCAATTACTTTTCTAATCAGCGTTACCACGTGCTTTCCTTTGAAAATTGTTGTTTACATGATTGATTGATTGATTGATTGATTGATTGATTGATTGATTGATTGATTGATTGATTGATTGATTATGATTGGATGGATGAAACATTTGAATGATTTGCATTAATGCTATTGCGTATTAAGGTTAATGTTGCGTTCGGTTGACTTCGTCAATCACAAAAAGATGACTCGTAAATTTACGAATTGGAAAAGATTACCCCTCCAGTATAGGCACATGAGGGATGTGTTGGGGAGGTATGATGGAACACATGACATGACATCATTTTTCATCTTTGTTCTTTCTATTTTTCAGGTATGGATCCTACTTCTGTGTGTTTTCTGATATTGGATGTAGGCCTACGCGTCATTTCTCCAACCAACGTTTTTCGTTCAGCACTGTGATAGCGACTCTGTGGTTAAGCCTCTAGGCCAACAAGTTATTTGTGTAGAGCTGCATTTAGCTGGCAGGCGGAATGCGGATTGCGGAACGCAGAAGCGGAAAATGCATTGCATTTTCGCATACCGGTACAACATATCTTTCCGCCAGGGTTTCCGCGTCCCTATACCGTCCGCATTCCGCGTGTCAGCTAAACGCAGCCTAGGCCTAGTCATATTGCCCAACTATTCGCGCCATTTCCGACGGACTTCATTTTTGATTGCCGATGGATGTAGACTGTCATTTTCGATGGATAAGATTTTCTGTACTAGTATTTTCTTATGGACATTTTTCGATTGCTGGAACAAAATCGTGAGTATTTTTTTTAATTTCCCAACAATTTCCTTGATGGCGCATCATCGTCACTTTACTCACGACTCTATTTATATTTCAGTTGTAGTTCAGGTCAGGATGCTGTGAGTTTAACATTGTCCGTTGTAATTCCTTTTCAGTGTTTGTCCAGTTGTTAATATGTCATTCTCAGAGATTTGAAACAAGGACTAGTCACAAACTGTGCTTGAATTGGTGGTGAAATTGCTGCCAGTGTAATTTTTGAGCCGATTAATTCCCTGCCTGCCGCCTGAAATCACTTCTGTATTGCGGGTCTTGAGGTTGATCAGAATGCAGGACAACTGATGTTGCAAAACATTTCGCCGTCATGAAATACCCCGGGAAGACCCACAGATAGAACATGGAAAAAAGGAACCACTAACTCACAACAGTTGGTTCTGGACCAGTGGAGTGGGGCTCATCCAGACCAGAAGTGTTAATTAGACTGGACTTGCGGTCTTTGCCGGTGTGATAAAACCTAAGCTTATACCATGTATACCGGTGTAATGTATGAGAATGCCCCCCGTATGACATTGTGTGGCAGACAACCATCCAAGGCCTCGTGATGAGTTGAGCTGGTTGCAAGTTGACCAATTACCGATTCAAATCTATAAAAGGATATGTCATGATATCATGATATGTGCGACATTCCTTGAACACATATAGCGTAGATAATGCCTTCCAGGAAATAATCTGATGCTGATGAACGTAACCAAGAAAGTGCGTCATACTAGCACGTGCTTTTGTTTTGCTGTAGCTATTTATGGGTATCTGATGAATTCTGGGATATTTCGCACTGATCACGTGACTTCTTTGTGTGGATGACTCGCCGCATGTGAGTCAAAAATCCCTTAGTTGCCTTCAGTTTTATTAGTAATTCACCGTCCACAACATACAAGAGTCAGAAGATCCGCTATTTTCAGGAAGGGGAGTACATCACCACACCACCATGAGAGTATAAACCATGTATTTTGTATAGATCCTGCGCAAATTGCTGCTGAAGTGCAGGCACTTTGTTCGAATCCAGTGTAATGGCGGTGATAGGAGAACGGCACACCCGTCAGATCATGGCATTTCACGGCGCTGTGGCATCACAACATGCGATCCTTGCTGCTGCCACGGTCCCTTACTACCAACCAGTAGTTCCTGCTCGAGATGCCCAGCCCGACAGACCCATCGGATATGGTGCTTTTGGGGTTGTTTGGTAAGTATTTTTCAACCCTTCTAAAATTTAAAATCCGCTGATCCATACCATTCGCCATCAGCAGGGTCCTGTGCGTCGGCGATTGCAGTGTATTGGACACAAAGCAGGAAAATCCAATGTCCTTTCCTCCGACCCTCTTTCCTGCCTCATCATTGATATTCTATTACTTTCTTATCAGGAATAGATCAACCAGGATTTATGTCCACTTTAGATAACAATTGTCTTCTGCCATGCCAGGCTTTTATTTCAGGTCATGAATTTATTATGAGTAATTGGAAAAAGCCCCTGTATTGGAGAGTGGCAGCCTTTGCATTGTTTAGTGCATGGTGGTAGAGAATGCTGGCTTCTCTCAGCTGATTCTGATTAATATTGCGTGATAAAAAAAGATGTTGATGATGATGTTATGCTTACTTCATACCCCCGCAATAATTTATCCCTTCTGTCTCACACAGGTTTGGTCCTTTTAATTTTTCTGACTGAGTTGTTAATACACAAGCACTATTTCCCAAGTCTGGTATTTGTAACGCTATTTGCCTGCTGGATTTGTGATGGACTTATTTATTTCTTCCCTTTTGCATTGCAGGTCAGTAACGGACCCAAGGGATGGAAAACGTGTTGCCCTGAAAAAGATGCCTAATGTCTTCCAGAATTTGATATCGTGTAAGCGCGTGTACCGGGAACTAAAGATGCTCTGCCATTTCAAGCATGACAATGTAAGTTTTTAGTGGTCCTCTATTGTTCTTTTACATGTAGTATTGGCCAATTTGACTTCCCTTCCAACCAAATTATTGTGTAATCATTGTCAAATCAGCCAGGAAAAAATCTGCTGTGTCAAAGCAGATGGTGGTGTTGTGACTATTAACTATGACCTTTTATTGTTTTTAGGAGCTTCCTGTTTTCTCTATAATTTAGGTTAGCCAAAAGCATTATTTTGAAGTAAGGAAAGAGACTTAAAAGTGTGAATTGCCAGCAAAAGAATACTACAGTTTTATAGGCCTTTTATGTTCTGAAAGCTTGGTTGTACCAGGTTAATGTAAATCAAACTAACATTGTTGCCATGGATTCATATCAATATCAATGAGATCTGATAACAAGTGAAAAAACTAAAAACAACAAAAAACTAATGTTATCAATCAAAAAATTGTAAAACGTGTAGAATGGAACTGAAATGTTTCCTGTTCATGAAACTTGTGTCTATCCAGTTAGTTTCAGTGTACATCTATGTACCTGTTGGCACATTGCTTGCCATGCTTTGCCAGGTGCGAATCTATTCTGAAGGTGTAGACATATGTTGAATAGCCTCTTCTAATATCAATGCTTGGATCTATGTGCTTTAATAAATCAATGTCCCACGGATTTTCATGATGCAGTCTGTCACAAGTGTCAGTGAATCTGCCGTACATGGCACATATATGGATTTCATTTCTGCTGATGATTTCTTCTTATTGTCTAAACTAGGGAAGATGATGGAGAACAGCAGGGAATGGTCAGAGGTCTGTTCCCGTACATGTAGATAGTCCTAAACCTTAAAATTATACAGATTCAGTCATCACAAATATGAAACTGCATTGAAGAGCCTCACCTTGCTAGTTTACTACCAATATCAGTAATGTTAAATATTATTAATTCCACACATTGAGTGATGGACAAACAGCATAGGCCTTTGCTGAATGAATTTTCAATTGCATTCTGTTAAGAATGGCATTTCCGTAAGATGAGCGTAGGCTTGAAATGATTCAATTGAAGTTGTGAATGAAAACTCAAAGAAAGCCTACAATACATGTACATCACTGGAAGGCCTACTTACTGGTGAACTGAAAGAAATAAAAGCATGAAGAGAGAATGATTTTGAAGTGATTTGTTCACAGTAGTCTTCCCTTTCCCAAGAAGTCATGCACAATTCATTCATCGTTGATGATCACTCATTATTCATAATAAACAAGAAGTCAATCTCCAGAATTCACGAATTTTCGACCCCAACCAGGGTCTTTTTCAAGTGGAACTTTACAATCTGAAACTCTAGAAAAGACTCAAGAGTTTCAGATTGCAAGAGTTTCAGATTCTAGAGTTTCAGATTGTAAAGTTCCACTTGAAAAAGACCCCGGTTGGGGTCGAAAATTCGTGAATTCTGGAGATTGACTTCTTGTTTATTATCATTTTGTGTGTCAATTTTGTACGGTTCATTATTCATAGATAATAATTAATACTAGTAATAAATTGCTGCCCCTGATCTTTTGTCGGTCGATGAATATTTGGAAATCTGAAGATTTTACAGAATTACAATATATATCTTTTAAATATATGTACATGTTTCTGTAAAATCATGACATTTTCTAAAATCCATTGTCCTGGTAGGAGACTGAGTCAGTCTTCAAGTCCTGAAAAATCTGCTTGTTGTTCAGCAGACTTACTCCCACTGCAATTTTGATCAGATTATGAAAGAAAATATCCGGGAAATCATTGGGAAATATACTTTCTGTATGGATGGAGGCCTACCTCTAGTCATCATTATTTTAGAATTATGTACACACTATTATAAAGCATTGATGAGTTACATTCTGTGGAACATGCTGTCTGTTATGTTGCACAAATGCAGGTCCGGCTGCCAACAATGAGGTGCCATGTGTCATTTTAAAGGTTAATTTACCCGCCTACCTCTGGAACACAAAAAAAAAATGATCTCATAAGACACGTAGTCTATCTCTCAGAAAAGCAATGATTTTGAATTCTTTGGTTTCACAATTACCTCCATGAATGCTGTCTGCCAGCTTCTTCATGTCAGTGCCAGAGATGTTATTGAAATGTGAAGTCTCGCCCATGTCTGCATGCAGGGCTGTATACTGTGGAATAATACTACTGCCCTCTGATTGTCCCATTTGAATGACTACCAAGCTTAAGGGTCATCCGTGTACATGCGGGCCGTACAGATTCCATGACCTGATACCCCCTGGCCGAAACACTCTTTGGATACAAAAATACTGTACTTTTAGTTCTATTATTTAAATATTCTATCACAACCATGTCAACTGTCATGAGTGATTGGTCTCCTACGAAATGAAAGTTGGTCATTGCAGTCATACTTCTTGGTAATGATAATACACCGCAAGCAATACATTGATTGATAGTGTGGGTGTATTGAATTAGTGGATCACGCATCTTGCATGAAAATTCCAAGCACTTGTCTTTTAAAAGTAAGTCTCTAAAAAAACGGTTTCAGACAGTGGCAAAGAATTTTGTAATGTTGTGTCATTGAACTGTGTGTGGTTTGATCCAGAGCAGAATTTCACTGTGCATATCTGCAATTTTGAACAAATGCGATTCGTTGCTCAGATATGACTCTTTGGATATTCTAAAGAATCCATTAAATTTTCTGTTCAGAATACTGTCCAAAATAGAATGCTGAAGTCAGACAGTATGTGTACATTTCAAGGACTCCTGTTGTTGAATACAAGAGACGTCTGCATGCAGATGATAGGGGCAAGGAAATCGAAGCNGGCCCCGACGGTCGTATATGCGTGCAGAATGATTTTTTTCTTCGTACAGTGACCGTGATGTAAAATTTTCTGCACCGTAACTTCAAGAGTGCGCACTGCAAAGGCCTACGGGGTCCATTGTCCCCATATTCTCTTTTTACAGGTAATGTTGACAGCTGCTGTCTGATGGAGGTCTAGGGGCCTAAATTTTTCTCATCATTTCGGCTCAAGAATGCAAGGTTTTGTTCACCATTTTCACTCTGACAATCACGCGGGGTCGATATTGATAACAAATTGACAAGAAAAAATAAAACTACAAAAAAATTGATAGAAAAAAGCAGCTGTCGTGACGGGATTCGAACCCGTGGTCTTCAGTTTGATAGCCACGCACGCCCACCACTAGGCTGCTGGGAATGCGTTCATTTGGGGGATTCATTAGAGTTTGCTGACTGAGAACTTCCGTCGCGTATGCCTAAATCTCGTCGGCTCCCCAAGAATTTTCATGAATTGGAGACACGACTGATTGAGATTTCAGTCGGTTCCACAAGGAAATTCCATAAATTGGAGACCCGACTGGTTGAAGTTTCAGTCGGGTCCGCAAGAAAATTTTATGAACTGGGGAACCGACGGTCGGGTATATATCCACTGCGATTGAAGTTTTGTTGAAGCCATGCCATGAATCATGAATGTAGTTTTATAAGAGTATTTTTATATGAAGCACTGTATGTTAGAAAAACAAATAAAGTGTCCCACCAATTCTGTTGGCTCATTGTTGGAGGAATTAAAAATCCATGCTAAACACAATGCACCGGTTAAACCTTGATGGGAAAATTATGATTTCAGCACTAATAACTCGCAAATTATCATAACAATTGAACTCGATGCTACTGTGAGCGGCACAACTCTATAAGGTTTCTCGGCCAGGAGTGAGGAGAGCTGTCAATTCCCTTCTTGATTGCAATGATACCAGATTATGATAAAATTGCCATTGTTGTTTTGCATGAAGACAAAGCACATTTTCCTCTGTTCGCCCAGGCAGTGCATTTTAGTCCGCTGCTCGTTGAGATGAGCAAAATTTATGGCGAACCACTCTAGTGATATAGGATAGGAGAATGAGTCTCACTGTGATTGGTGGATTGCACGCCTGCTGCAAAAAATGGGGAGATTGCTACTCCATATTATTTAGCTACTAAATAAATGTTCTTTCCTATAACATTTGATTCCACAAGCCCTTATTGGTCTGGACTTGGCAGTACATGTAGCTACAGTGTAAAAGACCACTTGTCATATTTTTGGCTGTGTAAACCGGTTCTTCTCAGTGTGGATTAGGTACTTTTGCTGTCTTCTTGGCCAGCAATTTCATTCCCTTGAGGCGCCCTGATGGGAATGTGGGAAATGCAGAAACATTTTATGACCTTGGTTCTCATGAACATTGTGAACATGCTATCTTGTCATTATGCAAAACGTCCAACACTATTGTTCATGCACATTCATTATGCATTCCAAACTGAATGTGAATGCACACTAAAATAAGGGAACAATACGAAAAAGTAGGCTAAATACCTATCTAATTAGTTCTTTTTATATAACATACATGTAGTGACCTTGATGAGATCTCTGAAACATGCAGCTTTGCTGAGGAGAATGCATCTAATTCATAGTAATTGAACAACCATAGAGAATGTGCATCCATGAATTCCCTGTGTGCTAGTCAGCCAGGTTGTCATCTGTACACCCACTGCAAATGCAAAGGAAATGTAAATGTATAGGAGCCCGCGTTCTCATATCATTTTATTGAAATGTGGGGTAATGGTTTCCCTGTTTTGCTGGCTGCAAAAATGACAAAATATTCCCTCAATAGGAAAATATGATTGCATTTCTCACCAAATTATCATTGTTTGTCATTGCAGGTGTTATCAGCTCTGGATATCTTACAACCTCCACAGATAGACTTCTTCCAGGAGATGTATCCTTTTCAATATGCTTTAATCATTCCATGCGACCTTGGAATCTAAATAAAAAATTGTGTTCTTGAAAGATGTTGTGTTTTGATCTTTGGTGAAGGTTGGACTTCTTATCCTTTCACAATCACAATGTTCTTTCATGAGTGTACATGTAGGTGAGTATTCATTTCCTATTATGAGCCTTACTTACTGTAAGCTCTCGTCAAAAGAGAAGGGGTTATGTAACAAAATACAGGTATTTAGATGAAAAGAACAAATCACTGTAGGCAACATGCCTGTGCCTGCTTGAACACGTCCCATATTTTTGACCGCAGGAATTCAGGTCTCCTGAAAACTTACCCTAAAAATAACACATAAATAACAGAACCTTAATACTGATTGAGGGCTCCTCTATAGTTGAATTTGAAAGTTATGCAAATGACACCTTTCTCTTGATGGCTGCCCATTCTTGTGTAGTCTCCTGGCAACATTCCTAAGAGGTTGCGATATTTTGGTCTTTTGTAGGTTTTCTATTGGAACAGAGTTCTTTGTAACCATTTGCTTTGTTTGCTGACACTATTCCTGCCAAGTTTGCATCATATCCGATATATTGCTCCCCTCAAGTCCTAACAGGACATCATGAATTGCAGTACATTACAGTTTAATCGAATAAATGTGTTTTTTAGTGATATTGAGTGTGACAACTATGGAGATAACTTACAATCTTCAAAAACTGATCAGCGGAATCAAAATGACTTTTTAAATGGTATGAAGAGAATTGGCTTAGGAAATAGGGTAATGCATGACATCCCCTTCCCCATGCTGAAAAAAATTTGAATTGGATTTATCATCCATTGCATTCAGTCATCTCCCTGCATTTTCTCCTGCATAAGTTCCTCGTTTTTGCTAAAAGTGGTAAGTTGGCATTTGGTTGTGTCTGAATGGAACCATCCTGTGACCTTTTAAGGGTACCAAAATAGCACTGACCTACGTCTCACCCTGGTGCACTAGATTTATTCATAAGGATCTTCAGTCACGAATCTGCGTCATCCCTTCTGGCTAATTCTGCTGTGTTCATTCATGTTCCTTGTTGTCGTTGATAGCATTCTCCCTTGTGAAACCAAAATAGTTGACAATTCCAATTATTCTATTTCTGGTCCACAACAGCAATTTTTTGGACATATTTCTCAGAAAGACTTGATTTTTTGTTCGTTAAACCTTTTGTTTGGTCAAACTGCACTGTTAGCCTGTCTACCAAGTCCATGTGACATTACGCACCCTTTTATCTAATTTAACTCAGTCAATAAAACCTAGGATGCTGGCGGTGTGAATGGTCTGTTCAATCGCTCACGTGTCGTCTGCTCCACCAGATGTTACTCATGTTATTGGTGATTTTTGCAATACAAACCCCCATGGCATCTACCAATTTGCATGAGTGGCGTTTAAAAGGAAGAATATTCTTTTTGATACCATTCCCCGCATTGTCAATTTCAATATGCACTAGTACATTTTGGAGACTAAGGTTCAATTCAGTCAAACCTTTGTCAATGTCAGTATTCAGTGGTTGCCCCTCAAATTCTGCTTTTGGTACATGATCATGCATGTGCAATACGGTTTATAGTTCTTGTAGTTGGGTATGACGTGCACACTAATACACTTAATATTTTCTCTCCTTTCTATCAGGGAAGAAAACTAGGGTTCTCATCCATTTTCCCAGCATTTGCTGCCGATGCACACATCATTAAACGAGCGTATTTCGCCCTTCGGGAGGGATCTTCATTTACCCAGTTTCCTTGGTAACGGATGTAGATGAAAGGTAGTCTTGGTAAAGAGTGTCGTCTTTGTGATGTTGGCATTGTGCAAGACAAGGGATTTAAGCCTTGCCCAACTATGGTTCCCTTTTTCATCCCCAGTCCAACTTGTACTGACTGACCCACTTGCATAACAAACGCAGTCTTTTTACCGACAACATAGATACCAGATTCTGAAGAAAAATACTGTTTTCAAGCATCATTTCTCCAGGTTTATCATTGTAGTTTCTGTGATCTGAAGGTCACCCCTGGTAACATTGAGCCCTCACCCAAATTACGCATCAACTGGTAATGAATGGTTGGGTGACCTCTTCAGTCTAGATTTTGATACCTTGGGGGAGTTGGGCTTTCTGGGTTGGGTTTGATTCAGAAGATTTCTCACATTATTGAAAGGGTGGGTACAGCTTTAGTGTTCCTATGACCGGAGGACTTCATGTGTGAACCGAACCTTGCCTCAATTCATCTGCTGTACCTTTCTCTCAAGGTTGGGTTGTATACTAGTTGTTTAGGCTTCTGAAAAAGTGTTCCCATCTACGCAGTTCTTCCATTTCCTTGACCGTGATCTAGCTATGTTGTAACGGAACTGATGCAAAGTGACCTGCACAAGATCATCGTCTCTCCACAGCCTCTCACATCAGATCATGTCAAGGTTTTCTTATATCAAATACTCAGAGGTAAGTCAGATTTTAACATGTCTTGAAGAGCATAGTTGTGACAAATTAACTTTCAGCCTCACCTCAGTTAAGAGTTTTAACTGAGGATGGAAAGTTAATCTGTCCCTACCTATTTGGTGAATACCACAGATCCTTGAACATGGATGTGTGCCATGGTCTGCATGTATTCAAAAGTCTGTATTTACTTATGTTCTATTCCTTCACTTCAAATATCACCAACCAAACATTCGGTGGAATATTTGACCAGTTATATCCTTCCTTTAGGAAATAATCGCTCTGCCTCTAGCAGGAAATTTTCCCTCATTATTGAGGTCATTTTGAAGGACATTTATGCACTGTGCTTTAACACATTGACTGCCGGCTACGATTATACTCGTAGTCGCTGATCTCCTCCCCGTTGCCAGCAACGAGTATAATCGTAGAGTATACGGCAATGACGAAGAGCCTTCCAGTGATCATACATGTACAGGCAGTGGGGATTGACCAGATGTATGGGAACACGCTAGAGGGCGTACAGCTATGACTCGTGGTTTGCAATATGAAATAACTTGAAACTCTTAGGTTGAAAATGCTGGTAAGATGTGTATGTCGTGTGTGCAAGACAGACCTCTGAGGTACTATCAAGTAAAAATCCAGACAAAAAATGTTACAGAATTCATAGATTTGTACAGGACTATCCATCTGATTTTCCAACATATCGGTCGTTAGAATTCAGAGGGGTTAGTAAACAGAAAGGGAGGGGAAATAACAATGTGTAGGTTTATTGATTCTTATAACAAATGTGTGTCAAGCATGTAAACAATGAGTCACTAAGTTGGACCTACCCTTTATGGAGAGTAAGAACCAAATGCTGTTTAGAATGTACACTGACCTTCTCTCTATGTTGAGGATAATAACCTGGCGGGTGAATACTGACAAGTGTTCTCAATGAACCACAACAGGAACTTGCATATCCTGTCCGGCTAATCAGTAGAATGTTCCAACTGGGCATGTAAATACCTGGAAAGTGGCAGGAAACTATGTAACAATATGTGGAAGTTATAATCATGTTTGACGACTTTCCTCAGCTGAGGTTTTGATGAATTGAGACTTGGGTGTAGATATAAAATTAAAGTGAGCAGACTTTTCTAAAATGCTCTATAGAACCCCTCTTTAGTTTGGCAGACACCTCCTCCAGTTGCAGTCTTCCAACGACCTAAACTAGAGACATCTGTAAGCGTAACCGAACAGAACGGTGAAAAACCATGGAGAGTGACGTTCTCTCTCTCCTTCCCTCACTCTCCTACACTGAGCCAGTAAATGTTTGGTCTGCAACGATGTTTATCAGCTGTGTGAAAAATCAATATCTTCCAAGAAACTTGGTGTCTTCAGTACAGTTACCTCAGAAAAACTCGCATACCACCTTGAATCTATATCGTAGGAATACGCAGACAAATAGAGGTTTTCCCTGCGGTTATTGAGCTTGGATTAAGGGCTTTAAATGACAGTCTTGATGACCGGCTATCTGTCATTCTAGTTAATTTGTTCTGTATAATACATAATACGTTTTTGATTTCTTTGTGAACCTGTCTACCTTGCATCCTTCATTGGGGGTATGAAGATCAAATGTCATGGTGGCTGTTTGTCCTATCGCCAGTACCTCCTGTAACAAGTGGGTTGGTCCCCCCCCATTGGGTGATCTCTACTTCCAACCTGATTTGTCTACTGTTTCTTTGCAGGCCTCAAATATCTCCATTCAGCCAGGGTCATCCACCGGGACATCAAGCCTGGAAACCTACTAGTCAACAGCAACTGTGTGTTAAAGGTATGATTGTGCAAATGAATAAATCCAGGCCACTTCTGTCAACAGCTGAACTTCCACACTTGAATTGAATACAAACTGCTGATGGGGTGTTTTTCATGCAGATGTAAAAAAAGATACGACACATAGTACTGCTGTGTGTCAGTAGCATGCAGTTCTCTATACCTCTTGGATGTGCTTCAAATTACAATGGCAACTGTCCTCTTGAGTTATTATCAAAATATTGCAAAAGGTGCATGATGTTCTTGGCATGTGAAACACATGCAGACGCACTGAGGACCATGGCTAATGCCATTGGGTAAACACTATTTTACTCAAACACCAGAAGAATTTAGTGCAGTCTTTGGCCCATATGTATGGACGGGTCGGACTTTAGCCTAAAGTATAGCTTAAGTTAGACTTTCTCTTTGCTTGAAGCATTGAGAAACGTCAGGCTTTAATGAAAGTGTGGATGAAGTCCGACCCGTGCATACGGCCCTTTGTCTTCCTCTCGTGCACTTCAGCGAAAAGTTGCCCTCACTTTTGCAGATCTGTGACTTTGGTCTAGCCAGAATAGAAGAACCTGATGAATCACGACACATGACTCAAGAGGTTGTGACACAGTACTACCGAGCCCCTGAGATTCTCATGGGTGCCAAACACTATACCTCAGCAATAGACATATGGTCGGTGGGATGTATATTTGCCGAATTATTAGGGAGAAGAATCTTATTCCAAGCACAGAGTCCAATACAGCAGGTAGGAGTTTAGCAGATAACCTGGTTTGGTGGTCAGTGTAGTGGTATTTTCAATAATAGTCCAGTGTAAGAGTTGATGTTATGGTTCCATTGAAATCTCACTTCCACTTGAATTTCCTGTACACAACTCGATTTGAGTTGTTTGAAGTCCAGGTGATCCTATTTAAAAGGTCCAATCCAACTGAAGATTGCTCATTTGGAAAGCATCGGTGCAGCCTGGAGATGACGTGGTGCAATTTTCTGCCATAAACACAAAACAACTGCTTATTTCAATAAAATTCATTGATATCACCACATTCCTGCTCAGTCATTGATTAGAACATTATCTGATGTAGTAGCCTGTTGTCTCTATTGTTTATGATGATTGAGTATTTCAAATATAATGCTGTGGTAACCTTAGATCCTGCCTGCGGCAGTTATCATCAATATCTTTTGACCTCGGGCTGTATTTGAAACTGTTCTTTGTCACTGAAATCCATTGAGTTATTGGTATCATCTCGGAAGTACTGATTGCACTATTGACCAAGAGGATTTGTTCCTTGTATATTCTTGTGAATGGTGTTCTGTTTTACTTTATAACATCATTTATTCATGATACAAGATCTTTCTCGATGATATTTCACTGCTTTTTAGTGTTGTTTGAAGTAAAAAATCAGACCTTTATTCATGAATTCATGACTGGTCAAAGCAGATGTGTCTCTGTTCAACTTCTTGATAAATTTTCTTACGATTCCTTTCAGCTTGATCTGATCACTGATTTACTTGGCACACCCAGCCTCGAGGACATGAAGACGGCATGTCCCGGGGCCAAGGCACACATTCTCCGACAACCACACAAGCAACCCTCCATGGCAGCACTCTACACATTATCAAATCAGGCCACACATGAAGCAGTGCATTTACTATGTCGAATGTTGGTTTTTGATCCAGTGAGTATCCTCTCGGTCCACTCTGCAAATGAATCTCAGGTCTCTATGTGTTGTCAAGTGGTGATTTGTGAGACTTGGGTCCATTCTCTAACCCAAAGTAAGGTTTTTGATCAACCATGAAAGCAAGTGCCAGCAATATTAAGGCCCATGTCTACCAAACAGGAACATGGAAAAACCTTTGTTTATAAGCAGTTTGGGGAGGAAAGAACAAAGGTTTTGCCAAGTTAGCGTTCATGGTTGCGCTCAGTATAAACCAGCCTTCAGCTTGCACACTGCTTTGATTGTCAAAATGGAATGAAAAACGAATCACTCGACCAGTTTGTCAAAAATGGGATGAAAGATTAATAATTCGGACTCTATTTTGAGGTAACTGTTCTGTGATTCAGATATTTCATGTGCCGTTACTGCTGTATGCATGTTTCATGGGAGAATTATTTATGGCATCCATACAAAGGAATCAAATTGTGTTAGCGTCGAGAATAGTACTTCCGGACTAACAATGATTCATTATATTTCGCTGCAAAATCAATAAGCATGTTCTGTGCATAACATTATCAGCGTTTTTTATGGAATCTTGCATCGAATTGCATCAAATTCTATTCCGTCAATCAATAGTCTGATCTGAGTGAATGCAATGCCTGTAGTGGGAATTCTAAAACCAACAAAGTGCTTTCAGTGTGAGATGGCTTGTCTGAGGCATTGTGTATTTCAATATTGCCGGAAGCATTAAGTCCATACATATAGAATTTTATTTTTTGTGATCTAGAGATCTGTAAACTTGATTGTGAAAATGTAATTGTCATTCAAGAAACATTTGATAAGTACTTCCTGGTAAAACTGACACCCGATCAAGATAACTTTAAAATTACAACTATATGCAACGAGGATGTTGGTATACGATGTCACAGCTGTATCGTTTCCCTTCCCTGTCAATTTCAGAACAAACGAATCACAGCCATTGACGCTTTGGCGCACCCGTACTTAGAAGAAGGTCGATTAAGATATCATTCTTGTATGTGCAAGTGCTGCCACAATACCTCAGGTGGTCGACAGTATTGTGCGGAGTTTGAATCTATATGCCCCCATCCATTTAGTTACACCTTTGAGGATGAATTAACGTCAGTGCAACGAGTAAGAGGTGAGTCAGATTAATATAGAGCTATCTATTTTTAGCACGTTTCTTCCTATCTTTATACATTTTCCATGTTGCCTATTCTATTTTTAGCATTGGTCAATTTGTTCTCTGTGTCCATCTCATTCCTATTGCATACCGTTCATTGAGGTCACATGTTTATATAGGACAGTCGACTGATGGTCGTTTATCATTTGAATGACAGTCCTTGTTTGTTTTCCTTTGTTGTTCTTTTGATGCTTGCTCAACAGAATCCTGAAGTCTTAAGTTATTATTCTAAGGAGTAAATCATTAAGGGCAAGCCTTTGTGTATGTCTAATACACATGTTACAGTCCTTTTGTGTGAAACAAAGCCAGAAAGCTATTAAAAGGCATATTGAGTGAGCCCATTGATTTGTATGTTAGGTATTGTTTTCTGTTCAGTCGTGTGTCGTGTTTCTGGTTTGTGTTTCAAGTTTCATAAAAAAACACTTTACAATGCGTTGGGGATGTCGAGAGCAGAAAAATGGACTTCTGTGGAGATCCCCTCTTCTGTTACATAACAGCAGTATAACTTTTCAGGGGAAATCTGTTGTATTAGGGTCCGGTGAATGCTGGTCTGTCTTTCTGTGTGAACTGTAAGAAGATGTGTTCATCCATTGATTTCAGTCTTTCTAGTCTTTTCTCTGCTTTCCTCTTTGCCTCGAGATTTTATTTTTTCCTGTCGCCTTCTTTTCAGAAAAACTTCATAAATTCATTCTCGAGCAACAGCAAACAAGTCGAATACCACTGTGCATCAACCCTCAATCAGCAGCCTTCAAAAGTTTCTCCAGGTATGTCTTGTAGCAGATTACCGACTACTAGATTCTTTGAGTGAAGACTACATTCCTTGATCCAGATGTGTACTGTGCAGATTTACTGAGGTGCACCAAGTCCTGGGGTACTCCGATGTACTTAACGGATATGAGCCAAGAGCTACTGTGCTTTCCTGTACATTTTGTCTACAAGTGAATTTGTAGAAGACTGTAAATAGTGTATGATATTAATTTAATGACTCTTACTGGAAATTAGTGTATAGTTTGTGAAATGGAACGGATTGTAAATATTTGTGATGGAACTGTCTCCTGATGTAAAAATGTTGATGCAGATTTTTGTGACTTTCGTATGTGATGAGTGGATTTTAGCTACATTTTTCTCTAATCGCAAAATGTACAAATTAATTAATAATGTTTGCTAATGACTGATTATCATAATATCGTGCCGAATGAAGGTATCCACAGCGAAGTGTCATTCACCTGGCATTATAAGCTCATTTTATGAGCTCCCGGAATTCATGCCAAAATGACTCAATTCGCATTGTGTTTACCTTCGGAAGAGCATCTGCGTAATATATGAAATAACTACTAGTAAGTCGGAGATCTGAGGACGATATTACAATAGCATAGATGTGTCCCTTCACCCGTGAGATTTTTGGTGAAAGCTGCCCAAAATTTGGCAGTGGCCCTCCAAATTATATCTCGTACAGTGTAGTAGCTTGCATGCTTCACCCTTTAAGGACTGACAAAACATTCAATTACATTCAGTGTGAATTGCAAGAGTAGCAAAAAACAAACTCTGTCAAATTCTGCTGTTTCTTTTCTTTTGATATTCTCCATATGGGATAATTATCAACGATTTTTTGTTGTGAATCTGTTCTGTGATTCAAAGGATGGTTTTAGAACGTACTGGAATGTGTTTCTTGTCAGTCCTTCCTGGGTTTCTTGCCGGGCATGTACTTAGTGCATTCCCGCTTCCAAAGCATTCAACCAAACCTTGCTGACAGGGCTTCTTGTGCTTTGCAGCTCAGCCGTTGCCCAAGCCTCCGAATTGCCACCCTCACCCCATATATGGGAGTGACGATAGTCGAAAGAGAGTCGCGTCTCAGCCCTCCTGTCGAACTCGTAGGTAATTTTATAAACTGTGCCATTCAGAAGTGACAGCCAGACCTAATTTTGTAACATTGGATATTACAGTTATTGTACTTTCCATTCAGTGATACCCGTCTTATGAAGAATTGGCCATTGCATCAGAGTTGTCTGGAAAAATCCCTGATGTGGAAAGCTCTACGCTCCCATGTAGAGCTGTTTTCAACTCATGGATTGATTACATTGATTTGATTCTATTGCAGCGAATGTTACATAACAATTATATTCTCAGTGAAGTTCAACATCGGTAGTACACAATACTGAATGAGGACATTTGATTGGATGGAATGGTGGCATTCTCTTCATTCCGTCTTACGATACTTGTTGATCTGAGATTCAGACCACTGATATTCTAGTTGAACACTAATTGTAACTTTCCACTCTTCCTAAAAAAAGACTCTTTGTAGCTTGACAGTTGTATCATTAGTGATGGTCAATTCTTCAAAAGATTGTAACGGGAAAATGTGACGTATCGTTCATTGTCAATTTTATGAGTCATGAACTATAACTTGACAATAATATCATGATTTAGAACTTCCAGTGATGCACCAACTCCAGGATCCTTTTGACCAGTGATGTGTTTGGGTTAGTTACCCGAGTCCTCAACTCAGACATCCCTCTGTGCAGTGGACATCAAAGATAGTTTCTCACTAGTGTTCCTTCCTTGAATTCACTTTCAATGCAAGCTGTCTAAAACATCAACTCCTGTTCAGTGGCGAGTGATCTTTCATAGGTCAGCTCATGTGATGTTTGTACATAACGCTACTTATTGCACAAAACCGAGTTGATGCGATGGAGCCGCTGCATGTGCTGCCCTAACTCGGCCAAGACATATCTTCAGTTAGGCCCGTGGTAAGTCAATATTGGTGCTTGGGCAGGCTCGGCTCACAGGGAGTTTAGATCACAATAATGGGCAATCAAAGGTGCATAGTCTTTGTGAGGGGAATGCACATGTGGTATGTCTGAATTTGGTCTGAAGGGTCCATGGGGTAGTTCCCCTGTATCAGGGTGATAATGGGCTGCATCACTTTCATAACAAACTAGCATCATGTCGCACTGCACCTCTTGGTTCATGCTTGAGGTGAAGTTACTAAAAAACACACCAAGATTGTCCATGTGGAGTTGTACCTGTTTGTACCCATTATGGGTGACGAAGACTTTTCTGCTGAACCCTTAGAGGATATTCTATGCTGTTGGGTTATACAAAAAGTGCAACCAAATGGGCTCCTAGTGGTGTCCATAAGATTCAGGATGTCCAAAAGGGAATGTCTTAGTTTCTCTGCTGGTAACTGAACTGACTATTGTCGTATCTCAAACTGAACCAAAGTCAAGGTGCATACCTGAGTGCAATACATCATCACAATATGCATTTAACAGCAAGGACCAAAACAGCTGTGCAAATGAGTTATTTGCCAGCAATGATGGATCATCCAGTAGAATACAGTAGGAACTTGTATCATGATTTTTGTTTTGTGAAAAATGTGGCATCTATTGGCGTTAATTGAAATTTTACTGCTTCCGAAACTCACAATGCTGTGTATCAAGGTAGCATTGCAGCAATAACAGAATCTCAAGGCTATTCTATAAGTAGATCTGTTTATAATTGGTTTCAGAAAAAAAAAATCAAGTTTACAGTCATTATTATCAACAATTCATTTTGGTCCCAACTCACAGGTCTGACCAATTGTTTTAAACATCGGCTGTTTTGTGGCTTGTGAAATTAATTTTGACCGCTGAATGGCAAATCTTCTGCCACTGATTATAGCCTCAAGCAATGCTTGCTTCCACTTCAATAAAAAATGCCAAAGTGTTTATTAAGTTAAACCATGTTTTCCATGGGCACGTGGCATGTTAAGATTTATATATTTTTGCTTAAAAACACAACCTAGTTTTCCATACGGTCTCAAGTTTAGCCCCAGTCGCTGTTGAAGAATGTGGAACGGCATGTGTTCTCTATGAAAAGTCATAAAAATATGGGGCAGGCACCTTGTTTTTCCCAAAATATCAAATGATTGACAATAAGAATTATGATTTCAAAACG
The DNA here is from genome assembly GCA_002633025.1 of Notospermus geniculatus. Lineage (NCBI taxonomy): Eukaryota > Metazoa > Nemertea > Pilidiophora > Heteronemertea > Lineidae > Notospermus > Notospermus geniculatus. Next base: position 572,766 of record NMRB01000165.1, read on the forward strand.
GACTCAATGGAACAACAATTTTATTTTTAGGCTTGCTCAGAACAACTCGGTGCTCATATCAAAGATGTAGACAATGTATGTCTACAATTCTTGTCAATAATCAATTATGTTNTATTGATAGGTAGTCATTATGTACATAATCCATGAGAACCACTTTGACGCGAAGTTAATTCAGGAATAGTCAAAAATTCAGCGAGTTTGTCGGGGAATCGAAGTGCGATTTGTCCCATCTTCACAACACGAAGTGGAGGCCCAGCTCTAATGAATGACGTCATTGCATAAACGCGATGCTGATTGGGCGAAAGGATTTCTTTCGCCAGTTACCCCGCGAAATCGGGTGGATGTTCTCAGGGCATAGTGCGAGTGAGCGAGCGCGAAGCCCTGGGATTCTCAGGATGGAGGTGAAGTTACTAAAAAAAACACACCAAGATTGTCCATGTGGAGTTGTACCCGTTTGTACCCGTTTGTACCCATTATGGGTGACGAAGACTTTTCTGCTGAACCCTTAGAGGATATTCTATGCTGTAGGGTAATAAAGAAAGTGCAACCAAATGGGCTTCTAGTGGTGTCCATAAGATTCAGGATGTCCGAAAGGGAATGTCTTAGTTTCTCTGCTGCTAACTGAACTGACAATTGTCGTATCTCAAACTGAACCAAAGTCGAGGTGCATACCTGAGTGCAATACATCATCACAATATGCATTTAACAGCAAGGACCAAAACAGCTGTGCAAATGAGTTATTTGCCAGCAATGATGGATCATCCAGTAGAATACAGTAGGAACTTGTGTCATGATTTTTGTTTTGTGAAAAATGTGGCATCCATCGGCGTTAATTGAAATTTTACTGCTTCCGAAACTCACAATGCTGTGTATCAAGGTAGCATTGCAGCAATAACAGAATCTCAAGGCTATTCTATAAGTAGATCTGTTTATAATTGGTTTCAGAAAAAAAAATATCAAGTTTACATTCATTATTATCAACAATTCATTTTGGTCCCAACTCACAGGTCTGACCAATTGTTTTAAACATCGGCTGTTTTGTGGCTTGGGAAATTAATTTTGACCGCTGAATGGCAAATTTTCTGCCACTGATTATAGCCTCAAGCAATGCTTGCTTCCACTTCAATAAAAAATGCCAAAGTGTTTATTAAGTTAAACCATGTTTTCCATGGGCACGTGGCATGTTAAGATTTATATATTTTTGCTTAAAAACACAACCTAGTTTTCCATACGGTCTCAAGTTTAGCCCCAGCCGCTGTTCAAGAATGTGGAACGGCGTGTGTTCCCTATGAAAAGTCATAAAAATATGGGGCAGGCACCTTGTTTTTCCCAAAATATCAATGATTGACAATAAGAATTATGATTTCAAAACGGACTCAATGGAACAACAATTTTATTTTTAGGCTTGCTCAGAACAACTCGGTGCTCATATCAAAGATGTAGACAATGTATGTCTACAATTCTTGTCAATAATCAATTATGTTTGAGTATTATGCCACTGTACATGTATGTACTCATTTTCTCATGTGAAACACCATGGAACTGTACATATAAATATGCTGAGAATGAAGCAGTCGTGATTACTGTTCATCCCTTATGTGAGAACAAGTAGATTTGTAATTTTTTAACACAACAAGTGAACATTTGCGGAACGAGCATTTATGGTATTTATTTTGATCATTGCTTGCTGATCCATATCAAAGAGGATGTCCCTTAAACCGATTATGTAGTCCTGTACGTGTGANTTCCACACTGACGTTCACAACAAACAATCAAAAGTTGACAAAATCCAAGTTCTTTTTTTTTCATCGCCCAAATCTGACAATATCTGACATTCTAAGAATGTCAGACCACTGAAGTACTCTCTAAGGTGCTGACATCACCTCTAACGTCCCGACCTGAAATTCCGCCAACGTCACAATGACGTCACGCGCTCAAAAAATTGGCACTTTTTCGGTTGTCATCTGCATTGTTGAAAGTCTGTGTCATCAACGACACAAATTCTTGCACGATGTGAAAGAGGTAGATCCACTTTATATTTTCTCAGTTTCTTATTGAAATCCATTCATCAGCTTCAGTTTAAATCTCCGTCAAATGTGTGCGTCACAAGTTTCATGTCGCTCAATTGCTGCTTATGACGAATTTGAAAGAAAACGGCAGGCAGTTTCAGTCCAGCTGTCCTGCATCCCACCTTCGTTGATTTACCTTGAAATGTGACTGTACCTATTGTGTAACCCAAAGTTGACATTGTTTCCACGTATTTATGAAAACATTGGGTTTTTCATATTTTTTCTGCTTTAAAATGAAATTGGCGAAATTGCAGAACCCCGTTTGGTGGGGGTTTCGGTTGCGCGGCGCTTGATTTTTGTGTTGGCACGGGTGCCAACTTGCGACGGCTGATACTCGGGTTATGTACCAATCAATTTACCTTAGTTTTATACAGTGCCTCTGATACAGGTGATACTGCAATCGTATCGCGTTATTCAAAAGAATAACGATCATATTTAGAAGAAAACACAGATAATTCGCAAATTGGCGAAATTTTAGGACCACCTCTGGGCGATTAACGTCAAAATTTCGACGTCATACCGCTGGCGAAATTTCAGGTCGGGACGTTACACAAGAGTTTGTATTAAATTACAAAATGTACTAGGGTAAAATCTTATCTTTGGCAGATATCTTGCTGGAACTGAATGTTACATGTACATGTCATCATGTATGTGACATTATAATATTTGTTGAACTCTGATCACCAGAATGAAGATTTTATTTGCTGTGAGTACCGCTCCATCCTCGGTGAGTTTCCAGCAACTTCTCTTAGACATCAAAGAGAGAAATTGATGATAACAGTGTGTTAACTTCAGGACCCAAGCAGAAGTTTCACTGGTGGTCAAAGTCTAAACTCTGCTCCTTCTTGTATGCAAACTGCCCACTTAATGATGTCAGCGTGTAATGTTTTAGACACTTTTTATACTTTTTTATACATTTTTATGTGATTTTGTGGGTGTTGGCTCAGTGCGTGTAGGATATTATGTATAAGCTAAGTGGAATATGCACCTTAGTAGTTCATTGTATATGTACCAGTGTAGATCTCAAATTGTGTGCACGTACTGAATTCCAGTCTTATTAGCTAGTACTTTGTCAATTATGTTGTAAGATATTGTGACCAGGTCTTGTATTGTCCAAGTAAAGAAAGGTGAGATATTCTTTTCATCAGACTCTGATACATTTTTTGCTGTTAACCACTGGTAAGTAACTAAGGTTATTTACTTTCCAGCTTGCTTTGCAAAATCTTTAGGATTAACAGGCTAAAAGTGGATGAATCTGGGGAAAGTCCTTAAGAAAAAAGAAATTAAAAATGAGTGTGCTTTAAATATCTTTCTGTCTGATTATCGGAATTATTAGAAGATGTGTCTTAAAAGCAACTAATTATGATTTGTTGTAATCTAGCACGTAATTCTTTGCACATATTTTATCGCAAATCAATTTGGCCCTGATTGTGTTCAGTACGGTACTGGCCAAAATTACCATGTTCAATGTGGGATTGGTATTCAGGTATTTAGTGTTCAAAAAGTCATAGAAAAATGGCTGTAAATAGCTGGTCACAATTCTAGGTTTGCTATTATCATTATTAGGTATTTTATTTGGTGCTAGGGTGTCAAAAAGCACATTCTCGATGTGTTGGACTGGTATCTCAAGGGCACCATGTTGTTAAACTGGGAGGGGTTGGGCTGATGACTGCTGGGAGTGTACAGATTTTATCAAGCAGCCATTCATCATTGTCGTCTGTATAGAATATAGCCTTGCCATTTGATGCATCTTAACTCTCTTCAGGGGAAAATGTTTGCAAATTCATCATTTCCCGTTTGAGTTTGGTCCNCCACCTATTGTCTGTGATATGTACTGACGTGAATATCGTGAGTGAGTTGCATTGGACCGGGCACCAGTCTAACGATCACGGGGCGCTACTGGTGCTGCCACCTTTACGAAGGAATAAAACTAGTTTGCCGACCATGTTTGTAAACAAACCAGTTTGTTTACAACTTCGGCGTCTAACTCCTTTAAGTCTCTTTACCTCAATTTGGCTCACCCCATGCACCGAGGTGTTAGGGATACGGTACCAAGCTGGAAGAGATGGTTTATATGAATGTGAATGTCTAGTCATGTGCGCTTTGTGCGGGAAGTGGAGCTTGATCTGGATTGCACAGTGAATGTGATGTGAAGTGCTTTGAGACTGCACTGCAGTAAAAGGTGCTGTACAAATGCTCACATTATAGGAGCGGATCCAGGATTTAGGAAAGGAGGGGGTGCCCTGTGCAACTAAACATTGAAATCTGCGGTGAATTTCAAAGATTTGGTCCATATTCCAGAATTTCACAGTCGATTTTACAGATTTGTTGGCCAAAAGGGGGCGCGTGCCACCTTGGATCCACGCAGCATTATTATCACATTACCGGTATTTAGCCTTATCACTCCCAGAAAGATATGATGAAGAAAGAGGAAAGATACAATGGAGAAGATGTTTTGAGAGGATTTGGGGGAAGGGGGCACTGTAAAATCTATGCTGTATTTTTAAGACCGCCCCCAACTCAATGAGGCGGTCTTCATTGTTTTTACTGAATTTCTCTCTCTCTCTCTCCATCCAATCTGTGGTTTCAGCAGGATAACTCAGAAAGTACCGTATGTCAAGTATCGCGCCCAAAGTTTCAGGAATAATAGATATGCATGTAACACAGAACCCTATTGATTCTTGGTGTCATCCGAATACAATAAAGTGTGAAATTTTGGTGAAATTTATTGTTCTATTGCATGTTACATGTATCAATGCATGTATCAACTGACTTGTGCTGCCCCCTGAGCTAAGCAGAAGGAACTACGAATCAACTTCACTATGGTTATGGCTGTTGGGACCATGTGCTATCAATCTTTATTTAGAACCACGTGATGACCAATATCTCCTAATCCAGCACTGTGGAAAGAAACACCGTCCTGTGACGAGGATTTTGTACATCTTTTTAAGAGGTTAATCTATATTTTGTACAATTTGATAGTGAAACAAATTGATCTTTCTGTATGTTAAAAGTTTATGATCTCTTGATCCTGTCTATTGAACATCTATCTTCGCAGCATAGTAATCAGTGAACTCTGTCCAATCTCCCAATATCCAAGGGCGGTCTTCAAATTGACTGACAAGTCAATTTCTAGTTATGGTTCCTGATCAATCAGATCTCAGCCTTTGGTAAAGGTAGAGGCATGATATCACCCATACCTAGGTTATTGAGGATGCTCATTTCGATTACGCAATGACCTTGATGATCAGAGGTCAAGGTCAAGGTCATACTTTGATAATTTGATATATCTCTGCCAATGGCAGAGGTGGAAGCATGATATCACCCACTATTAGGTTACTGAGGATGCCCATTTTGATTACCGGTATGCAATGGCCTTGATGATCAGAGGTCAAGGTCAAGGTCAAACCTGATGATTTGATTTGAGCACATCAAAATGGCTGCCAGCAGGCTGCCTGTCATGCCTGGAAGGTTCTCTTAACAAGCGGGAACCATCAGACATTTACAATGTCATCTTGTTGCAAGTGACTCTGATGAGTAAAAAATAATGATGCTGTCTGGGAATGGATGTCAAAATACATGTATTCCTTGCTTATTTTGTTCTCTTTGTGGTTCTTTCAGTCCTTTGATAGCCACAACGCTTTCCAATAAGATATTTTTCTAAATTCACATTTTGTAAATGCACAATTTATTATTTGTTATTTCCATAATAACTATCAAGAAAATGAGAATACCTCCTTCACTGTCTATCAAGCACAGTTATAATGTTCACATCTCATTTTCTTCCCTAACAGTAATGGCAGAAGGTAAACTAACCTTCAGTTTTGTTCTTCTTTCTCATCTTCCTCTCTTATTCTGCAACTCCTCTAAGGCCAAGTAAAAAATACTCATGTTTATCGTCCCCGCCCGTGCCTAAAATCAGGGCCGCACCAAAAAATTTTTTATTTTTTTTGAATTTTGCACCAGAAAAACACTCTGCACAAGGGCAATAGTGCTTCCGCTGTATGTTTGTTGAGTCATAGGCCTACAATTGATTTGTTAGTGCTGTTAGTGAGGCAGAAATTGAAAGTAAAAAAGCAACAAAGACTGACTGTGACCATGGTCGATGGTGACTCTTGTCATCTGAGGGGCAATATTCATGATATTGCCCTCTGGAAACCCATCTTCCAAAATAAAAAATAAAAATAAAAAGTGCCCCCCCTTGCCAATTTTGAGGGACCAGGTGGACGATAAACATATTAAAGTATTTTTTTACTTGGCCTAATGGTGTGGCATTTTTTGTGTTAATTTGAAATGAAACATGCCTCCCTTGCTTACCCTTATGCAATGTACCATACTCCCACCCAGTGTTCTCCACGGGTTTTTCTAAGGGGGGGGCGGCGATGGGCGTGGTGCCAAAGGCACCGCACGAGGTTCCAAAGGCGCCTTCTGGCAGGGGGTCTGCGGCCCTCCCCAGTAAAATTTGGATTTCAGCCGCTCTGAGATGCGTTTTCTCAGCATCTGAGATGCATAATTGAGCGATCTAAATCATAAATATTAGGGCGGACAAATTTTTAAGTGGGGCAGGCCGTTTTTAAGAGGGGCAAATTTTGCCGTCGGTATTTTTAAGAGGGGCGGGCCGCCAATTTTTTAACTGGTGTGGAGAACACTGCCACCCCAGGAATGACTCCTTGCAAATGAAGATTTCCTAACATTCCCCGCTAATTCAGACATTTCAATGAAGGTACTAAAACTTTTCCTTCCCTAAACAGGCTCTCAATTTCAACTTTTCTAACCTCCCTAATTTTTCCATGGATGCTGTTCTCTTTCATAATAATTTGGGTGTATGGTAAATTTGATCCAGAAATGCTTACGCGTCTACGAATGCATGGAAGCATTACAAACCTATAAAACAATACAGGAATTCCTTTATGATAAAATGTAGGCTTCTTGACTAACATTAAAGCCTCACTGTATTGAATTTGACGATATTTTCAGAGTGTTAGGAGAGTGCAGGTGTATGTCTCATAGCCTCTTAAAGGTCCCCAGAATACTTGCCTGATACGTACTTCAAAGAATCAAGCCCTAGTTTTCAGCACACATTGAAAAAACTTCAGGCAGAGCCCTAATGTAGGCCTATTCAGATAGACCATAGTACATTTTACACTACCGTACGCTAACGTCGGAGGACGTAAGCACTTTCTGAATTCAATACAGTGAGGCTTTAATGCATGCGGCAATGGTTCAAGTGTGTGGTGGTCTAGGAAAACCCATGGGATGTTGCTGAATGATCAACAAGGGCTATCCGATTGCCTGATCTGCTACTGTTTGCCTCTTATGTAGTACATTTCAGCTATTGAAACATGCGGGTTCACCAAGGCCATTAACACTTTCCTCAAATGCGACATCCGACGGGTTTTCCTAGACCGCCTCACAAGTTTTCTTCTCCGACTTGGATATGATACGAGTCCTTTTGCGTTTATGATGACATTCAAATCCAAATCATTGTTCATCAAAAACTGGAATGAAACTAAAACACTCGTCCATGTTATTCCGTATACCAGTAAAAGTTGGCCATGGGACACCGAAGAAAAGTAGAAACTCTTACAATTTTTGTATCTTCTGAATTTGAATGAAAATCCTTTTCTGATTTTTGGTGGATGGGAATTCAGTGCATTCTTACATGTAACAATATTTTTACAGATATTTTAACCAAGTGCTATTTCCATTGGCCTTCATTCAAAAAGGCAATTCTTACTCTTGCTTTCCCAACTGTACTGCTGATGATCAGATATTTCAAAACAAATTTTGGTACCGATTTCAATTATGTATAAATCAACATTAACTATTGGAATTGTAAAACTTATATGTACCGTACTCTTGATCATAAATACATGTCTTCTCCTTTGCAGTGACAAGTGATTCCATAGCCCAGGAACTGAATGACTTGAAGAAAGTCCTACAGGTTTGTATTGTACATTCTAAACCACCTTGGTCACAGTGAGCCTTGTTTTCAATGGATAATGCATTAGCCTCGTTTTAACCACACCGGGCTTTGGTGTCGCAACCAAAACCCGCCCACTTGTGTTTCTCGCTTCGAGCATTCAGAGAGGCAGTGCAAAGAATATGGGCGAGATGCATACTCACTGACCTATCCCAAGAATGTTTTGTATCATAAGCTACACATCCTGCGGAAAATCCGTTGAAGAAAGTGCCCTGCTGTCTCATTTCGGCTCCTGCAGCTTGGGCCTAGCGCTGCACACCGATGTACACCATGTAGGCACGATGTATGTTGTTACACAGTGACGTCGCGTCATCGACGTAGCGTCATCCGCGAGCCGGATGCCGGGTCGGATTGACTCTGAACATCTCAAAATAGGCCTTTTTGCAATCAAATCGCACTGAACTGAATAGGCCTATGAATGTTTTTAGTGCCAGATAGCTTCCATGTGGAAAGGTGGTTTAGAATAGAAATTGATACCTCACTGTCGGTATTGGTCGTCTCACCAAACCCGCTCGGGTGGAGCTGTCATTCCGACCTAAACCCTCGGCGAAGCGCCTCGGGTTTAGGTCTGCATTTTAGCTCCACCCTCGCGGGTTTGGTGAGACGACCAATACCTCCAGTTCGGTATCAATTCCTTAATCTGTGGAATTAAAGGATATAACATTAGGTCGTCTCTGAATTTGGGCAAGTCCACGGTAATATTCGGGATATTTGTTTACTTGTTCAGTGCGGTCTCTGCAACTCATGGCACCAACAGACCATTTAGTACCCTGCATCATGTCAGGCTTGTGTCCTTCTATGCCCCTGGTATGAATTAAGTTCGTTGTGATTCATAATTAGTGCACTGTTTGCTAATTAGTTGCGTCACGGACGTGCAATGTCACGTTCGTGATGCAACTAATTAGAACAGTGCACTAATTATGAATCACAACGAACTTAATTCATACCAGAGGCATAGAAGATGGCCAAGAGCCTGACATGATGCAGGGTATTACATCTTTCTGTGGTTCCAAAATTTGCAGAAACAACACTGAATAAGTGAAAAACTGTCGCGTCCGAGACCGTGGAATTGCCCATTTGTGGAATTAAAGGAGTGGTAGACTTGATATTTGTTTGCCAACCATTGCTATGCTTCCTTTTACGGAAAATGGCAATAGCTAAGATGCATTCCTGGGCTGGGTTGCACAAAACTCATGTTAGTGCTAACTTGGTGTTAGTGCTAACTTTATGTTAAATGAAGTAAAAAGACAAGGGATTTTTACGTCATCTAACATAAAGTTAGCACTAACACCAAGTTAGCGCTATCGTGAGTTTTGTGCAACCGGCCCCTGATGCTTGCAATTTCTTTTCGTGTCATCTTCAGTGTTTTAACTGCCGCTGGCAGGTTATGTCAATTGATGTACAGCGCCATGTTTTTACATTCCAACCTACTGTAAATGCTTGTCTGGTACCCGCCATGATAGAGAGATTATTTCCTTTCAGGATATATCTAACAGTGTCAGCAAGTACAACACATATAATGCTGTAGTGAAGGACAGATTTCAGGAAGTCATGGGCGTATCCTTTTCATACAAGCCTAGGGCTGATACGTCCTTGGTTTAGTTGGTTAACCTTACGAGTAATCAACTGACACTTCTGTAGGGTCATATTCATAAAGCAGTTCTATCGTTAGAACCGTCTTAGACCGGTTCCAAGTACAGTGGTTGACGATACTTGGAACCGGCCTAAGACGGTTCTAAACATAGAGCCGCTTTATGAATACGACCCATAGAGTATAAAATTAACATGAAAGGAGAAAATATGAAATTGAAAGGTCTGCATTTCCTGGACTGAACTTAACATGTAGGCATTCAGAGTTGTCAAAAGGGTGAGTCTGAAGTTGTTAGATCTTGTCTTTCTTAACTCCTACCCCAGCATTTCATTTCGATTGCGTCTGATGAGATCCAGGGATTATACTCCATGCAAACGTCAACAATCACAGAATTCCACTCAATGCTGAAATATTTTGGGGAAGACCCAGAGAGCTCAACTGCAAATGACATCTTCAAGATATTTGCTGATTTCCTCACAAAATTTGAGGTTTGTAAATGCTTTGATGCTAATTTTTCATGGCAATAAAGTAGGCCTACTTCCATTGGCTGAAACTTGGATTTGAAAGAAGCAGGAGCAGGATTGTGTTGAGCCTTGAACGGAGCAAATTGTCAGCTTTACCTTATTTGTTGATGTCTGGTGTCAATAAGTGTGTGACTCAAGGCATTGAGAGTGATTTTGATGATAAAATATAGGCCTACTGGTGTATCAGTTGAGAGGTGGGGCATTGGAGGACTGTTGTTGCCACCTGATGGTACCAACTGGTAAATATCAAGAAGTCAACTTCCAGAACTTAGCGAATTTTCGACCCCAACCGGGGTCTTCCTTAGGCACTTTTCAGTTGGAGAGACCAGAAAGAGTCTTTTCTGGTCTCTCCAACTAAAGTACCTGAGGAAGACCCCGGTTGGGGTCGAAAATTTGCTAAGTTCTGGAAGTTGACTTCTTGATATTTACCACCCTGTGTGTCAATTTTTGTGCTTTCTTCTTTGGATGATGGTACCAACTGATGTTGCCCTATATGGACAGACGCCAGGGGAGGCAAAGAAGTGACTGGCTGATACAAGTATCTTTTCTCATTTCAGAGAGCTCATCAAGAGAATCTCCTACATGAACGGCACCACTAACAATGGCAAGGCACACTCTGTGCCTGAAAAACAGCTTAGTTGTAGGCCTAACTACACTCTACTCAGGAAAAACCTCTTCCATATTAGGCTAAGTTGGCCTACCCGCTTTGTGTTGTTTACCTACGTACACATAATTTGATAGCTTTATATGACATATCATCTTCCATACACATCACTGATTTGGAGAAATATCAATGTAAGATGTCGTTCCCACTTGATTATGTAGAATGGCAAACACTGAGGAACATGCACTTTATGCACACGCATCCTGCATTCTGTTCCACAGGGTTTGTATAAATTGAACTCTTTACCATTCCTGATGTAGGACTGCAAAGATTGGCCTTTACCATTCCTGATGTAGGACTGCAAAGATTGGCCTAGAAGGGTGTTAGAAAGATAGGCAAAAGGGAATGTTGAGTAAGAGTGTGTGAAATCTCATGTGAAGGAGGGCCTTGGTCATACTAATTGCTCTTTGACATGCAGTTGTGGCATGTGACACTTTTTAACATCCTGAGAATGTCAGAGGTTCTTGGCGCTTGCTCCCTTTGTCACCGAGAACTAGTGCATTACCATAAATTATCGCTGGATGAGACATGTCCAAAATAGACACAAATTACATGGTGTCATTTTTGTTGCCGAAGCCGAGAATGCTGCGATTCACAAAGTTGGACATCAAAGCCAACATTTGCGCAAAGAATTATTGTGGTTCAGGATGTGCTTGGAAATTGCAGTTTGAAATGGTAGGAGTTTCAGCTCATTCGATGACGAGACTCGGCATCACTTTACGTCATTGACGTCATGCGCAATAACATTACCAATGACGGTGTCAGAACATGGCCGTCTCAGTCAGTTGTGTAAACTTTGCAAAAACATTCCTGTTTTTCGGTGGCTGCATCCGTGAACGATAGAGTTCGCTGATATGTAATACCATGCTATTTAGATGCTCTGTTTATTCAGGATCATTAATGTGTGTGCAATTCCGCCGGTGATTGGACAAGTGAAGAAAAAAAATCTATGCACTTCATGACACGGTCGTGTAAAAAATCGGCCAAACATGTCAACTTCGGCGATAATTTTGCGTCACCGGTACCCTGATATTCTCAGGATGCTTTGTAAGAAGTTTGAAGTGAATTGTGATTTACTTGACTGTGATGAGAGTGGTTCAAAACATTCTCACTGTGGCAGATGTGAGGATTCATTCATTCCTTTTGAGTGGTTTCATCATAGGTAGGTGAAGGACACCCAGTCACATATGTTTTTGAAAATTTGTTTCCGTTATATAAAGGAATGATATGAAAATCTTCTTCAAACAAGTGTTGCTCACACTTAGCAACAAGTGAACACAAGACTCAAATATTTCATCCAGAATGACTAAGTTTTTGAGAAACTGAACATAGTGGATGTCATCTTGTAAGTTCAAGTAACAATGAGGTACCCGCGGAACTAACGTCACGACGCGGCGCTGCGATCGATGCGCCCGAAGTTTCTTTTTTCTAACGTTATTTCCATTTATTTCTAGAGTAAAAATAACCTGTTTCTGTTGGTCGCCTGGCAGTAAATTTATATCATCCTGTAGCAGATGAAAATTTCTTAAATCTCCTTGCTTTTTTCCTTAAAATGATGCGATAGGTTGGCGATAAAAGCAACGTTTTCGTCTCATTATTCCTGTAGAAAAATGTACAGGTCACTTTTTCATGACGCAACGTCAACACCTAAAATGACGTCAATGACGTCGCGACGGGTCAGTCGATCACATCGCCACCGCGTAGCAAAGTTTGTCACGCGGGTATCCCATTGAGTAAAAATATCTGCTGATAGGTTTATGTGAGCATAACAAATTGTTCACACATGGCTTGTCTCATTTGTCCTTGTAGGCCTCAAGATATTTTGTGTATTCTCACGTGCCGTAGTGTGAAATTCTGAACCAATTTGAACGGATTTATGTTGTTGTATCAAAGAAACTATACCAATCTACTTCATGCCGTGTAAATTGTTGATTTAATGTGAATGGTGGAGTTTGACATTTTGTTGAGTTCAATGGTGAATAGAGATAAAAACATGGTGCCAGGTTTCCATTTTCGCATTCAAGACAATGGGATACTGTAAACCGTGAAATTTTCGCAGCGCTAAATGTTCATGATTTTTGGGGTCTACGAATTCGCGAACAATAATTTTTGCGCGATTGGAACCCTTCAGCTTCATAAAACCTCAAAAACCAATGATTTTCACACGATTTATGTTCGCGTTTTAACCCTCGAGCGCGAAAATCATGAAAATAAAACGCACACGAAAATTTCACGGTTTACACTATTGACTTATTAGCTCACCGTGAGCTGTAGTCGTCATGTGGTGTCTGTCGTCCGTCGGCGTCTGTTAGCAGGGCATGTTTTGTAACCGCTGGGCCAACCAAACTTGGTACAGATGTGCCCCTACATGTAGGTTAAACACCAAGTTTCAATCCGATTTGATTCCTAGCTTGGCCACTAGCGGACTTAACCAAAAACCTTTAAAGTGCTATTTCACCTTAACCGTTGATCGGATCCTCACCAAATTTTTATCGTAGGTACATCTGATGAGGATACATGACATTTCACCTGGGTTTTTGATTTGACCTCTTTTTTTCAAGGTCACAGAGGTCAAAGTTCAAAATTTTGCCATTAGGTGGCATGTTTTGTGGCTGCAGGGGCTATTGACCTAAAACTTCGTACATATATTCCCCTACGTCAGATGACCAATGACACCCAGTTTCGGCCCAATTTGATTCTTGGCTTGGCCACTAGGTGGCTAAAACCAAAAACACAATTCTCATCTGTTCTTCTGGTACATTTTACTTTTGTAAAAGAACTGTTCTTAACGACAACAGTGAACTTGTTGTTCATTTCACATTAAGGATATTAGCCTTGACTCACATGGTTTTGCCAGACTTCACCAATTTTTAACTGGTGATGGTTTGAATTTTTATTTCTTCCACACACAAACACAGCACACAGGGATTTTGATATCGTTATAGCACACTGACAAGTGAAGGCCTTAAGGATTCCTCTGTCTCAAATTCAAGATGGTGTCTAAGTTGTAATCACCTTCCATCCAGAAAAGAATGGGGTACCGGCAAAACAAAAGGAGATGCTGACCATCAACCAGGTTAAACACAAGAACGCATGCCTTGCAATTGTTCAGTGTTATCAGACGTTGTTCTGACATTAAAAAATTGCATCATTCACAATCCATGATTTCGATCATTGGCCTGTTGTTTACGTTAAAATTGTCAACTTTATCGATTAAATTTATGGGGCCGTATTTACGAAGTGCGATTAGGTCAACACGCGTGTAAATTCATAGATATTCAGGTTAAGCGCCTAGAAAATCATTGTTTTGCTACCTTGTACGCTGCTTGATCGGCAGCGTTTACCTGCAGGATAATCACCCGTGGTTAACTTTCCTTTGTCTAGCTGCAGGAGGACAAAAGAAAAATTTGAACAACCTACAGGCCTTGTTTAGAGTCATTCAACTCTTTTCTTCGATCCTCCTGCACGTACGCAGGAATGTTAACCGCGTGTGATTATCCTGTGGGTAAACGCTGCCGATCAAGCAGCGTACAAGGTAGCAACACAATGGTTTTCTAGGTCCTTAACCTGCATGAATAACTATGAATTTAGACGCGTGTTGACCTAATCACACTTCGTAAATATGGCCCATGATGTTTCCACTGTGATTTTTGCTACCACTAAGATACATTTCAGCTGTTTTATAGGCTACTTGATAATTGAATTAAATGTTATAGATATTTTTGGCCTAGAAGTATGGTGTGCTTTTCAGAATTAATTGGAAAACAACGTTGGCCTCACTTTCACCGATGCAGATGACCAGGGGCCTGTTTCATAAAGTCACTTTAAGCTAATGTACCTTTAAACAAATGGAAAATGCATTGAATGGTACTATTAACCTAAAGTCACTTAATGAAACAGGCCCCAGGTTGACAAGTCAGCGCCGTGTCACGGAGTAGCTTTACCGGTACCTCATTAGTCTTCTGGCATTTCTGCTTTTTACTGCAATAAATCTTAAATTTGGTGTTCTCACTTTGAAAACTGTACCCTTACATGTATTTCAGTTAAAGTGAATCGATAGCGGATTTTGTTTACATTTGGCTGGTGTTTGTAAACACAAAATTCAGCCAATCAAAATGCACGAAAATTTCTTTGTTGACATTCTGGAGAAGTTTGTTTACATTTTTTGCTGAAAATTCGTCCCCTTTCAAATTCTATTTCTAAATCAAATTTTTTCGCTTTCGCTTCGCTTTAAATGAGTATATTGGTATCAGAAAATGTGATTTGAGATAATCCTTAGGCAATAGGACAAATTGCACCGATGTGATCACGGAAAATATTCTTCACCCTCTTCTGTGTGATTTTATGATGCTGTACAAATTTTTAGGCTGATTGAATGCTTGAATTTTTTTTTCCAAAGATGTTGCGTCCACAAATTTCATGATACTGTAGCATCATGTCCAGGGGCCTGTTTCATAAACGCTAAAGGCACCTCATTAACTAATAATACTTGAATATGCTCGTTCTGGACTTGTGTCAATATCCAGTTTATTCCTTAGAGCATAAGCAAGTTTTATTAGTTAATGAAGTGCCTTTAGCGTTTATGAAACAGGCCCCTGGTCATTTGAACAATACCGTCCGGTGCATGATGACATTGCTTGGTCTACATGTATATGTTGTTGAATTGCAGCCAATTCGTATTGAAACATGCTAATCTTATGATTCAGAATAAATATTAAGACAAAATCATTGGTGTTTTGATTGTAATAATTTCTGAAGGGCAAAATCATGGATGCAACGAAAGCGAACACTGAGCATGATACTGACGTATTAAAGATAATGCAGGGTTCGTGCACCTTTTCCTGAGTAAAATTCCATGATGTTTCAATGACTTTCCATGGCAAAAATTTTAAAATTCCAAGACATGTTTTGGTCAAACATAGCATCATCCCGTTGTTGTGGTGGCGACGCTGTGCCCACAAGAATGTTTAGTTGATGCATGAGGCACGTGAAGCACGCTGCCGTCAGGCGGACACCTGAGGCCGGCAGTCGGGGACGTTTTTTAGCTAAGCGCAGAAATAAGGGCAATCAAATTTTTTTTACACAAAAGTCAAAATTCCATGGTTTTCACAGACTTTATAAGTAAATCACATAATTCCATGACTTTCCAGACATGGAAAACACTCTTTTAAAATTCAAAGATTTTCAATGGTTTTCAAGAGCCGCGGGAACCCTGTAATGTATCACGACTTCATTGTTTACATTCAATGTTTGTAAACCTTTGCCTTTTACGGATTCTCTACTGCAAAAGCACCAAGGGACCAGTGGCTTGAGGTTACAACATACCACCCTCCAAGACAAGGCGGAAGAAATGGGGCCACCCCCAGAGTCAGAGGCCTCATCGACTGGTTTGCTCTTCTGCTGTTGCTCAGTAATAATACATGAATTACACCATTGTGTTTCACAGGTCGGCGCTATGCACGCACCAACCTGTGTCCGCACGAGCCGCATCACGCCGAATTTGGCATAAAAAGTAATACGCGGACACATCACAGCCTGAACTGGGTAATCACGTGATCTACTACGCCACGAATGTAAATCCTAGGAAAATAGCGATATGAGGCTTATTTCTTGCACACTTCGCAAATAATAGTCTGATATTTCATTTGTGATGAGAAATTGTCATAGATATGACATTGATGAGAAGAAAAGGATGATATTTGGGTTATGACTGACACCGGCAGCTATTACAGTTCACTAACGTTAAAGTACATAACTGTCAGTGGCTAACATGACATGTACAGCACATCTCATACAATATTAGGCCTATGTATGTCATAATCATGATGGATAATGGGATTCCCAATGATGGGAGACATCCTAGGTAGGCCTGTTGAGGAAATTTTGCAATTTATAAACTTGAACTGGGGAATCGACCACCATGACTGCCATCTTGAAAATGCAACAAGTAGTCCCAAAATTTTCCATGATGCCTTGCCCGCGAGGTGACAGGTCGGTGTGAGGAATGAGTGCCACCTGTCGTGACAATGTGAATTACATAAGAATCACAAGAATTACCAATACATTATATACTTTATTCCCTACTCTATACATTATTACCATATACATTCCTGCTTTGTCACAGTGCATACTTATTATACAGTGTATAAAAACAGATACTGTACAGTTACATGCACATCACAACATTTCCATACATGACCGGATCATCTCAAAATTGGCTGAGGCTAGAGACTGAATGGGCTGGAGACTTAAAGCTGTCTCCATTTGGAAAAGTAACAAGAATGGGGAACCTACCGGTAGTTTCAACACTGATGACATTAGAAGAAAGATATGAAAATGATGTGGACAAATCTTTAGCCATTTGCTTTGAGAGGTGACCCCGATTGTACCATGATTCAAATTCATTTTATAGAACATTTACTTTATATGCACATACATGTAGTACATTGCAAGTATACTATCTTTTGAAGATTCCAGTACATAATGTACACAGCACAGACCAAGTTCCTGCTTGTGCAGGTGACGTCATCACGAAAAAATCCGCCATCTTGCCGGTCAAACTGACGTCGGCGACCCACGTGGTACAGTTTGTCGTCAGTGCAAGTGGAGTGTTGCGTCTTCAACCATGACGCGATCTGCACGTGGCGCACTTTGTTGTTGACCGCCAGCATGGTGGACCGCCGGTCAAACGTGACGTCATAATGAGCCGCTGCACAAGCTCTATAGCCAAAGATATTCATAGTTTAACCAATTATCTACTTGTAGCAAAAGCAAAAGTACATGTAGCTGCTTGTTGCGACCGAGGAAAGGGTTAACGGACTTACAACACAACAGCTGCAATGTACAGCCTTGGAAATTAGTAAATGGACAGTGAAAATGTTGTTTTTCTCAGAACTGGTTGATGATAATTGAATGCGGTTTTCTGCATATG